>ML783438.1:180200-199245 GCA_009831015.1 Picea engelmannii | reverse complement strand
CATTCACTCACAAGTATGAGACACATATTTTTCAAGAGGAAACCCAACCAGGGAAAAAACCTCGTCTTCTTAGGATGTTCAGCAAGCTCCAACTGCGTTACATCTCATCTTTCATGAGCACCAACTCATAGAGGCTGCAACCTATGATTACCAGCACCAACTGGCTGAGAGCACCAACTCCCACAGAATCCCAGCACCCACTGGGTGGAAGCACCGACTTCCTTTTTACTTCAACACCAACTGAGTAAAGGCACCAACCTTCAGATTCCTTTCTGCTGATCTACTCTGCATTCTTCACTGTCTCTGATCTGCTGCTCTGCTTCACTGTCTTCTGCAGCCCATTCTCAGCTTCTTCTCCGGTCACGCAGATTCTCCTCTTCCTTTTCTCACATTCAAAGCTCTCTCTCTCTCTCACATAAAACATCACCTCCCCTCACTGTTTCAACGCATTATATTGTTTTTACACATGCAGAGGTTTTCCTTTCTTTTCTCAAACTCCAACTGCAGTTTCCCCTTTTTTTTTCTTGATTTTTTGAACTGGCTCTTTGCATGCCTCCTCTACACATGCCACATCATGCAGCGCTGTGTTCTTTCTATCTTAACTGCCAGTCTAATTTTAGACTTAAAGTCCTTCTACCATCCAGAGTGATTAGAGAAACCCAACTGGCAAAAACTTCCAGACTTGTCAAAGCAGATGAAGGACCCCCACAAAACCCTGGATCTAGCAATGTTAAGCTCCATTGGTTGTGCATTAAATCCATTTGATGCTGGCCACACCAATCGCGTTGTGAATGGCATCATTCGTTCTTTTCTTAAAAAACGATTGGTAACCCAAGGGCGTTGTGAATGGCATCATTCGTGATTTTCTTAAAAAAGGGATTGGTAACCCAAGGGTGTTGCGAATGGCATCATTCGTGCTTTTCTTGATGCTGCTGCTAGTCATGGCCATGGCTAAAGGGAGAGCCAATGGGAAATAGACGTATCCTCCTTGGTTTTATTAGCAAAGATCCTCATGGGCGAAGGCTGAACGGGAATGCCAATTGGGTCGCATCTCTCTTCGCCATTCCTCTGTTTTTGTTTCAATGGGGGCTCTTGAATCGACTGGAGCTTCCCTTCAAACATTTCAAATGGGTTTATGGCGCTTGAATCGACTGGATCTTTCCTTTCAAATATTTCAAATGGGTTTATTCCCTTTTTTTCTTGAATAACCTAACGCCCTTCAAACATTTCAAGTGGGTTTATTCCCCCCTTTTTTTTTCTTGACTAACCTAACACAATGGGTCTCCTCTTGTAGAACAATTCGCTAAGAGGAACCCAATCTCAACATCCCCACTTGGATTAGCTTCTTCTGCCAGTTCTCTTGTGCGTGCTCCATAACCAACCGATTGCCATCAATGACAACCTTGACAGTCTGCGTCATCTCAACATCCCCACTTGGATATTGCTCTGTCGTCATCTAGCTTCTTCTACTAGTTCTCTTGTGTGTGCTCCATAACCAACCGATTGCAATCAATGACAACCTTGACAGTCTGTGTCATCTCTGCTATAGCCATATTTCCAACAAATTTAATTGGGCGTGTGATTGCTTCATAATTATTCTCTTGCACCCTTGAATTTAATGTTGATCACTCTTGCATCTTGAATAAGTTGATATTTAATCTTGTGTCTTAATTGAATTCGATATGTGACTGATTTAGTAACTAGTTTTATCTTGCGCCATTAATTAAGTTGACTTGTGATTGTTCTAGAGTTTGTTTACTCTCACGCATAGTGAATAATTAATGTTGATGAATGATAGTTAGAAATTGATATTTCATGCGCCTTAATTAATTGATGATTAGGATTGAATGATTGATCTATTGATGTGGTCTTGATTGTTAGTGGGATGTAGACACCTCCTTGTTCCTCAAAACAATCGCCATCCCTGAGACCTTAAATGGTCAAAATCAATTGGATCCTGGGCTTGAGCGTTACTTATGTGTCCTGGAGGTCCTAACCTTGCAGGGTAGGTTGGGAGAGTAGTATCTTTATGTCTTATTGATGTTATCTTCATGTTATTGTTACGTTATCCCATGTTATCCTTGTGTTATCTGGTGACTATATTTATGTGATGAGTTGAGCGATTAAAAGTATTGATGATTCTAGTTGATCATGATGAGTTGATCTTACGTTGCCATTCATGATGCTTGTTGATTATGTGTCGTTATTCAATTATGATGATGTGTGATTTTATGTCATTACTAAATATGTTGATGCGTTAGTTGTGATGTTATTTGATTATGAATATGAGACGCTTTTAAATCATTTAATTTGATTTCATTGATTATGTGTAGTTGAATTATGTGTTGACGCTAATTTTCCTTATGATAAAAAGGAAAAAAAAAGGAATTTTTTTTTACCTATTATGCTTCACTTTTATTAGGCATAACAAAGGGTTCGTTACATATGGTATCAAAGAGGGTTCAACCCTATGACTTGGGATCATTACGCCTTCCAATGTATTAAACACTTGATTAATAATTTATCGCTAATTAAATTGAATTGTGTCCTTGTAGGTAATCATGGTTAGAGGATGTCGCGGAGGTAGATGATGTGGTGCTAGGGGAGGAGACATGATGCCTTCAATAGCATCCATGCCAAAGGGGTATAACCCCCAAGGAGAAGAAAAAGTGATTGGACAGGAGCATATTATTGTGGGGGATGTGGTTGGGATGATGAGATCCTTTCAGAGGATGTTAGAGGACTTGATTAATCATCTAGATAGAGACGAGGCCAGGGAGCCTGTACCCCCTGACGGTCCACAGTGCACCCCAACCAGTCCTGGTAGCATTCACAAAGAACTCGAGAAGGTCAAGTTTCCCAAGTTCTTGGGTGCCACAAATGGTGCATCCACCGAGGCATGGTTGGATAACATGGTGATGTGATTCGCACTTCATGAATACACCTCCAACATGAAATTACACATGGAGGTATTTCAACTGAAGGGGAGTGCTCTTCTATCATGGAAGACACTCCTCCCACAACTAAACATGGCTGTCGAAGACATGTCATGGTAACTGTTCAAGGAGCGGTTCCGAGAGAGGTATTTGTCAGAGGAATTCATTGAGCATTAGCTCAATGAGTTCAACGCCTTGCAACAGGGTAGTTGTATGGTGCCTGGGTATGAGGCCCGATTCATGGAGCTGCTCAGGTATGCTCCACATCTAAATATCGAGAAGCTTAAGGTAAAAAATTTCGTATTCGGCCTTAACGTTATCATTTGTGCAAAGGTGAGGATCCTAATGCCTCAAAAATTGCATGATGCAGTCCAAAAGGCCCTCATAGTTTAGGAAGAGATTATCAGCGGGAGTCAGAGCAGGACTCATGCGAGACTGACAGGATAGGCGAAATTTGGTGCACAGTAGCATCAGAAACCAACTAGACATCCATTAGGGTATCGAGGCACTCCAAGAGGATCCATGTTCATGACACCACGATGGTCGATGCCTCAGTAGTGGACTCCCTATAGAGGACCATAGAAACAACAACAACATTGTCCGTAGCAGAAACAATTTAGGCATGTTCAACAGAACAGAGCAGGGTTCCAAGATAGTGGGCTAGCAACTTCTACTTTGGGGACCAAGATTATTGGATCAAAGACCAGATGTTGGACATGTGGAGAGACACATTACCAGTGTGACTATCTGGTTTATAGAGATAGAGCAGTCGGGTCATCCAGATAGATGACAATAGGAGATTTGGGCAAGGGCCAGTATATTCATGCAGTGGTGAATAACCACCAGGATGAGCACCAGTCTACTATGCTCAAGATGTCAAGTAACTTCGTTGACCAAAACTTTAGTATGTTGATAGATCCAGGTGATACAAAGAGCTTTATTTTTGTTGTAGTGCTAAAAAGAATTAAGGTAAAGGCAGTCGAACAGGACGAGTTTAGCTACGTGGAAATGGATTCGGGAGCTGAGCAGAAGGTTGGAGGAAAGGTTATGGATTGTAGCCTCAACTTGTGAGATTTTTTAACGAAGTCCAACCTGTACGTCGTGATCTTAGGATCTTATGATGTCGTGATCAGTATGGACTGGTTGGAATCACATGTTGCGATACTCAATTGTAAGACAAAATGATTGAGTTTGACTGATGATGAGGGACATAGGCGGGTGATTGTAGGAAGAAACCAGGGAGTTTCCCTAAGGTTAATTTCTTCCCTATAGCTATGGAAGAGCATGCGCAAGGGATGAAAGATATATGAAATCCTAGCATTGAAATACAAGGGTGTGGAAGAAGGATTATAAAACCTTTTGGTAGTATGAGAGTTTGTAGATGTGTTCCCAGAAGAGTTACCAGATTTTTCGCCCGAAAGAGAGCTAGAATTTACCATCGATTTAAAACCTGGAACTGAACCGATAGAAAAAACACCTTATTGGATGTCAACACCTAAGTTACAAGAGTTGAAAATGAAACTAAAGGAGTTGTTGGACCTAGGAATTATACGTCCAAGTGTGTCACCTTGGGCTACACATTTTATTTTCATACAGAATAAGGATGGGTCATGGAGTCTCTGTATTGACTACCGTCAATTGAACAAGGCAGTGATCAAGAACCAATATCTGTTTCCAAGAATAGACGATTTGTTTTATCAAATGAAAGGCGTGACGATTTTTTCTAATATCGACTTCAGATCAAGATATCACAAGTTATGGATCAAACATGAATACATTCCTAAGAACACATTCAAGACAAGGTTTGGGCATTACGAGTTTACCATTTTATCGTTTGGAATGAAAAATTCCACAGAGGTATTCATGGGCTTGATGAATGGGGTGTTCCGTGAGTACTTGGACAAGTTTGTTCAGGTATTCATTGATAAATTTTGATATATTCTTGAATGACAGAAGAACATGAAGAAAATTCTCACTTGGTACTACAGTGTTTACGAGAGAACAAATTATACGGGAAATTGTCGAAATGCTCTTTTTATCAATCAAGGATTCATTATTTAGGGCATGTTATCACTGAAGAAGGCATCATTGTGGATCCAACGAAGGTGTAGGGTATTATGGAATGGCCTGCACCGATGAATGTACCAAAAGTATGTATCTTCATGGGTTTATCCATATATTATCAACAACTCATCAAAGGTTTTTCGAAGATAGAAAATCCGATTATGGAATTGCATAAGAGAAAAAGGAAGTTTTTGTGGACAGAGAAATGCACGGAATCATTTAGAAGGATCAAGGAGTTGTTGAAAAAAGTGCCAATTCTAAAATTCCTTGACATGGACAAGGACTTCTTGGTATGCACAGATGCATCCAAGGAAGGCTTAGGCAGAGTCTTGATGAAAGGGTCGAGTGATCGCTTACATCTCTAGGAAATTAAGAAAACATGAGGAGAAATATGTGACATACGATTTGGAGTTGTTGACCATTATGTATGCCCTGAGAGTGTGGATACACTACTTGATTGGATGTAAATTTGAACAAAAAATGGACCATTGTGGTCTGCAACACATTTTTACACAAAGTGACTTTAACGTGCGACAAAGGCGTTGGTTAGAACTACTTAGCGATTACGATTTTGAGATTACCTACATAAAAGGAACAATGAACCGAGTGGCAGATGCGTTGAGTTGGAGACCATCCATATTTTTGGTGATACCCCTTCAGATGAATATTCAAGAAAAGATTCTAGCTATACAATGTGATGATGACTTGTATAAAGAGGTTAAGAAAAATATTGGACGAGACACCATGTTGGTACCAAAGTTTGAGGGATATACTTTGGACAATGACAAATTAATGAGGTATAATAATTAGATTTATGTACCTCGTAATGATGAATTGAGAATTTTGATCTTAAGAGAAGCTCATAGAGAAGTGTACATGGCTCATCCAGGAGTCACGAAGATGAGGGCATATCTTAAACCCTTATTCTTATGGAAAGGAGTGAAGGCGGATATAGTCAACTATGTGGCGAGATGTCTAGAATGTCAACACGTGAAGGATGAACATAGACATTCAAAAATATTACTAAAGCCACATGCTATTCCGGAATCGAAATGGGAGGTCATTTCTATGGAATTCATTATGGGATTGCCGCTGACGACAATGAGGTATGACTCGATTTTTGTGGTAGTTGACACTCTGACTAAGAGTGCACATTTTATCCCTGTTCATATGGTGTATTAGGCACCATACGTAGCTAGATTTTTTATCAGCGAGATTGTGATATTGCATGTCTTTACTAAGAGGATCATATCTGATTGAGGATCAGTGTTTACAGGACGATTTTGGACTAGTTTCCAAGAGGCCTTGGGAACCCAACTTAACTTTAGTACCGTGTATCACCCGGAGACAGACGAGAAAATAGAAAGAACGAACCAAATATTGGAAGATATGTTGCGTATGTACGTGATGGACCAACATAAGCGTTGGGAAGAGTTCTTGCCATTGATAGAGTTTGAATACAACAACAACTATCAAAGCACCATAAATATGGTACCTTTTGAGTTTCTTTACTAGCGACCATGTCAAACACCTTTGAGGTTTGATTGACTTGAGGATAGGGTCTTGGTAGGACCAAAAGTGATGCAAGAATTGGAAGAAAAAATTCAAACGATAACACAAAGGATCAAGGAAGCACAAGATCAGAAGAAGAGTTATGTTGATGCGCATCACATTGATCGTAGTTATGAAGTTGGTGATCGAGTCTTCTTGTGGGTGAAACCACACAAGAGTTTGATAAAGTTTGCAATGGGTGTTAAACTATCTCCTAGGTTTGTGGGACCTTTCAAAGTTGTGGAAAGGAAGGGGCTCATGGCCTATATACTAGCCTTATCTGATTCTTTGAGGCATATGCACGATGTTTTTCATGTATCCATTTTGAGACATTATGTTAGTGATCCTACACATATGATTGACTTGAGTTACTTGCAGGTGTCAGATGAGGGTGCACTCACTACGGAGCCAATCAACATTTTGACCATCACATTCGACAGCTACGACGTCGAACAGTCGATCAGGTCAAGGTCCAGTGGGACAATTATAGTCCACACTCAGCTACCTGGGAGGAAGCATATGATATTCACCAACAATTTCCATTTTTGTTTGTTTTTTATACATTTAGATCTTCTCATATGCTTTATTATTGCATATATATAGTGTGAAACTTTGGGACGAAGTTTAAAACAAGAGGGGTGTATGTAACATCCCACTCTTGTGCGCACGTGTTTTGACTTATTCTTTGAGGACACTTGCGTGCAAGTGATCCTGTTTTAGTATATGGCTGTCTATTCGCTTATAGATTCTTATGATGATGATGATGGATTATGATGTTATGTTATTTGATATCTTTTTATTGAAAGATGTTATTGATGAGTTTCTCCTGAGTGTGTAGGACACTTGACAGATGAGGATTCCAATGGAATCAATGGACCTCCTTGGACTCCAGATAGAGCCAAGGAGTGGACTATATTGGTTTGGGTATTTTTATTTTATGAATATGTGACATATGATCGGGTATATTATGATGTTTTTTTATGGATCATTGATAATGTTTCGTTGATGGATGCAGGCTAGCGATTACTTTCTAATCAGACTCACATAAGGAATAAAGGGGCCATGCACAAAAACCATATATTGAGGGAGAGGTGTGGCAACATCCCTACCACAACCTACTAGCACTCCCGTTGTGGCTCGAATTACAGGTTAACGATTACCTAGTTTGAGATATCCACAATGTCATTAAGGAAGACTGAGACAGTCGCTCACAAATATTCTAAAGGGCACGCAATAAGGCAGGGTCCTTATTCCTTAGAGGCCCTTAGTCTCTTACAAGTTCTCCTGAATGGAGTATTGACTCCAAGGGTTGGAAAAACACCAAAACCAATCAAAGGCGAGTGGCATCCTTGGAGGACGTAGTGCATCTTGAAGGGAATGCCATGCAATTTAAAATATGAATCAAAGGAGAGTTTCACCATTGGAGCACAAAGTGCATCTTGGAGGGCACGTCGCGGTATAAAAAACAATGAGTCAATGAATCTAGGTGGCCTAGAAAACTTGAGCGAGTGTTAAAACTTAAAATCTTGAGTGCCCGCTGAATTAATTAATTGATTAAAAAATTACTAAAGAATGAAATTAGTAGGCATAATCCCTAATGGTATAAGACTTTTCAAATATATAAAAAAACTAACTAATCATAAGTCTAAGTTAATGAGAAGACAAAAAATAAATTTCAAATTAGATGAAATAAGAAGAAGGGGTAAACCAACTAAATAGATTAAGGGAGATGAAATAATCTAAAGAATTAATTCAACTCACATGTGTGCATAGAATACCAAATTAGAAATTAAATTAGGAAGGGAATAAAGCATAAATAAATGTGGAAGAATAGAAAGGTATCTAGTTTAGTCTAACTATAGAACTTTCCTAAATTAAACACAACTAAGTTTTAGAAAGGCGTCAATCATAAAAAGGGAAATAGAGAGAATAAATGGACAACTAGGAGTGATTTTAGGAGCACTTTTAGGATGGGCGCGGGAAATTGACATTTAATTATTTAAAAAGGTTAATTTATTGGTGAAACTAAGGGAACGGGTGACAAGTTTACGGGGGGAATAGTTATAAATTAATTAATTAAAAAGTGAATTAAATGTGAAAGAGGGATGTGTCATGAAGCAAATTCCTATAAAGCAAATGGTAAAGAGGGAAAATGGGGACACGGGTTATTGGTAAAGTTATGTTGTTGTAATTTCTTTGATTGGTTTTACTTGTGAGATTTGGGATACCTAGCTTGAGGGAGAGAGGTAGCTTGACCTTGAAAGGAAAGGTGGGAGCTAGATTATTCTCTAGTTTTTTGTGCGTGGCCCCTTTGCGGCTTGAGGGGATAAGGGGGAAGAATATTACCCCTAGCGTTGGATGGGAGGTACCAGTGAGGTCTCAACGATTAGCAAGCGAGAGCAAGGAGGAAATGCCAATGGCCAAAGAATGACAACAAGTCCATTTCACCGATTACCGTACTCGTGTTTAATACTGTGTTTGAAATTGAGTTAAAATTTGTGTATGGATTGAAAGAGTGTTGTATAATGTAATGGAGTTATGAATTTTGAGTTGGGAGAGTTTTTCTTGATGCTGTGTAATTTTGGAATAAATTTTAGATGTCTTGCCATCCATTTTTTATTATTAGAATTTCTCAATCACTGTCTTCTTTTCAAAACCCATGATTTGAGAGTTAATGAGTGTAATCATTGTGTTAAACCAATTTTGTTTTCCTCGGCGAAAACCAAGCTATGAATTTAAATGGATTGATCATTGCTTAAACTAATTCATTTTTCTCCTTGGTGAAACCCCAGCTATGAATTAATTTGGATTTGACCCTTCCTTAGACACTTGGTGTTTTTTCGCTACTCAGATTTCATTTTCATTATCCAATGTGGGATTCCTTAGATGCCTGGTATTTTTCACTACTCAGATTTCGTTTTGAATCATCCACTGTGGGATTCCTTAGATTCCTGGTGTTTTTCACTGTTCTCGATGGATCCTATATCGCTTTTAGTTTCATGTTGACTAACCTTGGAACATTCAAAAACCTAACTCAAATTACAATTATGATATTTATCAATCTGCTAGATAAAATTCCTGGCTTATTATTTGGTGAATACTCTTTGTTCGAGTTAAGTTCTAGAATCTAGACTCAGTTCGATAGATTTATTTTTTCCCGTAGATTTAGCTTGCTTTCTTTTTCCATAGACAAAAATCAACCATGTTCTTTGTAGCTCTCTGTAATTAAGTTTGTTTATTACATAAACATAATTTCCATGCAGGGTACATTGGGTGTCATAATCCTTTGTATGTAGGAGAGGGACGAGTTCACATAACCTAGTTACCTGGTTGTGTGAACTTTATGTCTAGCGAATCTTTCGGGTCAATGATCAGATCCTAATGGAAAATAGATTTTTGTGTGGGATTCTAGTTGCAGTGAACTTCTTGTAGCGCTTAAGGTGCCACCTCCGCCTTATCATCACTGGGAGTCTCCAACATATCTCATCAAACACTTTGGTGGGAGAATTGGATATTCCATTCCTGGCCTATTAAATATGTATCTTGTTGTCATAAGAATATCACTTAATTTATAATATTTCAAATCATCTCAAATGAGTGGACTTAGCTAAGATATAATTACAATAGGATTCAGTGGAAGAATCACATCAGGATGTTTTATTTGATTTTTGAATTGTATATTTCTGCACCAGTTATGAAATTTAATGAATGATTACTTATGTGGAGATAACAAATGTAATTATATACTTGTTAAAGGACATTCGTATCATGATCCTTGAAGTAAATATTATTTAAATTAATTTGAATGTTTTTCTAGTTTTAATTATAGTTTAATTTAAGAATGTAATTAAATGATTACTGTCAATAAGTAATATGAATCCTTTAATGTCTTGATCCATTTTTATAGTTTTAAAAAGGGGAACTTAAAGTAGTGTAAATTTCTTTATGCATGGCCAAGAAAATTGAACTTATTATGGATCCCATTGGAAATATATTTTAACTTGACCCTTATGAACCTACTAAGAAATCTTCATCTTCTCTGGGGATCTAAAGAGGTGTGAATTGGAAATTGATTTCAGAGTATCTTTTTTGTATTAAATCTCTTTGCGCCATGGAAGTATGTTGATGTATAAATGATGGATTAATTGATTAGAATACTTGTGCACATTGCAATGATGGTGATGTATGATTAGTTTAGTAATAAAATGTACTTGCGCGCCTTAATTTACATGGCCGTGTGATTTCTTCATAATTATTCTCTTGCACCCTTGAATTTAATGTTGATCACTCTTGCGTCTTGAATAAGTTGATATTTAATCTTGCGTCTTAATTGAATTCGATATGTGACTGATTTAGTAACTAGTTTTATCTTGCGCCATTAATTAAGTTGACTTGTGATTGTTCTAGAGTTTGTTTACTCTCGCGCATAGTGAATAATTAATGTTGATGAATGATCGTTAGAAATTGATATTTCATGCGCCTTAATTAATTGATGATTAGGATTGAATGATTGATCTGTTGATGTGGTCTTGATTGTTAGTGGGATGTAGACACCTCCTTGTTCCTCAAAACAATCGCCATCCCTGAGACCTTAAATGGTCAAAATCAATTGGATCCTGGGCTTGAGCGTTACTTATGTGTCCTGGAGGTCCTAACCTTGCAGGGTAGGTTGGGCGAGTAGTATCTTTATGTCTTATTGATGTTATCTTCATGTTATTGTTATGTTATCCCATGTTATCCTTGTGTTATCTGGTGACTATATTTATGTGATGAGTTGAGCGATTAAAAGTATTGATGATTCCAGATGATCGTGAAGAGGTTATCTTGCGTCGCCATTCATGATGCTTGTTGATTATGTGTCATTATTCAATTATGGTGATGTGTGATTTTATGTCGTTACTAAATATGTTTATGCATCGGTTGTGACGTTATTTGATTATGATGATGAGGAACTTTTAATTCCTTTAATTTGATGTTGTTGATTATTTGTTGTTGAATTATGGGTTGACGTTAATTTTCCTTATGATAAAAGGGAAAAAAAAAGATTTTTTTTTTACCTATTATGCTTCGCTTTTTCTTAGGTGTAATGAAGGGGTTGTTACAATCTCTATCTATGTATAAAATTAAAATATGGTTTGTATGCAAACCATTCGAATTAATAAAGGCAAGTCTCATATATTCAATTTCCACAACTATAAGAATATAATATATATTGAGCTAATGGGAGATATATAATACAATATGTGATAATAATATGTAATGGTTTTTGGAGGGGTGTTGATCTACATTTATTGATCAACATTGGCACATACATATCCATCCTTATTCTTTCTCTTTTCTTCCTATGTTCCTTGTATATTCCACACTTGGTATTTTTATCTTTAAAATGTGGATTGCGGATTGGGATACCATCAAGTCCACAAACCTGCAAACCCACAAGTGTATACATAATCTCTTTTTTGTACCTCACAATTCAACACTTAGTTATTTTAATGTGTTGCAGGAGTCCCGTTGTGGGAGACTAACCCATCCCTATCTCCCAAACTCTTGTGTATCGCAACCCGCAAACGTGCAACACTCAAAATGAATCCTTCTATTTATGTGTCACGTATAATGCATTGCTTACCTTTTTATAATAAGATGATTTTATTGAATGTGGATGGGGGACAACCTTCCACTCCATTTACCTTTTTCCAAATGACTGTTTCCTACAACTCTAAATACCGCGTCCTCCAAAATGATCCATCCACTTTCGCAACTCACAAAAGTGACTTTTCTTATACTTAGTTTACCATTGCAGATGCGAGAGTCCCTCCATGTATTTTCGACTCTCCGTACCCGTAGTCCCACATCCCGTAATCCTACACTAATCATATTTCACTTTCCATTTCCCATTTTTCACTTCCCCTCCACCACATTAGTTGTCTCTTGTGTGAACCTAAATATTGTTATTAGGTTGCAAAGATTTCGTAATAAATTCAAATATTACTGTGCAAACTAGCAACTTTGAAATAAGATCCATGACATTTGATAATCAAGGAAATAAGTGGTAAATTTAATAAAGAATTAAAAATCCATGCTATAAAAGTGTTACATCAACAGGAGCGCCACCTATTCATAAAATGGTAAATTGGTGTAAAGACATGTCAAGTAGAAGAAAGGACTTGTATCGCAGAGAGACACTTAACACTCTTGGACAATAAGATCATCAATTCTAGTGGTCTCAAGCTTATAAGTGTGTTGGCATGCAGTGGGAAGACATGGGGTTCAACATTAATTCACCAACAAAACCCTAAGATACTGGCCCTTTCAACATCACCTGCAAGAAGGTGAAGTCTCACCCGAGGTATGTATGGGGACTACAGGAACCAAGTTTCCACAATCATGAAGGGATGGGAGGAATTGATCGTAACCATTAAACTTATCATTAGTTTATTATACCATTTATCATGTGTGCAGAATCACTAGAACAAA
Organism: Picea engelmannii; assembly: GCA_009831015.1. NCBI lineage: Eukaryota > Viridiplantae > Streptophyta > Pinopsida > Pinales > Pinaceae > Picea > Picea engelmannii. The sequence continues at coordinate 186,220 of ML783438.1, read as the reverse complement.
TAACATATTAATATTAACCATACAATATATGAGCACAATAAACATAACAATAAACACATCATAACACAGATACACCATGATTTAATGTGGGTCACCCAATATGGGGTACGTCCACAATGATCGACTTCTTATATTATTCATAATCATCTCTTACAAAATATGAACACTGTGCTCATACATTATTCCCTTGTCGTTCTCTTATCCTTCTATATGTTTCTCTTCACTCTTACATCACACATACATTGCATACTTAACTCTTCTTACTCTCATTCACTCTCTAATGCTTGTTACCTTTCTAAGTTACTAAGTTACTTCTCTATATTTATACTATTACATTAGGGCTTATCCCTTTTCGATGGACCAAAATTCATAACGACTTACAACTTTCTTCCTTCCTTTGCGCATGCTAGTCCTGAAAATGCACTAACTTCTTTTCCTTCTTCTGCATGCATTGTGAAATACCCAAAACTAGTCCCAAAAGGCCCCCAACACTCACCTAAGGCTCGTATAGATCCACTCAGGCCTTCTGTTGCACTCTGTTCAATGTCACAATGAACTTCTCAAAAGTGTCCTTTGAATTTGCGATCTTCTCCTTTGATTGCACTTCTTGCACCACAATTTCATCTACCATCTATGCAGTAATAGGGTTCTTTAGCTTCTATGCACTATCTTGCACTGCTTGTTTTACCATGCCTTGCACTGTTCCAAGTTCTTCTGTCACCATGAACGCTTCCTCCTACAATGACTCGAGCTTCTGCACCAGAGTCTGTTGTTCAACTATGATTTGGTTTATCTCTTGGTTCAACTATCTATTCTCAATGATTTCATTCATCGAAACTGTTGGTGGTAGAGTGTTCATTGTATCTTTGATATTCTACGCCTTCTCCTGCACAATCTGTAACCTTTGTTCCAACGCTTGTAATTATGTATTCTCCAGAAACTAAATCAACACTTGTTTGATTTATTCATAAAGCTTGACACATTCTTCATCCAAACTTCTAATTCTCTCCACAGTGGTCATTTATATCTTCTCCCTATGTTGTCTTTCTTCTGGTGGAGTACTTGGGGTAGTGTGAGCTTCTAAGTAAAAAATATTCATGTGGAAGCCCTGAATGGCTTCACTGATCTTCGTCACTTACTCTTCCAATGGGGAATCTTCTTCCATGTACATTTCTAGTATATTTCTATATACTTAATGTACTTCCTGATGCAATATGGTTTGTCTCTACGCCACTTCGTCCCACTCTTGTACTAGTCTAATATATTTGGCGTGTAGTGCTACATTATCGTCATTCACTTTAGCCAACTCCATCAAATCCGTGTGCAATTGAATTTCCTATGTTACACTTCATGGCAAGCTGTGTAACACATTTACCAACAACTGAGATAACACTAAGTCAATATGACTTAATTCTTGCACGTGTTGATACATATTTGTGGTGGGGAACTCTATATCCCTCACTAATATCTTCATTATCCATCGCTCTTCTAATGATGATAGTATCTATGATGTTGTCATATGTGACTCTGTCATCTTGGATGTACTCTCAATATTTTATTTTTCTCCCATTCTAACTAACGTTATCTGGATGGACTCCAAAATATGATGCAACGTGGTTATCTACACTTGCACATTCGAGTGCATCTCCTCCTGCTTCTGTGCAACTCAGAAAAATGCTTCTTCTATTACTTCCTTCACTTGATCTATGATTTTCTCTAAGTCTTCCTATGTCATGGCTTGGATCACTACTTGAAGGATATTCACTTCTTATGCTTGTGTGTTGATTGCTCCTTCAGATGATCTTTTCTCTTTTCTCTAATAGGCGATGTTGTTTCCTTTGTGTCACCTTCACCATTCCTTTGTTCTCCTTATTCTTGTTCTACTTCTTCTTGATCCTTTTATGGTTCTTGTGTCTCCTTCTACATTTTTTATGTCTATGGGATTTTCCACTCATCTTCCCAGTCGTTTACAATATGGTTGATGTCTTATTCTGTCAACCTATAGTGCGTTGAAAACCATTGTTGAGTTGAATCCCTGTTTTCTTGAACATACATATGGTGTGGTCCTGCCTTGAATCATGCTATATATTTATATGCTTCCACTATCTATAGTTGAATGCACGGTGTATCCTCAATGAATTTCCATATTGTCTCCTTTTATACATAGAAGGTGATGTTGTTGTCCAACTGTCAGTTCTTGTGCCCACGGTATGTCACATCAACACATATCTTGCTTCCATGTATGGTTTCTGCATACCCTCCATAAACTACGTCTCCTCTATCTCCCTCCATGCATATAATTCTATCAAAATTAATAACCACACATAATGGAACTTCATTCCTTTCTCCTATGCCTCCCTGCATTCGGTTAAAAACCGATTCATGAGAAATGTTTCCCTGTTAATCATCACTATTGATGCACACTTCTCCACTACTGCTATGATTGCTGTTGGCACCTGATATCTATGACTTCCTTAATATATTTCAATCCAACACTTGTTTTACAAATCTTATAGTATCATCATTGACTCTTGTGACGTCTAATCTGGGCGCTCCTTTGAATCTACCACATTTTTCCTTCATTCTTTCTACTAAGGATTTTTCCCGCATCTTGTCTATGAACAATGGTAGAGGGTATTCCCCTATTGATGAAAATCCTGTAATACACACAGTCAACTGTGTGTCGATCTAAATTTCCCTGTCCAACCATAGAAATACTCTATGGACACAACTTAACTATAACTTGACGTAGATGTTGATCTATGCACTTCTGCCAAAATGTGAGATTTCTAATAGGTTCATTATTCCTATTCTTTGTAGTCCCATGCTCCATTATTTCATCTCAACTATGATTATAAGTGAATCCATTTTGAGTGATGTGCTCATGTAATTATATGGTGCTAGATATAGAAAATTCTTTAAATATGCAAGGTCGTGGTCTGAAAATTATCAGGTTTCCTATGATTCCCAACATATCTCCTTCGACAATGACTCCAGGTGGAATAATTGGTGCAACCAAGTCATACTTCACCTCTTTCTGTAGTCCGAGTTGCTGTCTATAGGATTTCTAGGTGGTATATATGCTCTAGGAAAGTTTACCATATTTGATATATCTTCTCTCAGTGTTTCTTCCCGCATCGGTGTTGATGTCTGCTTACTACACAAATTCTTCATTTCTTATGTTGATGCTCCTACCTTTGGTGGAACCATGACTTGTTGTACTGTGGCTATGTCTGCAACACACTCAACTCTGTGATTTATAAGCTCAAGGTCTTCTCTAGCTTTCTATTCTCTATAAATGTTTACATAACAATAGCCCTTTCTCATTAACCTTCACCAACGTTTATAGCTTGCTTCCAGTTATTTCATACCTCTTCGCGCCAAAATTCTTAGTCCCATCCAATTGTATTCACATTGATTTCCATCCATATTTTTCATTAAATTCATATATTTTGATGGATCATGGTCTAGATTTTCCATCTTTTCAAGATCTTCATCGCCACTTTTCATTTATGACTACGTGTTACCACTGTCTTTCCATGATGTTTTCTCTTTAATGCCTTTTCTCGTCCTTTTCTCAGTTCTTTATCCTAGTTCTTGAATCCACCTTTCTATGCGTAGTTACATTCTCCTTCCTTTCTGTGACATTTTATTATTCATCTTTGAGTCTTTGAACAATGCCCAATTTAGAACTTTATCTATTGAAATGTTTATTGTGACTTTCCTCAATCTCTTTTATTTTTTTTTCTTTCCTTTTTCTTTTTTTCTATAATACAATATAATACAAATACTGGTACACATTATTATCACTAAAAAGTCATCTGCAACATTGCACGCAAATGGTTAAGGAAAAACATCAATGCCAACAACAATTAGTCCACCCACAACACTAAAATTCATCCAGAAGGCAAAAAACTATGTAATTGGGGTAAAAAATCAGAATGCACAGAATCACCAAAGGGATCGCGCACACAGTGCGTAGGCCAACACAGGCCTCAATGCGCACTATGTGCAAAATGCCTGACTATGTATGAGAAAAGATGCACACTTCTATGAACGACACATTTATGGATTTGTAGGCCCCTCAACCACTTCTAGTCCGACCCCCAACATGATTTGACACTCATATCTGAGAAAAATCTATCTTGGGGGCTGGTCAAGGGATAGAGGGTGCCCTAAAAGGACCCTTGTTCACACTATGAACCAATTACATTTTTCCATGTATGAATGCTATAAATAAGAGCCATGGGTGTGTTAAGAAACCAATATACTCAAGCTATTGTTATGGTGTAAGAATTCTTCCTTGAGAATCATATTTTACCTTGGAATCCTTCAAGCACCATTGCAATAGGCCATTCCACTCACCTCTTGAGGGAATAGGAATTTTTTTTCTTCAATTTTCATTTCTTCCATTGTAAGGAATGAAGAGCTCTCAATTAGGGAACTCAAGATACCTCCCAAGGAGGAAGAGGGGACTCATAAGTCCGTGCCTTTCTCTACAGTTTTTTGCCTACTAATCTATTGATCCATTGGTAGAATTATGTTAGTCATTGTTCGATTTTCATGGTTCTAAGTTTCTCAAGATTTATAACATTTATTTCTTATTTGTTTTAGTTGTATTTGTTTTTTTTTCATATGTGTTTGGTTTATCTAACCCACTCACAATTTTTTTTCTTGTTTAGCAGGCTTATCTAGACATGCAAGTGTTGTTGTTTTTCTCATCCAAGTGACAAAATCAACACAACATATTGGACACCATACTGGGGCTTGTTGAGGTGCAGGAAGAAATCAGCAGGCCCCACAAAACTATTTGCAACCACCACCTCCGATTGTTTTTCAAAACCCTATTCCACAATAAGGTGTTATGAATACCCAACATGAGATAATCCCCGCCCCACCACAAATGGGGAAATATAAAAACCTAGGTCCCCATCAACCCATAAATCTAGTTGATCACAATATCCTCCTTACCAGCGAAGAAGAGATCCTCCTGCAAACATGTAACCACCAACACAACATGCCTCCTGACTCTACCGCAACCACATCAGAAATAGCTCCAGCTACAATAGGACAACCATTGATGATTCCACACCCTAACACTAAACCAAACTCCTGTATACCTCGCATTTCATTACGATGGAATATACATAACCCTCATGTTAGGGCAACACATAAATATAGCCCGGTCGACGACTTAGCACAGTCTCCTACATCCATGTTTGTATTGGAGGTCCTCCAAACCTGTCCATCTCTATGAAAATCCTTGCTTTCATCCTTGGGGGAAGTGGACCTAGCTAACACTCGACTCATCACCTTTGATCTAGATAGCGGAGAACCACGCTTCCTTACCCTGGTAGCTTTTCAGATACTAGTTAATATTTGGAACATCATATTTCATCGGTGCATCATTGATGAAGGTGCATCCACATGCATCATGTCCAAAGTAGTATGGAAAAAACTTGTCTCACCTGAGCTCGTACCATCTACCATCACCCTAATAGCTTACAATAGTCACCCATCATCCCCCGAAGGGCTCTTCCAAAATGTCCCTGTAGAACTTGGGGGGAAAGCCATCCTCATCAACATTGAAGTTATCAATGCCCCACTTGATTACAATATCATGTTCGGATGTATCTACACGTATGCTATGAAGGTGGTATCCTCTTCTATGTTTCAGATAATGATGTTCCCCCACAAAGGGAAAATCGTCACCATCGACCAAATTACACATTACGAGCCTAATAATTTTGCTAATATTGATAACATTCTCTCTCTTGTTTGCACTAGCTCCTATGCTTTTTCGATCATCGACATGGGTCCCATAATTTTCAAGGACCCATCCTTGTTGGGGGAATATCATGGAGCACCACCTCTCCTACACCCTTTGACACAAGTGTGTGTAGTATCTTCTAATGGAACCGATATCAGAGACAATACTCCTCCCACTAAGGACCCTCCCCACATCAAAGTTCCACCAGTTGGAGAACTATTACCTCAATAATTACCTAGGAACCCCACTA
>ML783438.1:146272-157116 GCA_009831015.1 Picea engelmannii | reverse complement strand
GAGTAGGAGCGACAACTATCGTCAGATAAACTGCAAGGAGGATATCTAGATTGTCGAATCTCATGTACAGACACCTAGAAGAGAACACAGGAGGAGAACAGATCTCAGTCATTAAATCTGAGCACGTGGACCAAAGATCGTTGGATCCAGGTCAAGCGCATGAGGCTTAAACCCTTTGAAAGTGCGCAGGAGAGTGGACTCATGAAGTCTCGGAGTTCTGAAGCAGTCGAGACTGTCCATCATCGAGGGGGATAGGTGGAAGTAGATCCAAAGATTTTGCGGATTCATAGTTTGGGAAAATCGTGAAGAGCAGGGTGCATATGACACGAAGTGCAAAGTCATGAAGCACCCAAGATATTATGCCCTGGGTCATATTCTGAGGTCGTATAGAGAGAAGGGTCTAGCGAGAGAATCTAGCACTCGCCTGGAGAATTCATGATTCAAGGATCAGGAAAAAGGGTGCAAGCAGCTCGTGAAAGCTCTGAAGCGTGGAGTCGTGAAGGGAGCTAGCCCACAGTCGTAATCCGTGGCCATGTGAAAGGAAGGGGCTTATGAAACACACTCAAATCTGTGATTTATAATCTCAAGGTCTTCTTTGGCTTTTTATTCTCTATAAATGTTTACATAACAATAGCCCTTTCTCATTAACCTTCACCAACATTTATAGCTTGCTTCCAGCTATTTCATACCTCTTCGTGCCAAAATTCTTAGTCCCATCCGATTGTATTCACATTGATTTCCATCCATATTTTTCATTAAATTCATATATTTCGATGGATCATGGTCTAGATTTTCCATCTTTTCAAGATCTTCATTGTCAATTTTCATTTATGACTACGTGTTACCACTGTCTTGCCATGATGTTTTCTCTTTAATGCCTTTTCTCATCCTTTTCTCAGTTCTTTATCCTAGTTCTTGAATCCACCTTTCTATGTGTAGTTACATTCTCCTTCCTTTCTGTGACATTTTATTATTCATCTTTGAGTCTTTGAACAATGCCCAATTTAGAACTTTATCTATTGAAATGTTTATTGTGACTTTCCTCAATCTCTTTTATTTATTTTTCTTTCCTTTTTCTTTTTCTCTATAATACAATATAATACAAATACTGGTACACATTGTTATCACTGCAAAATCGTCTGCAACATTGCATGCAAATGGTTAAGGAAAAACATCAATCCCAACAACAATTAGTCCACCGACAACACTAAAATTCATCTAGAAGGCAAAAAACTATGTAATTGGGGTAAAAAATCAGAATGCATAGAATCACCAAAGGGATCGCATGCATAGTGCGTAGGCCAACACATGCCTCAACGCGCACTATGTGAAAAATGCACGACTATGTATGAGAAAAGATGCACACTTCTATGAACAATGCATTTATGGATTTGTAGGCCCCTCAACCACTTCTAGTCCAACGCCCAACATGATTTGACACTCATATCTGAGAAAAATCTATCTTGGGGGCTGGTCAAGGGCTAGAGGGTGCCCTAAAAGGACCCTTGTTCACACTATGAACCAATTACATTTTTTCATGTATGAATGCTATAAATAAGAGCCATGGGTGTGCTAAGAAACCAATATACTCAAGCTATTGTTATGCTGTAAGAATTCTTCCTTGAGAATCATCTTTTCCCTTGGAATCCTTCAAGCACCATTGCAATAGGCCATTCTACTCACCTCTTGAGGGAATAGGAAATTTTTTTCTTCATTTGTCATTTCTTCCATTGTAAGGAATGAAGATCTCTCAATTAGGGAACTCAAGATACCTCCCAAGGAGGAAGAGGGGACTCATAAGTCCCTGCCTTTCTCTACAGTTTTTTGCCTACTAATCTATTGATCCATTGGTAGCATTATGTTAGTCATTGTTTGATTTTCATGGTTCTAAGTTTCTCAAGATTTATAACATTTATTTCTTAGTTGTATTTTTTTTTCATATGTGTTTGGTTTATCTATCCCACTCACAAATTTTTTTCTTGTCTAGCAGGCTTATCTAGACATGCAAGTGTTGTTTTTTTTCTCATCCAAGTGACAAAATCAAAACAACATATTGGAGACCATACTGGGGCCTGTTGAGCTACAGGATGAAATCAACAGTCCCCACAAAACTATTTGCAACCACCACCTCCGGTTGTTTTGCAAAACCCTATTCCACAATAAGGTGTTATGAATACCCAGCATGAGATAATTCCCGCCCCACCACAAATGGGGAAATATCAAAACCTAGGTCCCCATCAACCCATAAATCTAGTTGATCACAATATCCTCCTTACAACGAAGAGGAGATCCTCCTGCAAACATGCAGCCACCAATACAACATGCCTCCCAAATCTACCCCAACCACATCAGAAATAGCTCCAGCTACAATAGGACAACCATTGATGATTCCATCATGTCATTACGACGGAATGTACATAACCCTCATGCTAGGGAAACACATAAATACAGCCTGGTCGATGACTTAGCACAGTCTCCTACATCCATGTCTGTATTGGAGGTCCTCCAAACCTATCCATCTCTGTGAAAATCCTTGCTTTCATCCTTGGGGAAAGTGGACCTAGCTGACACTTGACTCATCACCTTTGATCTAGATAGCAGAGAACCACGCCTCCTTACCCTGGTAGCTTTTCAGATACTAGTTAATATCTGGAACATCATATTTCATCGGTGCATCATCGATGAAGGTGCATCCACATGCATCATGTCCAAAGTAGTATGGAAAAAAACTCGGCTCACCTGAGCTTGTACCATCTACCATCACCCTGATAGCTTACAATGGTTTCCCATCATCCCCCGAAGGGCTCTTCCAAAATGTCCCTATAGAACTTGGGGGAAAAACCGTCCTCATCGACGTTGAAGTTATCAATGCCCCACTTGATTACAATATCATGTTCGGATGTATCTACACGTATGCTATGAAGGTGGTATCCTCTTCTATGTTTCGGACAATGATGTTCCCCCACAATGGGAAAATCGTCACCATCGACCAAATTACACATTACGAGCCTAATAATTTTGCCAATATTGATAACATTCTCCCTCTTGTCCGCACTAGATCCTATGCTTTTTCGGTCATCGACATGGGTCCCATAATTTTCAAGGACCTATCCTTGTTGGGGGCATATCATGGAGCACCACCTCTCTTACACCCTTCGACACAAGTGTGTGTAGTATCTTCTAATGGAACCGATATCAGAGACAATACTCCTCCCACTGAGGACCCTCCCCACATCAAAGTTCCACTAGTTGGAGAAATATTACCTCAATAATTACCTGGGAACCCCACTACACAACCTATCCCAGATTCCCCCCCCCCCTTCCAGGGGAAAATCCCAGTTTGGGAAAGATTCCCCCAAGCCATTACTCAAATTCCCTTTTTCTACCCCCCACCTTTAGTCCAAGAATTCTAGGTAGATTCTACTCTCACCGTTCCAAAAATGGTTCTTTCCATCCCTGTATGGTATATCCATCCACCCGCGATGGTCCCTACGCCATCTCTCCCTCCTCAGATAGAGGATGTAGATCCCAGTACAGGCTTCTGCCACACCACTAATGCCCCCAACTAGCAGCAACACCACCACCACTAGGGGCAGACAAAATAAGAATGATCCCACATCTCCACTTCCTCCCTGAGTTCAACCTCCTTTCACACTATGCGAAAGAGACAGTCACCCCACCAAATGGCTCACCACTCCACCAAGCATGTCCACTGCTACTACGGAGTCCTCAACCACATGCAATAAAGGGTTGCAAACCAAGTTCACTTGTGCCATATGTTTAGAATATGGCCACTGCACTCATCATTTCCCAAATCTACCTCAATTTCACCAAACTTTATCTTTAGTATGCCCATTATCTTAGCCAGAACCCTCTCAGCCACCCCCTACTGCAGCTCACATTACTAACATTTGATATATTTCGTCGTTAGTCCCCGAGCGAACGAGGTACCCTCCACAGTATCGGGACATTTGATTTATGTCCAACGTCCCCTCACACCCTGGACACGATGTCATGTCTACGTCCTCACCATTTGAGGACACTAATTCTTACACATTGAAAATTCCCCATGTCACCTCCCAGGATCCCCTGTATTCTCACATTTTTCATTGTGACAAAGATATCCTTGTGGAACTCACTACCCCCAATTTCCCATGGAATGCACTCCGTCATTGAGAACTTTTTCTTTAACAGGAGGCCTTTCACACTCCTATCTAAGCATCCATGTGCACAATCGAAACCAAGGATTTTATTCCTTTGGGGCATGTTGACTGGTTCAAAAATCCTATTCCTACCCCCGATGCTTTTGAAGAAGGTAACAAAGCCAATATCTCCCCCACTATCAAAATTGACATTTCCATTAAACCAAGAATCGTAGAATAAATCTCCATTGGTGCCACATGCTCCCCTGAAGAACTCACTGCTTACAAAGCTCTCTTTCAGGAATATCAAGATATTTTTTCCTGGTCATATATGTAGATGTCTGGCCTTGATCCTTCTATAGTTGAACATTGAATCAAAACATGGCCAGATGTTGCCCCAGTTCGTCAAAATAAATTCCCCCTTCACCCATCCAAAGTTGCGGTTATCAAACCCGAAATTGACAAGTTACACGCTACTAGTTTCATTTATCCCATCACGTACACTTCTTGTGTCTCCAACCCCGTCCCCGTTAATAAAAAACAGGGAACTATTCGTGTCTGCACAGAATTTCACAACCTCAACAACGCTTGTCCCAAAGACAACTTCCCAACTCCTTTCATCGACCAAATAATCGATGATTGTGATGGCCACAAAGAAATTTCCTTTATGGATGGGTTCTCTGGTTATAACCAAATTCAAATCCATCTAGCAGATTAGTACAAAACTGCTTTTACAACCCCTTGGGGTACCTTTTCTTATCGTGTCATGCCTATTGGACTCAAAAATGTCGATGCTATGTGTCAATGGGACATGACCTATGTTTTTCATGATCTTGCTTGCATCATCCTTTCTTATTTGGATGACCTCACTGCTCGATCCAAAAAGTGAACCCAACATTTAGATGACTTACACTTCGTTTTCAAACAATGTCACCAATATAATATCCGCTTGAACCCCCTCAAGTAAGTATTTTGCATCATTTTTAGTCGCCTCCTTGGGTTATTGTCTCCCAACATGGAATCACTATAGACCCCCTCAAGGTCCAAGCTATCACAGAAATCCCACCACCAAGGAATTTATGCTAACTGCAGAGCTTGCAAGGCAAAGCCAACTTTTTACGTCGCTTTGTCCCAGACTACGCCACTCGCGCTCATGGCTTTATCCACCTACTATGACATGATATCCCATTTCGATGGGACAAACATGATCAATCATCTTTTGATGATTTAAGCACTCCCCTATTCAATGCCCCTTTATTTAGTCCCCCAGACTATGATCGTGATTACATCCTTTTCTTATCAGCCTCAACCGTCTCAATAACAAGCGTCCTCATCCAATTAGGGGATGATGGGATTGAACATGTCATTTACTACATTAGTAAAAACCTTTTAGGTCCACCCTTGAAGTATAAACATGATGCAAAACTAACACTCTCATTTTTCCTCACAGTCCAGAAGCTACGACATTATATCTTGCTTCAAACTACCAAGGTCATTGCAAATTTCAACGCCATGCAGTACTTTCTTAGTTGACAATAGATTAATGGAAAATTTTCCTGATGGATCGTTATCCTCCAGGAATACAATATATATTTCTCTACTCCCATGATTTCCCCATTCAATTTATCTAACTGAACAACACTTGCTTTTGTCATAAATCTGATCACATATGGTCCTAACCAGTGCATTTGGAACTTTCCAGGGTGCCGCAAACATTTGTTGTCATAGAGTAAAACTAAGTCTCCCCTATGGAACTTCTTTTGTTTAATATGTTTGTCATGCCATGCATTCTCACATGCTTTCTTAATTTCCTAATAAAATCTCGCAACGAAGAGGTGTTCCTCTAGTTCCACTAACTTTGACAATGTTTTCTCTATTGCATCCTAATTTGTAAGCTCTGTCAGCACAACAATATGCAGACTCAACACAATGAATTCCATGGGAATAACTGCTTCCTATTCATATACTAATCAGAATGGTGTATGTCCTGTCAACTTCTTATATGTAGTCCAATATGCCCATAGTATTGTAGGAATACTCAAATCCCAATCACCTCTATTTACATTACATATCTTCATAAGCGCATTCTCCAAGATGTTTTTAAATGCTTCCACTATTTCGTTCTCCTAAGGATGATAAGGTGTGCTCTTCTGGTGGTGAATATGAAATTATTATGCCAAAGAAGCAATTGTTCTATTCAATAAATGTGTTACCTGATCACTCATAAGGATTCTCAGACATCCAAACCTCATAATAACATTCTCAAAGAGAAACCACACAACAGTCTCTACGTTGCAATCTCTAATAGGTTCTGCTTTAGCCCATCGAGTCAAATAATCTGTTGCAGTGATTATATATCGTGCTCTTGAAATTGTTTTTGGTGGGTTGATTGGTCCAATGAAATCAACTTCCCATTTATCAAAATCCTACAATGTAACTTGCGATATGAAATGCATCTTGTCTCTTCTGGATGGATTTCCAACCCTCTGACGGACATCACAGGTCTGACAAAACTCCTTAGCATCCTTATGAAGGGTGGGCCACCAAAGTATTGTGCGCAAAATGTTCTGAGTTGTTTCTTTCCTTACATAATTTCCTCTCACAATTACTTCATGTCAATCTGATAAGATCATAGGCCTTTTGTGTTCCAATATACATCGCCAAAGAATACCATCTACTCCTAACTTATACAAATTCCCTACTACCTTTACTACTAACTATATCTTATGCACAACTGTAAAGTTGGGTGGGCATAAACCTATGCTCAGGAACTAGATAATATCTGTGAAGTAATCATTGACCATCTGTATTGCAAACAAGTGTGCATCTGGTATATTGTCATCCAAATTTTCTACATCTTCCCCTATTAGTATGCAGGACAAATGATCGGGTCCTAAGTTCAATTTACTTGGTTTAACAGTCACTTCAAAGTCATACTCCTGAAATAATAATATCCATATGTATATCTCCCCCCCCCAACATTACTGTAATTATGTTCAGTAGTTGACAACTTCCTGCTGGAAAATGCAATGGGATGGTCCAAACCTCCTTCCCCTGGTTGAACTAGATTTGTGCCTAACTCTATAGATGATGCATCTACCTTAACATAGAATTCCTTCTTCAAATATGGAAATACTAAAATCAACATGGTAGCCAATTTATTCTTCCAGGTATCCAAACTTTGTTGAAGTTCCTCATTCCATTGAAACTTGACCATCCTTCTTCAACAATTTTCCCAACATGGTCGTGATCTGTGTGTATCCCCTAATAAAATTTTTGTAGTACCCTGTATGACCCAATGTTTCCTATTGTTGGAACATGCCTATTTTGGGAGAATAAAGTATGTTTTGGGAGAAAGAAGTCTATTTCCAGGAACATGCCTATTTTGGGAAAGAGAAGCCTATTTTTGGAGCTCATGCCATAGGTGGCGAAAAAGTAACATGTAGAAAAAGAAGGAAAAGAAACATGCATAAAAGGAAGGAAAATAAGCATGCAGAAGGATAAAAATCATCGTGGCACGCATGCAGACAGACCTAGCCATGTTAGGTTTTGGGTTTTCAACATGAATGTAATGGATATAAGCTAGTAGAATAGTATAAATAAAGGCCTAGGAGGTCTAATAGAGGTTGGTCAGTTAGAAAAGGAGAGATAACTGATTTGAAGAATCTAGTTTTTTAGGGTTAGGTCACAAGATGTGGATCTTCGCATGGTCTAGTCTACCTCATAGAGGGTACTTACCCTCCTTTTTTATTGTAAACTTGAAGAATGTAATGTGCGTAGTGTATATTTTGCAGAAAGATGAATAAAGAGAAGAAGATGAAGATCTTTATGGACATAGCCTCGGGGGGTGAACCATGGTAAATCTACTATGTTTATGTGTCATGAATGGTTGTTTACTATTATGTTATTTATCAGTTACATAATGAATGGTTAAGTTGATTATGACAACATACATGCATAGTCTATAAATGAATGGATGAACAATAGATTTAGATGAATGAATAATAATGTTGATTCGTGAGGAAAAGGATCATAATACAGTCTCAATCCCTTCCTTGATTGAAAGCACCTGATTATTGTAGTCCCCTATAAATCTATCTTAGGTGAGACTGCACTGTTCTCTCTATGCACACCGTTTCCTTCTGGTTTTCTTGGAAGGCCGATAGTTTGAGGGTTTTGTTGGAAACCTATTGAGATCAGAACCTAGGTCAGACCAAGCATCTAACAAATGGTTATGTTTCCAGCTGGAACTACATAGGATTGAGTGGAAGGGATTTGTTGAAGAGAAACACGAAAAATAAAAACATAGAAGGGAATGTTCAGGCCATGGAATTGGATGAAGGCAGAGATTGAAATATCGTTAAGGAAAAAGGAACTCAAGTTTGCATAGAAGGACAACATAAACCCTAAATATACATCGCGCAAATATCTCAACAAGTATGTGTTTAGACACTTGCATGAAGTATTTTTCTACAAATTCCCACATCTGTTGCAAGAGTGGTTATTGAGGTTGAAGGAAAAAAATACTATGAATTGGATAAGACATCTAGAGTGGCATCCTGTGGAGATCATGCAGTTGCAACAAGTCAATAATAAATTTATGCACACAATATATTTTTGGGTAGACATTATTATTGCAGGGTTTATCACTCAATTTGCAGTTGATACTGCGAAGTCGTAGACTACTACAGAACATGATGTTTTGAAGGGACCTAGAGGTAGGTACATTAGATCACTATATAATTCCATAAATATTTTATTATATGACAAAGGCATGATGACCATGGAATCAGACAACTAAACTTCCCTTCGTGCATGGGGGAAGGGGGGACTCACTGACAAGAGTCTGAGATATGGACAAGGAGATGGATAAGGGGAAGCAGAAGGGGGCCATGGACCCAATCATGATGGACGAGGACCAGAAAAAATGGATAATGAAAAAATATGGAGCGACACGTAGCGCTAGACCTTACCAATACAAGATGAATAATAAAAAGAGGTCCATAGTCGAAAGAGAGGTCTTGGTGAGCGATGAAGAAGAGGTAGAGGATATTTTGGATGTGTATCAGATTGAGGAAATCCTGTGCATAATACATGAAAGTAAAACAAAAGGTCTAGGACTAGGAACAAAAGGCATAACTCCAGTCCAGATCACAGTTAGTGTGGAACCTATAACCCCATGTGTGACTAATACACCTGAAGGAACACTAGCTTTTAGA
The DNA here is from genome assembly GCA_009831015.1 of Picea engelmannii. Lineage (NCBI taxonomy): Eukaryota > Viridiplantae > Streptophyta > Pinopsida > Pinales > Pinaceae > Picea > Picea engelmannii. The sequence continues at coordinate 147,755 of ML783438.1, read as the reverse complement.
AAAACAATTTTTAGTAGAAGAGGGGTAGCAGGTTAGGAGTTCAATAGAGGACAAACAACTAGGGGTACAAGTTCAGGAACTAACAATAAACTATCTACACTACACAGAGGTAGTAGTTCAACAAGTTTCAAAATGCCAGGAGTAGATCTCGCTATAAGATTACCAGAGTTGTGTGGCGAGGCATCAAAGGACCCTCAAAAGCATTTATTCATCTTTGGAAATATCTATGAAGCAAAGAAGGTCACAGACGAGCATACAAAATTTGTGCAGTTGGCTATAACATTCAAAGACCACACACTAGACTGGTACATGAGCCTTGATGTAAATAGGCTGCAAGGAGTACCAAAGACTCTTGCAGAGGTGAAAATGTTGCTGGTAAATGAATTTCAGAATCCAAGTTTACAAGACCAATACATGAAACAAGATATTGATATTAAGCATAAACCAAGTGAGTCTGTCTAGGATATTGATCAAATGTTCAAATGTTTGAAAGGTAAGTTGAAGTACTCTATTACTGACATGCAACATAGGCAGTTATTTGTGAACTTACTATTACCACATTTGAAGTATCATTTGAGACAACACAAGTTTCAAACTTAGGCAGATGCACTTCAAGAAGGCCAGTTGTAACATCCCCAACATCCAATGGGGCTATTCCACATAAATGTTTTTGAACTGTATGCAAATTAAAAAATATACACACAAAAAATATTGCAGAACTTTATATATACAAAACTTAAAATAGAAAAATACATTATTTAAATGAACAGATTCATACAGAAATAACAGTATGTTGGATCATGTTGTCATTGATGCCAATGGTTTGATTGATTGATGTCAAGTGATTGATTGATGTCAAAGGATTGATTGACTAATTATTTATGTAATATAATATGTAGTGTCCTTGATGAGAAAGCATAGATGAAGATGGATCAATGAGTTGTCATTGATACATGATGAATATGGATCGATGTGGTTCCATTGGTATATGATACATTGTTGGAAAAATGTATAGACGACTCATTATTGTCTTATCATGATTGATAAGGTGCATAAATGGATGAACTCCAAAGTGGTCCCCTTATGGTGAAAGCCCTCACGGGAAGACGCTTTGCGGATTGAGTTATCCTAGAAGAATGGTTGGAGGACCCATGCTCTCATTATTTTCTTATCATGATTGATAAGGTGTACAAACGGATGAACTCCAAAGTGGTCCCCTTATGGTGAAATCCCTCATGGGAATACGCTTTACGGATTGAGTTATCCTAGAAGAAAGGTTGGAGGACCCATGCTTGTATGAGGAATAACGAGATGAAGATCAAGGAAATTGTTGGTGAAATTATCCTAGATGGATAGTGCTTGTCATGTCATTTCTGGTGGTATGTGGAATGTCACATAACTCCTCCTGGTTTGAGAGTTATGGCCTTACGAAGATGAAGGACCCTCACATGAAGGCTTGAAGCCCCCAAAGTCAAAGAAGTCA
>ML783438.1:133779-146172 GCA_009831015.1 Picea engelmannii | reverse complement strand
GTTATAAATGACAACAATGGGTAATGAATAAATGTTGAATGCTAATTTATGAGTTTTTGTGCAAGAGGGAAGTTTTGGGAAAAAGAGCCCCACACTCATTCACCCCCCCCTCTAAGTGTGGTAGGTGTGTCCAACACAGTAAACATATACATACATCATAGACAGGTAATATCCATAAATAGAAAGACAGGTATAAACCACACACAAGAAAAATCCATAAAAATAAACACATAAATAATAATGCATCATATAAATTAACAAACAATTGACACTTATCTTGGTAACAATATCACCAACTGCATGCATACCATCCACAAACCTCCCATCCTTATACCATGTTGCTCATAACTCTCAGTAGTGGGTCACCCCCGAGCTAGGACTAAACTCCACTTGCGTAAATGGATTCCTAATGAGACTGATGTATCTCAGACAACAGGAAATACTTCGTCACAGGTGCCAACTCAAACTAACAACCTGCAGTCCCTCATTCCCCATATGCCTATCCCACCCTAGTAAGTGTGCCCCTTCTCTTCTCAACATTCCTTCGGCTACCCCACTTCCTTTCCGGGCTTCAACAACATGTCATACTGGAAGTCTCGGAGCCCTGTGCATCTTGGAACCTTTGGGAAATCAATTACCAACAATTCTCTCACATAGAGAGAAATTCCTCACGGGCCTGATAAGCCGCCTCTTCAACATCCAATGGGCCTGGCAACCCACTTCTTTAGTCCAACTCCCAAGATAACCAGGTATAGATACATGTACGGGTATAGATACAGGTATAGGTATGGATACAGGTATAGGAAGGTACGGGGGACAGTTAAATGAGTGAATGAATGATGATGGAATGAATGAGTGGAAAATAAACTAAGCCCTAACTACATGTATGCATGTTCCTAGCTTGACACTTGTCATTTTGGGAGCTACTTTGGTCTACTTGTCCCCATCCTTAGAAATTAGGATAAAATAATTATCCATACTTTATACTTTAAGGAATATTAATATAATATTCCTTTTTGGATTAAGCTCCCTAGATTAGCCCCTTATCGTTAAATTTTATCCCCCCCTCTTTCCCTAACTAGTTGAATTTAGTCCCCCATACTCCTTTATCGTGGTCGATCTACACACAATGATGTATTATATTAATGATAACACATATACAAAAATAGGCTCACTAGCCTTCAACATCTAGGCTCTCCAATGTAATTCAACACATAAGCCTCCTAGCTTATAATAAATGGCTCACTAGCCTATAAAACACAACATATACACAAAGGCTCCCTGGCCTCAAAATTGTGTGCACTTAAGTTTGATGTGCACAGTATCCTGGAATGTGCACACTTCATCATTTTAGTGTGCAATACATTTGCACACTATACCATGGAAGGTGCATGCAAAATGATATAAAAAAACTCTCCATCTTAAGTACATTTCCATTTACATTTACAACTGGGTTCGTCCTAAGGTTATTACAATCCCCTCCCCTTCTTTATGCACTATCCTTAGCACATTATGTACACATATCAAAATGTTTTCCAAAATATTCAAAAAGATGTGGGTATTATGCCCGCATTGCATCCTCATGCTCCCAAGTAGCGTCCTCAGGGTCGTACCAGGTCCATTGGACCTTTACAATACCTATGGCTCGATTTCAAAGCTATTTGATTTTTCGATCCAGAATGCATACCAGATGTACTTGGAAAGTGCCTTCTTGCTCCACCTGAATCACATTCCAATCAATAACATGATTAGCATCATGTATATATTTCTTAAGTAATGTACAAGAAATACATTATGAATGGTCATTGATGTAGGCAAGGAAAGCATGTATGCTACAGACCCAATCCTCTCTAGGATTTAAAACGACCCACAATAGCGAGCTTCCAACTTTGAACAATTTCCCAACTTCAGGGAACTTCTGTTGGCCTTCACTTTCAAGAATACATGGTCCCCCACTTTAAATTTCCTGTGAGTTCTACCCTTATCAACATAGCTTTTCTTCCTATCTTGGGAAACCTTTAAATTTTGTTTTATTTTCAACATTTTCTCCTCCATTTCCCTGAGTAAATCTGGCCCAACCACTGCTCTATTTGATGGGTTATCCCAACTTACCGGTGTGTTGCACCTTCTGCCATAAAATGTCTCAAATGGGCTCATCTTTAGAGATCTTTGGTACCCATTTTTATAAGAAAACTTGTTTAAGTGTGGTTAGTCTTCCCATTTTGATGGTTTATCCATCACATACATCCTCAAAATATCCTCAATCACTTGATTCACCCTCTCTGTTTGTCCATATGATTATGGATGATAAGTTGTACTAAAATTCAAATTTGTTCCAAATCCATTAAATAATCCCTTCCAAAAATTTGAGGTAAATTTTGGGTCTCTGTCAGACACAATTGTCTTGGGTATACCTTATAATCGAGAAATTTCTATCATATAAACATCAACAATGTTGGCTTCCTTGTGAGTGATATTTACTGGAATAAAATGGGCAGATTTAGTAAGCTTATCCACCACTACCATGATAGAATCATGATGCTTGTTTGTTCTGGGTAGTTTGGTGATGAAATACATTGTTACAAATTCCCATTTCCACTTAGGAATGGGTAATGGTTGTAGCAAACCAACTGGGTATCTATGCTCAGCCTTTACCTTTTGACACTCCAAACATTTGGCAATAAAATCAACAACTTCTTTATTCATGCTTGGCCAATAATATTGGCTCTTGAAAGATGCAATAGTTTTTTGATAACCTAGGTTCCCACCATAAGGTACATTATGCATTTCTCTTAATATCATATTTTTCAATTCTTGGGAATTTGGTACATAAATTATGCCCCTGTATATGAGAATTTCATCATTTCCTAGCTTATAGTCTTCCATTTTCTGTTGTAAAATACCTTGTTGTAATTTTTCCACTAACTCCTTGTATTGCAAATCTGATTTTGCAGCCTCCAAAATTCTGTCTTTCAAATCTGATTGGTACATGATAATGGTTGTAGCATGCAACTCATGCACTCTTCTGCACAATGCATCAACCACTTTGTTATCTTTCCCGTTGATATGCTTTATATCAAAGTCATATTCATTGAGAAATTCTAACCATCTTCTTTGCCTAGAATTTAGAGTTGACTGATCAAATAAATATTCCAGACCATTGTGGTATGTCCTCAGCTCAAACCTTTTCCCCATGAGGTATTTCCTCCATCTCCTCAAGGCATGCACTATGGATGCCAACTCCAAATCATGAGTGGCATAGTGCCTTTCATGTTCCTTCAACTTTGTTGATTCATAACATACAACAAAACCATTTTGACTGATGACTCCACCAAGTCCTTCTTTAGATGAATCTGTTCATACAATAATGTCTTCATTTGGATCTACAATCCTTAGTATTGGAGCACTTGTTAATAATTTCTTCAAGTGTTGGAAACTCTTTTCACAATTCAATGTCCACTGAAACTTCACACCCTTCTTTTGCAAGGAAGTGATTGGGTGTGAAATATTTGAGAATCCTTCAATAAATCTCCTATAGTATCATGCAAATCCCATGAATGATATGAACTCTGTCACATTATTTGGAACTGACCATCCTTTAATGTCTTGTATCTTCTCAGGATCCACTGCTATCCCATACTCTAAAATGATATGTCCCAAATAATGAATTTTCTTCTGCTAAAATGAGCACTTGCTCAATTTGGCATACAACTAATGCTCCCTTAATACTTGTAATACCATCCTCAAGTGTTGTTCATTCTCTTCCTCCAACTTAGAATATATAATAATTTCATCTAAAAATACAATGACAAACTTATGTAAGTATTCTCTGAAAATAACATTCATTAAACACATGAAGACAACTTGTGCATTTGATAACCCAAATGGCACCACTGTGAACTCATAATGAACATACCTTGTTCTAAAAGTAGTCTTGTTGATGTCTTCTTATTTAATTCTTACTTGACGATAACCTGACCTAACATCAATCTTGAAGAATATTTTTTCATCTTTCAACTGATCAAAGAGGTCATCGATCCTTGGCAAAGGATACTTATTCTTCATAGTTACCTTGTTCAACTGCCTAAAGTCAATGAAAAGTCTCAATGTTCCATCCTTTTTCTTCACAAATAAAACCGCGGCACCCCAAGGTGACACACTGGGGTGTATATACCCCTTCTTCAGAATCTCTTCAAGTTGCATTTGCAATTCCTTCAATTATGGTGTACTCATCTTGTAAGGGGTCCTGGATACTGGAGTTGCTCCAAGCATTAAATTTATGGAGAAATAAATGTCTCTTTTAGGGGGTAGTCTTGGTATTTCCTTAAACACATCTTCAAACTCTTTTAGGACTACATAATCTTCAATATTTGAAACCTTATCTTTAGGTGTCTCTTCCATATGTGTTGCAAATATTTGACACCCTTTTATGTAACATTTCTTCATATGCAATGCTGAAATTTCTCTGACAATTACTGCCCTGGGAATTCCCTGCACTGTTCTTAGGTTCCCTTCCTCATCCAAACAAGTAAATTCATTGTTATGATAGTCTATAATAACATGATGTTGGTCCAACCAATCCATCCCAATTAGACAGCCATAGGAACCTAAATACAATATGTTCAAATCTACCCTGGTGGTCAATCCATGCATGTCCATAGGACATGAATTAACCATCTCATTAACTTTTATTTTGGCTTTGGTAGCCAGCTACACCAACCAATATTTTCCATGCTTGATTCTTGACAAATCCAAACTTTCCACCATCTTAGGATCTATATAACTATGACTATCTCCTGAATCAATTAAAATAGCAATGGTTTGGTTGTTGATCATACCTTCCACTTCAATCATATGTGGTTGATACTCTACTTTCTTGTTGTCTAGGGCTGCATAGATCCTTGGTACACTTCTTCCCATGTCTTCCACTGTTTCAACTTGTTTTTCATTGTGAAAAGTCCTAACTTTTTCACCTCTGTGAGGGAAATCTCTAAACATATGATCTCCTTTACAACCCCAACATTAAATAGGTGGTTTCCTTGGAATTTGACCCCCTGTCTCAATCATTCTGGGTTCTCTAGAAGTTGGTTGTCCTTGAGGATTATTTCTGAAGAATGGTGGCTTAGTTCCCTTCTTCTCTAATCCATATTGAATTTCTTCTTGTCTTCTCAAGATTTTTGGAAAGTTGGCCTTGATTTTTGTTGATCGTATAGGTATTTAACTTGCCTTATGGTATCCTCCAATGTTTTTTGATCATACTCCCAAGCTTAAGTTCAAATAAATCTTTCATTTTCTTTTCATAGTATCTCTTAGTCAAGCATTTCTTTTTGAAATACTTCTTGAATTCCTTTCAAGTAACATTTTTCTCTTTCTGGGTTATGGGATGCTAGTTACAGCCTACTAAAGTTCTAGGCCAATTTTTGTTTCTGGTCTGGAATTCTATAGGTACCTTCTTTTCCATCTTAAACATTTTTAACATGTCGATAATTTTAGTTCATCTCTAGGAATATTTTCTATGGTTCCATATATTTCCATAGACTGCTCATGTGCCTCAATCTGATTCCAGAGAAGAAATTTATGGCCCTTCGAAGTTAGTTGGGTCTTAAAATTTACCCTCCACTATTTGTCCTGTAACTTCCTCATAAAAGCTCCATTTGACGAACGATTTACACCATTAGAAATCTCTCTCCAACATATTTCATTTGAGTTGGATAAACAAAGTGAGCCTTGGTAATCTTTGTTCTTAGGGTTTCTGAGTAGCTAAAAATGTTGTATAGGGCCTAAAAAACGCGCTGCAAAAAGATGACCTTCAAACAGTATAAAATGTCACAGAAAATCACTGGTTTTTGTTGTTGTACACCATTGTAACAACTTCGTGTGCACAAATTCGAACCTGTACACCCATATTTATCATGCCCAACAACACCATAATGTACCGCATGCTTCAAGCACCTATAACCAATGTGGATCACTTCTTTGTCGTGCCAATAATTGGTGCACATTACTTTGTGTCACGTGCCAATATCCACTGCGCATAATTTTGTTTCATGCACTAATACCTGTTGCGCACAATTTTTGTGTCGCGTGCTAATATTCTGCATGCATTTCACTCTATGTGCTGCAACATCCCAAAGTTTAGTACGCCCCCACCGCGCACTAGTACTCCGCGTGCAACATTAACTAAATTGTCACGCGACAACATATACCCACATTGCGCGTGGACCAACAAAATTCCTCTGTTCTTTGTCAATACTTCGCACACCATGCGCACCATTATTATGCGTGTGCACACCATGCACACCAGTATTATGCATGCGCCACTCAATTCTCACCGCACAGTTCTAAAATTAATGCACACATCCGCGCATAGTTATTTTTCGCGCATTACCTCTCTACACCACACAACGCAAAATTTAAGTGCGCAGACCCGCACACAAATATTTTCCGTGCATTACCAGTTTTCACTACGCAGTGCCAAATTTAAGTGTGCACACCCATGAACCAATATTTTCCATGTGTTACGACTCTGCACCATGCAACGACGGATTTTAGTGCGCATAGTCACGTACGCTTATTTTCCCCACATCACAAGCTCTTCACCATGCATTATGCATTTTTAGTGCTCACACCTGCACAAATTTGTTTTTATGCGCATCAATTCCTCGTGAATTCTGCTGCAGAAATTGGGGCCTTTGCCAAACATTTTCCCAATTTTCACCATAGAAATTATGCAACTATGAAATTTTTTCAATTTCACCTTGATAACACCAATTCAACCTTTGCAACAACAAATCATTGTTGGTTGACATTCTTGGAACTGATTTTTCCCAAACTCAATTCACGAGTTGAGAATTTTAATCAACTAATATCGCTCCATCTGTCATGGCCTCCTTGTAACTTCAAATTAGACCAATTCCAGGTCTGAATTTGCTATAAAACATATTAAATTAGGAATATATCACTACTTGGCCAAATTTCTCAATTTTCCCATGAATTTAACAACAGAAATTGGGGCTTTTTCCCAATTCCATGCAATTGCTTCTAATTTTTACCATGGATGCTCTGTAACTTGAAATTTGGCCACTTCGAAATCAATTCTCTGTGAAATTTTTCTTCAATTCAAATTTCTCAGCCCATCTAGGCTCAGTGTTGAAAACTAGAGCTCGGATACCATATTGTAACATCCCCAACATCCAACTAGGCTATGCCACGTAAAAATTTTCAAACTGTATGCAAATTAAAACATATACACACAAACAATTCTTACGAAACTTTATATATATTAAACATAAAAAAGACAAATTCATTATGTAAATGCACATATTCATATAGAAATAACATTAAGAATACACATGAAACATAGAAAAACAATAAGCATAAATATAAAGATAGGTATAAACCACAAACAAGAAAAACCCATAAAAATAAAGACATAAATAATAATGCAGCACATAAATTAACACACAATTGACACTTATATTGGTAAGAATATCACCAACTGCATGCAGACCTTCCATGAACCTCCTAGCCTTAGACCACACTTCTCATCACTCTCAACAATGGGTCACCCTCGAGCTGGGACTAAACTCCACTCGGGTAAAGGGATTCCTAACCAGGCTGATGTATCTCAGACAACAGGAAAGACTTTGTAATGCTGGAAGAGCCAAAGCCATGCCTTTGTGCAACTAGGAGATAAGCTCGCATTTAATGGTTGACAGGTTGATGAGATCTAGATCTGATTCAGACTAGATGGCCATTGAATGTAATTCAATGTAATTAATGAGAGTAGGTATATGGAAGGAGAGCTCGAGAAGCCTCTCTTTTGTAAAAAATTATCATTCTATCAAATTTCATTAGGATTTTAGAAAATTGAGATCTATCATGTAGAGGAGCGAGTAGAGAGCTCATGAGAGGAAAGAACTAAGACTCTGTTGCAATCCAGTATTTGCAAACATCTGTATAGACATTCTGAGATTAATACAAATAAGTTTTTCCTGCATATGGTTCTGTGTGTGTTTTTATGTTTATGAATGAATGTCAGCTGCATGTTTATGGATGTATGTTGTAGATGTATGTGTTAGATTTCATCCGCGGGGATAGATAGAATTCCCTATCTGTGAGTTTGTTAGAATTGTTTTTGGGTTCTTTAGGCTGTGCAAGGAGTGCACAACATATTATTGAAACTTTGTAGCCAGCGCAAGGAGTGCGCATCTGAATCTCGAATCGCGTTCATGGAAGAACATGCCAGGATGGCGCACTAGGATAGTTCGCAGAATCAAGGAGATCCCCAGAGTTACTGAATACTTTGGAGGGAAGACTGTGTAGAGAAGGCACAGAGGGGAGAACATAATTGCGGAAGATTTTGTAGAGCTCTTCTAGTAGGGCATCGAGCGAGTGAAAGGAGTGCACAAGAGAACTTTGTTTCGAGTTCCAAAAGAGAAGTGTCAAGGAGAATACACCCACAAAGTTGTTGAACACTCTGGAGGAAGACCAGTGCAAGGAGTGCACCGGGCCAACACTTAGATGAAGTGTTGAAAGAAAGCCATCTGAAGGCAAGTCAAAATGCAAGGAGTGCGTGTAGAGATGATCTTGTTTCAAGTTCAGGAAACTTAGAAGAGATAGCACAAGGAGTGCGCTAGAGTTGGACTTATTCCAAGTCCTGAAGCTCTGGAGGAGAAACACAGGAAAGACCCAAAGTTACCAGGTTCACAGAAGGATCAAAGGTCAAATCCTTTGAGAACTTATAAATTTTCCCCATTTTGATAGAAAGAGAAAGCTTAGGAGGAGGAGTGACCACTGTCGTCAGATCAGGTACAAGGAGGAGATATGGACTATCGAATCTCACGTACAGACACCTAGAAGAGCACAAAGGAGGAGAACAAATATCAGTTGTTAGATCTGAGCATGTGTACCAATAGACACTAGATCCAGGTTAAGTGCACGAGGCCTAAACCCTTTGAAAGTGCGCAAGAGAGAAGACTCATGAAGTCTCGGAGTTCAGAAGCAGTCAGGACCATCCATCATTGAGGGGAACAAGTGGAAGTAGATCCAAACATTTCGTGGATTCGGACTTTGGGAAAATTGTGAAGAGAAGGGTACAGATGACGCAAAGCGCGAATTCATGAAGCACCCAGGAGATTAAGCCCCGGGTAATAGCTCGAGGTTGTATAGAGAGAAAGGTCTAGTGGGAGAAGCTAGTGCCCACCTGGAGAATTCGTGATTCGAGGATCGAGAAAAAGGGAGAAAGCAACTCGCGAAAGCCCTGTTGCATGGAGTCATGAAGGGAGCTGGCCCATTGTCGTAGTCCATGGTCACGTGAAAGGAAGGGGATTATCCAGAAGAGCTAGTTCCCATAGGTGTTGAGATTTGAACAGTGCTAAGGAGAGGGCTTGTGGGTGCCACATAACCTACGCCAAGGAAAGAAGGATATGTGACATGATTTTGGGTTCCAGGGAGGAATCTAAGGAGTCACTTCGACTCAGCACATCGAATTATCCTGGATCGGGAGGTCTTCTTCACCAGAGTGGTATCAGAGCTTATTTTGTCTACAAATCATAGGCAAAGGGGACATAGTGTGATGCTTTGTTGAAGCTGTTGCAAGGTGTGCGACAGATGGTAAACAGCCAGGTGGGCTGCAGGTGAAGAAAGATGGTCATTGGAAGTCACATGCATGGTCAATGGGGAGTCTTCCTATAGAAAATAAAAGGGGAGATAGACAAGGAGCTCAGTGAAATTTGAGCCCAGATGGAGAAGCTAGCATTCAATATGCAATAGGAGGAAAAGGTACACTGTTGGTAGAAATGGCCTCTGAACAGGAAGGTGAAATGGCTTGTTCAAAAGTTGTTGGCTAGAAGGAAGCAACAAGAGTTGAGGAGGTGGCTGAGGCATGTTCAAATCCTTAGAGACACACAGGAAGTTGTTCACATCTGTGAACCAGAATTTGGGAGAACCCTCAGTTATGAGGAAGTGAGATCATAGGATATCATGAACTTCCAGGAGGGCAGTGATGAAATATCAGGTTGCCGGGTGGGTAATAAAATCAGATCAATGGATCTCATATACTTCCAGGAGGGAAAAAGAGAAATCCTAGATTGTCAGGTGGGAAAGGGAGATGAATAGAGGAGACTATCTGAAATTCTCATGAACTCAAATGAGAGTTCATATCAGCAAGGGGAGCTAATGGAGGAGGATAAAAAATGTATTATGATCATTGGGAGAATTTAGGTATTCCTACCAAGCATCCCAGTTAAGGCCAAAGCATGTTTTGCAGATGCAACAAAAGAAGAAAGAAAACCAACAAAAAATGTTAAGGAGAAGGAGAAGATACTAATGTCTACCCCCATAGAGGAAGAAGAGAATGTAGTTAAGATGCTCACTCCATGGGAGAATGAGTTGGAGATGCTGGAGGATTGGTTGAACAATCCTGAACCAGAAGATTGCTTCCAGGAGATAGTCATGCAGATTGTAGGAGAAGAGAATTCAACATAATTCCTCAGAAATTTCAGCTAGGAAGTTGAACAGGAGATGACTGCAATAATAAAGCATGCAACAGAATTCCAGTCTGAGGAGCAGTTGGAGGAAGCTAAATTTGAACCAGCACAAGGAGAACTGGCAGAAGCTAATCTGTTAGAGGAGATAGATGAGAAATAGATCAGTGATGAGATTGCAGAACTGAAGTCTGCAGCAATGTGGAAACCAAATGCCACAAAAAAAGAAAACAACAAGGGGGATCAGGTTGATCTACCCATTAACAAGGAGGAAGTGCAGCGGAGTAGGTCGCAAATCAAGATTCAGCTAGAAGAGTAGCTGGACAAAGTGATTGAGGAGATCAGAAGCATGATGTTGAGGTCATCAACATAATCTTCCAATGAAGAGAATATGAGAAGAGGAGAGCCTCCCATAGCAGAAGGGAATATGTAGAAACAACAACAACAAAGCAGAGGAGTAGATGGAAATCTCCAAAAGAGAGTTTGGGATCCAAGAGGATTTCAACAGAGTTGGGAATCTCATGAGCATGAGCTCATGAATTTTTCACAACAGTGGAGTATTATGTAGGAACATCATTCCACCTTAGCAACGCACCACCTAGAATTCACATCAATGCGCATTCAAGGAGGGGAGAGGCACCAACCCTCTCATTTTCCCCTCATTTTCAAATTTTAAATTGTAATTTAATGCAATTAAATGTTTGTAAGGTTGGAAGAGCCAAAGCCATGCCTTTGTGTAGATAGGATATAAGGTCTCCTTTCATGTTTGACAGGCTGATGAAATATAGATCCAATTCAGACTAGATGGCCATTGAATGTAATTCAATGTAATTAATGAGAGTAGGAAGATGGAGGGAGAGATACATAAGCCCCTCTTTTGTAAATAAAGATATTTGTATCAAATTTCATTAGGATGTTAGAATATTAGAGATCTAGCATGTAGAGGAGCGAGTAAATAGCTCATGGGAGGAAATAACTGAGACTCTGTTGCAATCCAGTGTTTGTAAACATCCGTATAAACATTCTGAGATTAATACAAAGCGGTTTTTCCTGCATATGGTTCTGTGTGTGTTTTTATGTTTATGAATGAATGTCATATGCGTGTTTATGGATGTACGTTGTATATTTATGTGTTAGATTTCATCTGTAGGGATAGATAGAATTCCCTATATGTGATTTTGTCAGAATTGTTCCTGGGTTCTTTAGGCTGTGAAAGGAGTGCACAATAGAGTATTGAAACTGTATAGTCAGCGCAAGGAGTGCACATCTGAATCTCTAATTGAGTTCAAAAGAACGTGCCAGGAGGGAACACTAGGATATTTCGTAGACTCAAGGAAATCCTCAGAGTTACTGAATACTCTGGAGGGAAGACTATGCAAAGAAGGCACAGAGGGGAGAACAAAATTGTGGAAGAGTTTTTAGAGATCTTCGAGGAGGGCATTGAGCGAGTGCAAGGAGTGCACAAGAGATTTTTTTTTCGAGTTCCAGAAGAGAAGTCTCAAGGAGAAGACACCCATATATTTGTTGAACACTCTGGAGGAAGACCCGTGAAAGGAGTGCATCAGGCCAACACTCAGACGAAGTGTTGAAAGATAGTCGTTTGAAGGTTAGTCAAAATGCAAGGAGTGCAGGTAGAGATGAAATTGTTTCAAGTTTGGGAAGCTCATAAGAGATAGTGCAAGGATTGTGCTAGAGTTGGACTTATTCCAAGTCCCAAAGCTCTGGAGTAGAAATGCAGGTGAGACCCAAAGTTACCAGGCTCGCAGAAGGATCAATTTTCGAAGCCTTTGAGCACTTATAAATTTTCCCCATTTCGGGAGAAAGCACAAGCTAAGGAGTAGGAGTGACAATTGTCATCAGATCAACTGCAAGGAGGATATCTGGACTATCGTCAGATCAATAAACA
>ML783438.1:115102-130799 GCA_009831015.1 Picea engelmannii | reverse complement strand
CTATAATTATGAAGATACACTCTATGGAAGATAGGGTTTGTGACCAGTCCTGAAGCTGGTCAATAAACAGGTGTTCCGGGTAAAAAAGTCATAACTTATTCATCGAGAATACAAATGAAGTGGGACAAATTTAATTTGAAAGATTACAGACTTTAGTTTCTTGTGTACAAATTTTAGAATCGTATGTTAATTATTGAGCGCGGGGCGTTCTGTGCAAGTTCACTCTCTTGAATAGACCAGAATTGAATAAAGTCTACCATTCTCTCTATAACCTCTTTTTGGGGAGGATTCAAGGAGTGAAAATTCGAGGAGTTTCAGAGAATACATTGAGTAATATTATCTACAGGATCAGAGTACTCCAAGAATTAAAGAATTGAAGAAATTGAAGAATTCTCATGAAGCATTATCAGGTTCTATGTGATGATTGGTTGATGGTGATGATTTAATGTAAAGTTTTATTATCTCTCATATATTCTTGGGTGGAAGGAAGGGGCAAGGATGGAGACTTCAAATCTCTCTTGATATTGGAGGAGTGTATCTTCCTCTTGGAGGTTTATCCCTCCCTTTACATTTGGAAGCTATAGCTACCTTTGGAAGTCATTACTTCCCTTGAACAAAAACTATTGATTATTTCTCATATATTGTGCATGGTGTATTGTGGTGTATTGGTGTAAATCTTATACTATTGTTCATTTCTCATTGGAAATAATTGAATGGTTTAAGTATAAGTTGAAAAAGGTTTTTAAATTGTACTTGATACTGATTCACCCCCCTCTCAGTATTAACACTAGTGCCCATATGCGTTGAGATTTTAACAATGCTAAGGAGAGGGCCCGTGGGTTCCACATAACCTGCCCCAAAGAAAGAAGGACCCGTGACATGATTTAGAGTTCTAGGGAAGAATCTAAGGAGTTTCTTCAAATCATCACATCAAACGATCCTATACCAGAGGTCGTCGTCACCACTCTGTCATAGGTGCCAACTCAAACTAACAACTTACAGTCCCTCATTCCCCACGTGCTTCTCCCACCCTAGGAAGTGTGCCCCTTCTCTTCTCAATAGCCAATTGCCTGCCCCACTTCCTTTTCGGGATTTCGCAAAAGGCCGAACATGAAGTCTCAAAGCCCTGTAGTTGTATCTTGGCACCTTCATGAAATAAATTCCCAACAATTCGCTCACCTAGAGAGAAATTTTTCACGGGCCTGACAACCCACCTCTTCAATATCCCACATGCTTGACAACCTGCTTCTTTAGTCCATCTCCCAAGATAACTAGGTACAGATACAAGTACAAGTATGGATACAAGTATAGGTACATGAAGGTACGGAGGACAGATGAATAAGTGAGTGAATGATGAAGGAATGAATGAATGGAAAATGAACTAAGTCCAAACTATATGTATGCATGTTCCCAACTTGACACTTGTCATGTTGAGAGATACTTTGGTCCACTTTTCCCCATCCTTAGAACTTAAGATAAAATAATTATCCATACTTTATACTTTAAGGAATATTAATATAATATTCCTTTTTGGCTTAAGCTTCGTAGCTTAGCCCCTTATCCTTAACTTTTAGCCCCCACTCCTTTCCCTCACTAGTGGAGTTTATTCCCCCATACTCATTTATCGTAGTCGGTCTACATGCAACGATGTATTATATTAATGATAATACATATTCAAAAATAGGTTCACTGGCCTTCAACATCTAGGCTCTCCATCCTAATTCAACACATAAGCCTCCTAGCTTATAATAAATGGCTCACTAGCCTATAATACACAACATATACACAAAGGCTCAGTGGCCGAAAAATCGTGTGCACTTAAGTTTGTTGCACGCGGTATCCTGGAATGTGCACACTTCATCATTTTAGTGCGCAGTACATTTTTTCAATATACCATGGAAGGTGCATGCAAAATGATATCAAACAACTCACCATCTGAAGTACATTTTCATTTACATTTACAAGTGGGTTCGACCGAGGGGTATTACACCTACAACTGAAAGAAAACTAGTATCAACAGATAGATCCAACAATAGAAGAGATGAAAGAGGATATAAAGAATCTGACATTTCAGTTGAACCATAATAAGGGGAAAGAGAAGAGAGAAGTTGTTCAGTGTACGTTATGTAGGACATAATGACACTACAATAATGAATGTCTAACCTTTGCACCATACTTGGTAGTAGGGGTACCAAACCCATTTCTAATAAGAGGACCATGGTGTGAAATTTTCAAGACACACGAGCATGATCCACATCATTGTCCAATGATGCAGAAGTATAAGACAATGCCAAAAATTTCTTACTGCAATTTTTGCAAATCAATGGGTCATGATGACAAGGACTGTAGAACACTGGAATTGATGAGAGAAATAACATAAGACACTTACAAGGTGCAAGAAGAGATGATGATATGCCAAGCTGCACTGAAGTTCAATAATGTGCAACCATAATTCAATCCTGCGCAACCGCAGTACAACAATGTGCAACCACAATATAATCCCATGCAGTATAAGAAAATACCCCAATACAATGCATTGCACAAAGATAGAGGTGGATTTAGAGGCGAAGGACGGGGTAGAGGAGGATTTGAACGAGGTGGAGGGAAAATAGTATGCCACACTTTTCAACAACTAGGAAACTATGCAAGAGACTTTCCACTTCCACCCGTGACATGTATGTATTGTCGCGCAACATACCGTGACATAGAAGACTGACCAACATTATTGTGAAAAATATAGGAGAAAAGGAACCATAATAGTTAGGACATCCAGTGGATTTCGACAGAATCCAAGGATGATACTTGAGGAGGAACCAAGACAGGAGTTGATGCAACAAAGCAGTATCCAGCTCAACGCTAGTGGGTCAAGAAGAACATTGAGCCACATAAGAACTTTGACGCGTAGAAATAAAAGGAGACATTTAAGAAATCCATATAGGAGATTCTGAAAGAGAACATTGCATCTACATCAATTGTGGAACAAACTCATGATCCACCAATGTATGATATGCCACCTTCAATGGATCACAGTAACAAAGGACAACCTTTAGAGAAAGTAAGTAACATAAATATTTTTTTGCAATATTGTGTCAAGCTATTGAATGATCCATCATACATTAAGGTCTTACATAACGTGATAAAAAGATGCAACATTGAAGTAGAAGGGAAGTTAGAACATAATACAGTTAATCATCTCCATACGAGACAAAGAACACATGGGGAATTTGGGTTAAATGCCAACATTGGGGATTTCAATATGGGAGATATCATACTTGATTTAGGATATGAAGTGAATTTTTTACCTAAGAAGACATGGAAGTGTATGGGGGAACCCACATTAGGATATTCACTTGTCCATTTGAAATTGGAAAATCAACATAGGGTGTTACCAATTTGAAGACTTAAAGGTGTGACAGTAGACCTAGATGCAGTGCGCACAATGGTAGATTTCAAAGTTATAGAAATAGTATATGGAACAACACCTTACCCAACATTACTAGGACTCGACTGGGCATTTGATAACTAGGTTTTGATCAACCTGAAGACACGAAAAATGACTTTTGAATCAGGAAAGTATAGAGTGATTGCACCATTGGATCCCTCAGAAGGAGAAAAGATTGTAGAGGTGACATGTTTGTACTTGGAAGAAATAAATCAGTTATATAGGACTACCACGCGAGAAGAATATTATGTCAACCCAAATGAAGATGGGGTACTCAGTTGGAGAAGCATTACATCATGTTCCTTAGACTCAGATATAGGTCTGGAAAACTGGCAGTAGAGACTACATGAATTCTCCCCAAGGCGGTGTGTAAGAATAGAGTGTGCAATAAGGTTGGTCGGTACAAGGGTAAGGGAACCTCTCACTTTTCATGGTTTGAATGACTTAGAATAATTCTTGAAAAATTATGAAGAAGTTTTGGAAAATCATAGGTTGTTAGCCCTGGATATTGCAATCAAGACAACACCTGCAATATGGTGGGGTGCACAAAAAGAAACAATTCAAGACCGGTATCAGTGTAAAAGGTTACTGCATAGAACAAGGGAACAATACATTGAATAAATATGATGGGTGAGGTAGACCAGCTGAACACATAGAGAATTGTAGGACATAATGGAGGTTGACACCACCAGAATAATGGCCTCATTACTTTATTCATACATTGGAAGGGATTCCAGGGAACTTGTACATAAACCAGGAAATGTGCAGAGGCACTACAAAATGGACAGTACTACAACACAATTTTGTGGTAACTTTCTCATTTGAGCATGAGAACACCAATATTGACTCATCCTTGAAGATGATACAAGGAATGCTATTTTTTGAGGAACCTGAGGTGGAAATTGTCACATACTATCAATAGCAGAACATACAGATAGTCAAAGACTTACTCTCATGTTATCATGTCACAAAGGAAGCACAAGATGAAGATCATCCGCGCAACATTTAGATCATGGAGATAGAAGGTGAGAGAGAGGTGGAAGGTCCATTTATGGAGTTAGAGGAATTTGCTGCACTAATTAAGGATGAGAAAGTCAACATTGGGACATAAGAAAACCCTATAATGGACAACATTGGAGACTACTAGGATGAGTAGACACTAGAAAGGATAACATAATTACTGCACGAATACAATGACTTGTTTCCAACAACCTTCACAGAAATGTAAGGAATAGCAAGTGAGTTGGGTGAGATGAAGATACCCCTAAAACCATATGCTAGGCCTGTTAGATAGAGACCTTACAGGATGAATCTAGTGTATAAGAAAAAAATGAAAGTTGGTATCATAGAGCCAATGGAAGAATATGAATGGATCAGTCCCATGGTAGTACAAGAAAATAAACAAGGGGGAATAAGAATTTGTGTAGATATAAGGAAATTGAATGATTCTTGCTTACACGATCTATTTCCTACCCCTTTTACTGATGAGGTCTTAGAGAATGTGGGAGGCCAGGAAGCATATTCATTCACATATGGATTCTCAGGTTATCATCAGATCAAAATAGCTCCAAAGGATAGGCATAAGATTACATTTGATATAGAATGGGGATCCTATTACTATACAGTTATGCCCTTTGGACTGAAGAATGCACCAACTATCTTTTCAAGGGTGGTCATATCTGCTTTTCAAGATTTCATACATAAGCTCTTAGAAATATATTTGGAATACTGGATTGTTTTTAGTGTGTTGAAATTTCATGTAGAAGTATTAAGAATAATGTTAGATAGGTGTAGGAAATGTCAAATTTCATTAAACATCAAGAAATGTATTTTTAGCACACCCTTTTGGATATTGTTAGGACGTGTGGTATGCAGACAAGGGTTAATGGTTGACTCTTCTAATATTGTTGTAATTGTGAAATTACCACCACCAAAGTCAGTGCACTAGTTAAGAGCCACACTTGGACATGCAAGATACTACCATAATTTCATCAAGGGGTATGCACAAATTGTCGCACAGATGAAAAATTTGTTGAAGAAGGACACAAAATTTCAGTGGAATGAGGATTTTCAGCAGGGACTGTATACTTTGAAGGATAATATGGTGACATCACCTATTCTAGTGTTTCCATATTGGGAAAAGACATTTCATGTGCATGCCAATGCATCAACAATATCACTTGGAGCATTTTTGGCACAACCAGGAGCAGGTGACTTAGATCATCTGATAACCTTTGCAAAAAAGAAGTTATCGGAATCATAATAGAATTAAAACACAACAGAAAGAGAAGGGATATCCATGGTGTATTCACTGCATAAATTTAGACATTATTTATTGGGAAAACACTCTAAAATGTTCACAGATCAAATACCTAGTCAACAAGCTAGTGTTGGGGGGGAGGATATCTAGATGGCTATTATTGTTCCAGGAATTTGAATTTGAAGTAATATTTTAAACATGTAAAATGAATGCAGGACCATATCACTTATCAAGAATAACCAATGGAGAAAAACCCACTAACTTAGAAGACAACTTCTCTGATGCACAATTATTTTCAATACAGATAGTTGATGAGTAATTTGCTGATATCATTGATTTCTTGAGTACAGGAGTTGCACCAAAGGAGTTTAGTRCTACACAAAATAAAAATTGGTAGTAATAATTTCAAACTATCAATTAATTGCAAGTCATTTATACAAGATGAGAAGACRACATTTTGAGAAGGTGTCTGATGGAACATGAATGACCCATGGTTCTAGCAGAATCTCATGAAGGTGTAGCTAGAGGACACTATGAAGTAAAGGATACCATGCAGAATACATTGCGYAGAGGTTGATGGTGGCTAATAGTTCATAAATATGCAAAATAATATTTCCAGAACTGTGATGTCTTTTAGAGAGTTGGAAAACCCAACAGAAGGGATGATATGCCCCTAAGAACCCAACTAACTCTTCAGGTATTTTACAAGTGAGAAACACATTTTTTTGGACCTATCAATCCGCCAACAAGAAGGTTAGGAGTAATATACATCATTACTGCGACATAATACTTAACAAGATGGGTAGAAGCAACACCCGTAAAGGATTGCAGTGCATAGACACCAACACACTTCTTATTTGAGTAGGTGATTGCAAGATTTGGATGTCCCAGGATTTTGATGAGTGAACAAGGTACCCATTTTATTAATAGTACCATCCAAGATATGACTAAGGAGTTTGAATTCTATCACCAGAAGAGTACACCACATCATCCTCAGAAATATGGGATAGTAGAAGCTTTCAACAAGATTTCAGAGAATGACTTGACAAATATTTGTAATGTGAACAAAGATGATTGGGATTTTAAAATACAAGTAGTATTATGGGCATACAGGACTACATGAAATAAGTTGACAGGCCATACACCATTAATATGGTGTATGGACAAGAAGCATTGGTGCCATTAATATTTTTGGTACCCAGTCTACATGTGGAAATATTTAAAAATATGACATAAAGAGGCACAGTACAAGAAAGGTTAAGTCAACTAATGGAACTCGAAGAAGATAGGATTCTGGCAGGATTCCACCAAGAGGTGCAGAAAGCAAGGGACAAATCTTGGCATGATAGAGACATTAAGAAGAACAACTTTAAGGAGGGAGATCTAGTTCTCCTCCATGAAAATAAAATTTTGCAACATCTTGGTAAGTTCATAATGCATTGGCTAGGGCCATATGAATTAAAGTGTGTCATAGATGGAGGATTTGTGCAACTAAAGGACATGAAATCAACATAAATGCAAGGAATGGTGAATGGTAGTTGACTGAAACTGTATAGGGACAATCGACCTACTAAATCTTAGTAGTTTTAGCACAGTAAGGAAGCCCTATGTATAGTGTACTATAGTAGAAATTAGGAAAGAAAAAATACAAAAATACATAAAAAGAAGAAAAATAAGAAAAATAAAAAAAGAGGAGGAAGTTGGTTGAATGGTAGAAAATAGGAAAAAGTCATGCGCAACAAACAGTGAAAGCAGTGCAAGAAAATTGGACACTACATGCAAGGAAAATTAGACACTACGCAAATGACCAGAAAAAGTGAAAAATACGACAAAACATTAATGACTAGGTCTATAAATAGGGAAAATCACGGGCAAGTTTGACACTTAGTGATTTTTTAGCAAAGCGAGAGTTGAAGAACGCGACCTAGGAGAAATCATGCTAAGGAGAGAGCAATTGACCACTCTGGATCTAGAATGAAACCTCCGAAGGTTGGTGCCCCAGGGATATATACTAGGGTTACTCGACAGGCCAAAAGAAGGAGGGTACGAATGACAGAGCCCAAGAATGTGGTCAAATTGGAAGATGTCACAACCTCGGTGAAAAAATTGCTCATCCCGTTGAAGGTAGATGAGGAAACCTCGATGGCTGCATAAGGAGAAATGGGTCAGAGCTCTGAAAACCCAAATGGCAGCGCATGACCTAACAAAGAAACACGTACCAAACCTAAGGGAATGAAGGGCCAACAACAGGATCATGACGCAGAGGAAGTGTTGGTTGAGGAAATTACAAACCAACTGGAGATCGAAGGAGAGGAAGGGGAAACAACATAAACAATGACAAAAGGTATCCTAGCTGTTGGCTAGAAAAGAAAAGCGCAGGACGCAACAAAGATCACACTCCCATACATCCCAGATGTCGTGGTCACATTCAAGGATATGCTGGGGAAAGTTTCAAAGCTAATATACTTTGACCATGATGTTTGAGACACGAAAAAGTTTCAATATCTTGTAGAGGAAACTTATTTGGAAGACACAGGGGAGATCATATCTCTTCGTAGAACATCTTGGAGCTCGTGTAATGGATAACAGGGCTCTACAATTCTAGTATCATGAACCTCCTAGAAATAATGCACTTCAAGCACGATAAGAATGTGGGATTGTGTGTCAAACAACTTTTGTGTAGGGTACATGTGTTGGGTATGTGTTATATTCTTTGAATGAGTAGTAGTGTCTACGCTGCACCGAGTGCGCAGAGGGGTATGGGGGGGGGGCGGGGGTGCTAGGCCACCCCTTAGGGGGTGAAAGAGGGAGAAATCCCCCTGCACGGGGGTTCAGGGGTAATGCCCTTGACAATTTGTTTTGTGCCTCAGGAAATGTGTCACATTTTTGCCTCATTTTTCATGTTGCCTCGATTTTTGTGTCCATTGTTGGGTGGTTTTTCGGCACATGGTTTTTGCCGATGGTTTTCTATTTCCAGTTAAAGAATTAGGGTTGTTGACTAATCTAGTTCATTGGGTTAGGGTTTTGGATGTTGTTGGATCCTATATGTATATTGTATTGTAAACAATGTATCACTATGAATGAATATAAAATATGATGGTTTTCTTGATTTAGGTTTCCAGGGGAAAAATATTCATGTAATGTTTCTATTTTCCATTGTATCTTTTCTATTCTTTTACTGAAAATCTATTTGCAGTAAATACTGTACAAGGTTAAAATCTACATTTGGTATCATAGATTTGTTGGTTTTAGGGGGGCACCTTTGTGGTCAAGGGTTTGGCTCGGGATTGTGATAATCCTTGTTATAGTGGGAGATCTGTGGTATTGATTTTTCAGGTAGAAAAAAATGGCGAGCAATTCGAAAATGGAGATCGAGAAGTTTAATGGGCACATTTTTGAGTTGTGGAAGATCAAGATGGAAGATCTACTGGTGGAAAAATATCAGTGTATCACGGTAGATATAGGTACTGGACCTACATGAACTTCAACAAATGACTGGAAAAAGTTGGATCAGAAGGCGAAGAGCACAATCCGACTGTGTCTATAAGATTTAGTATTACTGAATGTGTTAGAGGAATTTACAAACAAGTATTTAAGGGATAAGTTGGGCAAGTTGTATCAATCTAATTCCCTAGTAAATAAACTATTCCTGATAAATAAGTTGTATAACCTAAGGATGAGAGATGGAGACTCGGTGGAAGAGCATTTGAACTCCTTCAATACCATGGTAAGTTAGTTAGAATTTGTTGAGATTAAATTTTCATATGAAGAAAAGTGTATCAGTTTATTGTGTTCTTTACCATACTCGTGGGATAGTCTGATTGTGGCCATAGGTAGTAATACAATTTCCTTGAAGTTTGATGAAGTGGTCTCATCCTTATTATCAGAGGAGATGAGACGAAGAATACGGAAGGACAGAGAACAGGCACATTATTTGCAAGAGGACGCTCCTAGGAAAGAAATAGATTAAAGTTATCAAGTGGTATATCTAAGTCTAAGGGTAGATCTAAATCTCCCATAAAGTTTGTAAAGGTATGTTGGAGATGCGGAAAAGAAGGGTACTACAAAAAGCAGTGTAGATCCAAAGTTGAGAAAAAGAAGGGATCTGAAGAATCTCCTTCTACAGAAGAAAAGACCTCCAAGGAATAAGTAGGGGATGTGTATTTGGATTCTTCAAGAACACATGTAGATCATGAGGCATGGTTGGTTGACTCAGGTGCATCCTTTCATATGACTCCCCACAGGGAGTGGTTCTGTGAATATGAAAGGTATGATGGATGTAATGTTTTCCTAGGTGATGAATCGACGACAAGAATCATAGGTTGAGGAAAATTCAAGTTGAACATCATATATGAAAGGATTATAAAAATACCTAGTGTTCTACACATCCAAGGATTGGCCAGAAATTTGATTTCTATAAAAAAAATGGACGATGCAGGGGTAAAAACAATATTTGACAAGGAAACTTGTGGGATGGTTCGAGGAGCAATGGTGTTGTTGAATGGAGTTCAGTTTGCAACTATGTATAAGATACAAGGAATAATTATTAGTGATGGGTGTAATAGTTCCATTGCTCCTGATATTGGAGTTGAAGAAGAAAGAACTCCTATAGTATCTGGAGAAAAGGTTATGATGTGGCATCAAAGACTAGGGAATATCGGAGAGAAGGGTCTTCGACTACTACACAATAAAGGTATGTTTGAAGGTATGTCTAACTACTCTCTAGATTTTGATTTCTATGAACATTGTGTATATGGGAAGAAGAATCGGGTAGGATTCCCCTCTGGTGCAACAAGGGTAGAAGAAATTTTACAGCTAGTTCACAATGATGTTTTTGGATCCATGTCGGTCCCATCATTGGGAAAATTTGTGTACTATGTCTCATTTATATATGACTTCTTTAGGAATACTTGGATATATTTCCTCAGAAATAAATATGAAGTGTTTGACAGGTTTAAGAAGTTTAAGTCTCTTGTTGAGAATCAAACATAGAAAAGAATTAAGGTGTTGAGGACAGATAATGGAAAATAGTTCTACGAGAATGAATTTGAAGAATTCTGTAAGAAGTGTGGTATAGCAAGGAAGAATACTACTCAATATGCACCTCAACAAAATGGAGTTACAAAAAGGATGAACAAGATTTTGATGGAAAAAGCAAGGTGCATGCTTAGTGGTGCCAGGTTAGGGAAATAATTTTGGGCAGAGGCAGTGGGTACTGCATGTTACCTGGTCAATAGATCACCCTCATCAGTGCTAGATGACAAGACTCCACAAGAGGTATGGACTAGTAAGAAACCTTATCTCACACATCTCAAGGTATTTGGATGTGATGCATATGTTCATGTTCCAAAGGAAAACATGAGTAAGCTAGATAAGAAGGATGAAAAGTGTATCTTTATTGGATATAAATATGGTCTCAAAGGTTATAAGATTTGGAACCAAAAAACTAAGAAGGTAGTGTGTATATGAGACGTGGTATTTAGAGAAATGAGGGATGTTGTTAAACAGAAAGTCCTACCAAGTAAGGAAGAACCCAAAAAAATAGAGTTTGATTTAAAGGATGATGAATCAGACTCTACCGAAGAACAAGAATCAGAAGAAGAAGATCCTCATACTCCCGTATTGAGGAGATCGGTTCGAGAAAGAAGGCTATCAGAAAGGTATACTCCATATGATTTCTGTTCAAATTTTTCTTTGTCTATTACTGATGATGATCCTAGAACTGTCAGGGAGGCAGTGGATTCAGAGGATGGAAATATCTGGAAAAAGGCCATGGATGAAGAAATGGCAACCTTGGATAAGAATGAGGCTTGGGATTTGGTGGAGTTTCTGACTAGAAGAAATCCCATTGAAAACAAATGGGTATTTAAAAATAAGTTGAATGCAAAAGGAAAAGTGGAGAAATACAAAGCTCAGTTAGTAGCAAAGGGTAATTCCCAGGTTGAGGGAATTTATTTTGGTGAGATTTTTTCTCCTATTTCCAAGTTAACCTCTATAAGATTTTTGTTATCTATTGTTGCTGCATTTGATTTTGAGGTAGCACATATGGATGTGAATATAACATTCCTACATGGGGATATGGAAGAAGAAATATATATGAAGCATCTAGAAGGATTTGTTGTGAAGGGAAAGAAGGAGCTGGTATGCAAGATGAAAAAGTCCCTATATGGTTTAAAACAACTACCAAGGATGTGGTATCAAAAATTTGATACTTATATGTTGGGACTTGGTTTCATTCTGTGTATTTTAAATTAATTGGTGATCATTTGATTTATCTGGTCTTGTATGTGGATGACATGTTGTTGATAGGAAACAACAAGGAGATTATACAGGATGTGAAAACTCAATTGTCCTCTAAACTTGACATGAAGGATATTGGTGCTTCAAATTCCATTTTGGGCATGGAAATTAAAAGAGATAAGAAAAAGAGGAAACTATGGTTAAATCAGAGAAAATATGTCGAGACAATATTGCACAGGTTTAATATGCAGGAAAGTAAACCTGTCAAGGTTCCTATTCCGGTTGGTGTAAAGTTATCTTCGGATTAGTGTCCCAAGACACAGGAAGAGGAGGAGGACATGTCTCATGTTCCATATGTGAGTGCATTTGGAAGTTTGATGTATGCAATGGTATGTACTAGACTAGACATTGCACATGCAGTGGGAGTTTTGAGCAGGTATATGTCAAAACCAGGGAAGGATCATTGAACAACAGTAAAAAGGTTTTCAGGTATTTGCATTGCATTTTTAGCTATGGATTGTGATACCAAGGAAGACTGAGATTGGACAGAGTGTTGGATATACATGGATTCGTAAATACAGACTACGCTGGAGATCTGGATTGTAGGAGATCTACAAGTGGGTATGTGTTTAACCTGTTTGGCGGAGCAATAAGTTGGATGAGAAAAAGACAAGTTGTAGTGGTACTTTCAACTACAGAACCTGAATACATGCCAACCACTCATGCAAGTAAGGAATCAGTATGGTTACAAATATTTTGTTCAGGTATTGTGTTGGTACAACAAGCTGTAAGAATAAATTGTGACAGTCATAGTGCAATTTTTCTGGCAAAGAACCCGACTTATCATTCAAAGACAAAGAATATTTATATTCAATATCACTTTGTGAGAGACATGGTTGAATAAAAGAAAGTGTTGTTGATGAAGGTGGACACTTTGAAGAATGTTGCAGATTCATTAACAAAATATGTGAGCACTGAAAAGTTCTCTTGGTGTAGAGGATCCATGGGAACTGTTTCCCTGGATTGTTGACTATATAACCCTGTAACCCCCTATATGAAAAGAAAACAACAAGTGGGAGAATGTTGGGTATGTGTTATATTCTTTGCACGAGTAGTAGTTTCTATGGTGCGCCGAGCACCTAAGGGTGTTTGAGGGGAGGCGGCCACTAGGCCCCCCGTTGGGGGTTGAAGGGGGTTCAGGGGAAGCACCCCCAATAATGTTTTTTTTCCTCGGCAAAACTGTCGCACTTTTCCTTGTTTTTTGTGTTGCCTCGATTTTCATGTCCATTGTTGGGCGGTTTTTCAACACATGGTTTTTACCAATGGTTTTCTATTTTTCGTTAAGGAATTAGGGTTTTTGACTAATCCAAGTCATTGGGTTAGGTTTTTGGATACCATTGGATCCTATATGTATATTTTATTGCAAACAATGTATCACTATGAATGAATATAGAATATGTTGGTTTTCCCGATTTGGGTTTCTAGGGGAAAAATCTCTGTGTAGTGTTTGTATTTTACATTGTATCTTTTTATTCTTTTACTGAGAATTTATTTGCAGTGAATAATGTACATGGTTAAAATATACAACATGGAGGTATCTTGTTGATGGATAGGCTAGTCCCCATAGACATGGATTTGATTGCCAAAATTACAGGGTTTCCCATTGTTGGCGCGCAACCCGAAGAATATATGGAGAATAAAGCACACAAAAAGGAAATTGTGGAGATAGTGAAAGAAGAATTTGGCCCAAACAGAGGGAATTTGGGTATAGTCATCAAATATATCAATGATGTTGCGAGTAGGTTCACCAACAAGATAATTACTTTCAAATTTTTGAGGAAGTACCAGAAAGAAGAGTCCCCAGTAGGAGTCATAGTAGTAGCTGTGCAGTGCGCAAAAGGGGGTAATGTTTAGCTGGGTGTTGTACCCGTTAAAACAATTTTTGATAGACTATAAGGATCCACAAGAAAATGGAACCGAGTTCAATTATTCCCGACTCCTCATCCTCATTGCTTTGGTATATTGGTAGTAACCAAAGTTCTCGAATTTTCTAGACATGAAAGAGAAGTACTACAAAGCAAGATACAAAACCATCTGGCAAGCCAAGGATACTAAGAATCAACAAGAAAATAATGCAGAGTTTTCCATGGTTTTGAAAGACATACAACAAAGAATGGAAAATGTATGGAGGATTCATATTGAGGTGGTCCATGAGAATGAAGGGATTTCTTGGTTTAAGGCATCCAAACATCACATTTAGATCCATGCCACAAAGGACCCAAAGAAAAAGTGGTTGGAGATGAAGTACTGCGTATCAAGGGAATATGTTGATTGGATCATCAAATATTGGGATGCGTAGTGGAAGGTGCCAACAAAAAAAGAAGACAACAGAACCAAGGAGAAAGAAGAGGTAGACACGTCGACAAAAACAAGTAGTCCATCAGACAACACCAGAAAGGTTGCAGAGCGTGCACGAGCATTAGGAAGCAACACAATAATGAAAAATCCCAGGACAAAAGAAACAATGTCAAGGGCAAAAGTCAAGGGAAACAACAAGAATGGAGAAACCTCTCGGCACGGAGAGGAGGATGCACAAAAGAAGAATATTGGTGTGCAACCCTCATAGACATAGAGAACTGTACTACAGGTGGATGAAACATGAAAGAAAATGAAATACCAAAAGAAGCCTCTAGTAATCACAATTATAGAGGATGATGTCGAGCTAGTGGCAGACAAAATACAGGACACGAGAGAATATGTAGTACATGCAACAGAGGTGCAGAGGGAGGAGGTCATGAATAATTTGGTGGAAGTCCATGATACTCTACAAAGGCTGCAGATTCTTACAATACAACAATTTACAATGCAACATCCAGAAAATACACAACAAACACCTACACAAAAGGAATAAGAAGAAACAATTGAGATAGTGGTGTAGGCCAGTGACACCTTCAGGGTCACACAACAGATGTTGAGAGTTGATCAGGAGATAGAAAATAAGACAGTTGGTGACATAGACCAAATTGAGGTGGATACGATGCAGATACCAACAAAGGTGAATTACGAACTACAAGTAAGTGTGATGCAAGAATTCCACTCCAGAGCCCGTGCAGATGCCACCAACTTGGAAGTTGGAAAGGATGTTGAAGAAGTGATTGAAATTACATGTGATAAGTGTTGGGATCTAAAGATGTCTTAAAATATAACCTCTATGCATCATCCAAAGGTAGGCGCTAGCACAAGCATTTTACTTGTTGCCTACATAGGTTCTTACCTTCCGTTTTCAATACCTGGCCTCCATAGATGCAACCCCTGCAAAGGGACAACAATCGTAACAAAAGGAACAACAATTGTTCCGTTCAAATGAACAACAAAAGGAACAACAATTGTGACAAGGGAATGACAGTCGTTATATTGGGCTGAACTAATGTTGAATTAATTGCATTGTAGTATTTTTCCAACTATTTAATTTGTCAACCTGGGGTTCGTAAACTAACGAAGAACATGCAAAGTATATGCAAGATTGAAGAGAAACTAATCTAATCTAATGTTTAAGATACAGAGGAAATTGAATCATTAATCTAACACATGACTGAAATAAAATCATTAATCTAACACACAACTGAAATTGAATCATTAATCTAACACACGACTGAAATAGAATCATTAATCTAACACATGACTTGGAATTGAATTAATCTAGTTGCGTAAATGAAATTAATCTAGGAATGGGAAATTGCATAAATGAAATTAAT
>ML783438.1:59400-114715 GCA_009831015.1 Picea engelmannii | reverse complement strand
TACAAAATATAATCCCTTCAAATCCTCACACATATCTCTCATATATCTTGGATAAGATATTCCAACCAAATCTCCATGATCTTCTCCTTGGAATGGGATTGCATTATCTCCTCAAATATTGAAATGGTGGAGGAAGTATTCGACAAGTCCTTTTGAATTAATCCTTCACATATTCCTACACATTACAAAGCTCACACATATTTGAGATATATATGTTGATTTTCTAACATTTAATCACAAATTCCTTTTAAATACTAAAATGAATAAAGTGGAGAACAATAAGGTGAAACCCAAGTATATTTATGGAAATGATATCGTGAAAGGTTAATGGGGCGATTAAATGTGAAGAATAATGAAGGGAAAGGTGGATGAGAATAGGACATTTCTGAGCCCCAATAATAAGTTGACTCTAGAGAAGGAGAAGGAGAAGAAACATGTAGAGAATTTAGAGGAGGGACTGAGAGAAGTCTATAACAACATCCCAGACTGTGCTCAGGAGCTATAACACACACCCAAAGGGATGCTTTAGAATATTGTGCAGCTCATGGAGAAATACAAAAAGGAGATCACATAGTGCACGAAAAAACTAAATCCTACTACACATCTAGAAGTTCGAGATTGAAGAGAATACAAGGCCATTGTGAACATCATCAATATTTCACTGGAATTTAAGGAAGTGGAAGAACTATATGAGAAGACTTCTTAAATGTGGACCAATATGGAAGAAGACAAGAAAATACAAAAATTGGACCAGCAGCAAGAGAAGATAATGACATACATTCAGGAATTAAAGCATCAACAAAAGGAAATGGCCATCCTAGAGAGGATGAGGATCACGTAGGAGATGAAGAACCTGTGGGTAGAGTTGAAGGTTGTACAGATAGACAACAATCAATATAGGCTCAGATGGATCCACTACAATAGGAAGCATATGGGATAATAGAAAAGCTACAAGCAGAGAAGGGGAAGATCTAACAAATACATGAAAAATGTAGAGAAGTGATGGAAGAGCACATTACGACACAAAGTTTAGAAAATATGACAAAGCAGATCACACAAGTTAAAGATAAAGTCACTCAATTGGAAAATGTGTTCCAGGAGTTGTAGCTAGCAATACATAATGTAAACTAAAGTGCAGTGGCTCAGGACGAGCCACATATCAATGTTGGAGGCCTGTTGGTGCAGACCTATTTTGGGAGAAGAAAGTTTGTTTTGGGCGCATGCCTATTTTGGGAGAAAGAAGTTTATTTTTTGGCACATGCCTATTTTTGGAAAGAGAATACTATTTTTGGAGCATACGCCAAAGATGGCGGAAAAACAACTTGCAGAAAAAGAAGGAAAATCAACATACAGAAAAGGAAGGAAAAGAAGCATGCGGAAGGAGGAAAAGCAGTGTGGTGCACATGTAGACATACCTAGCCATGTTAGGGTTATGGTTTTGTACATGAATGCAATGGATATAAGCTAGTATAATAGTATAAATAAAGGCCTAGGAGGTCTAATAGAGGTTGGTCAGTTAGAAAAGGAGAGATAGTTGATCTGAAGAAGCTATCTTTTTAGGGTTAGGTCACAGGCCGTGGAGCCTGATGTGGTATAGTCTACCTCATAGAGGGTACTTACCCTCCTTTTTTATTGTAAAACTGAAGAATGTAATGCGCACAACACATATTTTGAAAAAAGATGAATAAAGAGAAGAAGAGATAGATCTTTGTGGACGTATCCCTAGGGGGGTGGACCACAGTAAATATAATTTGTTTATGTGTCATGAATGGTTTTTTACTCTTATGTTATTTATCAGTTACAGAATGAATGGTTAATTTGATTATGACAACGTGCATGCAGAGTTTAATGAATGAATGAACACTAGATTTAGATGAATGGATAATAATTTTGATGCATGAGGAAAATGATCAAAATACAGTCACAATCCATTCTTTGACTGAAAATACCTAAGTATTGTAGTCCCCCATAAAGCTATTTTGGGTGATACTGCGTTGTGCACTCTGTGTGCAACATTGCCTTCTGGTTTAGATGAGGGCCGATAGTTTCATGGTTTTGTTGGAAACCTATTGAGATCAGAAGTTGGGTTATCCCAAGCGTACAATACCTATTGTTGTCGCACTAACGTAGGTGGTGGAAAATAAACAATAAAAACAATCTTCGTAGGATCATCCAAAATTCCTTGTTTACATATTGCATGACCCAAAAGGATACCAAACGGTGCACAAAAATGCACTTCAAGTTCAAATAAATATGGAACTCTCTACATCCGTCCAACATTAAGTGTAGAGTTTCAACATGCTATTTTAACAAACTGAGCATTGTCCAATCGTCCAAATAGACTTCTGGGAACTTATGAATAAATTCTTTGAAAACTGCAATGACAACTCGGGAAAATACGGCTGGCACATTTTTCAATCCAAAAGGCATGAATTTATACTGATAACATCTCCATTCTCTCACAAATGTTGTCTTATGTCTATATTCCTATGCAATCTTAATATGGTGATACTCGAAAAATCCATCAATAAATCACTGATCTTTCTATCCCCCTATATTTTCCAAAATGTCATCTGTAAACGGTGTAAGAAACATGTCATGTAAGAAAGAATCATTCAATTTCTTCATATCCACACAAATTATAATTCCACATGTTTTCTTATCCTGAATCACTATCAGAATGATCCATTCTTACTCTGTGACAGTTTCAATAATCCTAACTTCCAACATCCTATCTATTTCTGCTTTCACTTTCTACTTATATATTGGGTTCAATCGATACGGTCTCTGCTTCACTGGCTTGGAATCTCGTTTCAAAGGAATCTTCGTCCCCCCTAGCTCCCAAAAAATCTCATTCATTTATGAGAATGTATTCAAAAAAAGGTCTTGTTATTCATGCAATATATCAATAATTTGCTTGACAGTTTCTTGATTCTAGTAATCTCCAATGTTTGCAAACTTAGAATTATCCTGTGTACCAATATTCACTTTGCATGTTCTCAACGACTTTTCATACTTGACAGTTTCAAGATCAAGACCTTCTACTACGGGCTCTCATTTGATTTCTAGTATTTGCAAATTTCTCAGGTCTTTGTCCTCCTGGTCTTCTCGAGTAACGTTAAATCATTACAAAACCTCTTGAACATTCGCAAAATATTTTGATGCACTATATAAAGCTAATGTTATCTTCGAACCTTTTGGTGTAAATATCTTGTTCTTGATAATATGCAAAGTTGTGTCTACTGAAGAGGTATCATCTTCAAACTTGAAAGTTACCTTAAAGTTGCAAGTCAAGTCTTCACAGTTTTTTTTTCCTTTGCATACTTCCAGTTCTATGTACCAATTGTTCGGGATCATGTCTAGAGTGTGTAAAAACATGTGCATCCATTCCTACTTAGATATTGAGCTCCATGTTGCATTGCATTGTGTAACATGATCTATAGGACAACTCAACCTAGTATACATATGCGCATAATATTAATGTTTTGTTCTGAACCTGACCTGTAACAACCTTCTGCATTGTTGTCAATTCTCTATTCTATCCTTATGCACAACCCACCATCTTGTAGGAGTCACTTTCAATGCAATGTCTAAATCTAGCAATATCTGTTAATCTGATATCTACAATTCAAATTATCCTACAAAAATATCGACATATGGTAGTCCATCATACTTCAGGGGATCACATACCTCAGCTCCAATCTAGCGTAATGCATGGGTAATATGAGCACATCTCCTTGTAGAGACTTCATTTAACCATGGTTCCAATGTTCCAGGGCTTCTTCTGAATCTAAAACACAATAACTGATACTTCTCTAATTGAGTACACATTTAGTAGTAGGATTAATATAGTTATATAGATGTTCCTTCATACTGTAAAGGTTATTGAGTTATTTTCCCCTTCTTGGTTCCACATATCTTCTTCCTTTTGTGGGATTCAATGGCGTAATAACTCTCAAGTATGCTACTTCAAATATCATTTGTCTCTTTTTTAGATCAATAATAATATGGTTATCAAAATCCTAATTGATTCCAAGAAACACTGGATAAGGTTTTCTACCATCCACTATCTCGATGACTTCAAAATATTCTATGTTGTGCATCCCATCGATGTTAACATTCACCCCTGCCAGTCTTCCAATCGGGACAATATTTTGCTTATTTGCTAGCCTCAACTGAATTGGTGATCAGATCAACTTTGGTTTGCTCATCATTTACCATGTCTTCTTTAGAATGACATTCACATCAGATCCTAGATCCACGATGATATTATCCATATCATAATATCCTATATGTGCATTAAGTTAGAATTCCCTATTCGTTCTTTTCTTGCCTTGTACCTGGTTAACTCCTCACTATGCACTATGTGCTTCTTTATCTTGCGCGCACTGGTTGATCATCCTACACAATGTGTTCAATGCATTTTCATCCTTCATTATTTCTAAACAGCTATTTAAGAAACTTTTCAGAGTACTTACATTCTCAATTGTCCTTTCTTTCATCAAGTGGTCATAGGATGGGGGCATGTCATACATAGGTAGCATGTCATACATAGGTTGTGAAGTCAATTCTACCCATTCTATTTCTAGTAGCTCCTTCCTTCCTTACTTGTATTTTTCTCACTCTCTTTGTGGATCAAACATAAGAGGAGGTTCTTCTGCTTTCATCACCCACCAATAAGTCTGAATTCCTTGTTTTGTCACATCAATTCCTATTCTTTCTCCTCCACATGTAACTACTACTACTCTTGGTCGATCGTCTCTCTCTTCTGTTGCTATCATTTGAAAATTTTGGTTCCTCTTTTCCTGCCACTTCACAATCAGCTACAGACAATCTTCCATCACATGATCCAGTTTTATATAGTATGTGAATATTGTATGATTCTAACAATCCTTTGCCAAATTCCTAGGATGGTTACAATTATAACAAATAACCAATCCTCTTACTCTGTCGAATCCTCCTCTTCCTTGACCTCTGTATCCTCCTCATCCTCCTTGGTTTTATCCTCTTGAAGTATTATATTTTGGTACCCATCCTTCTGGTTCTTCTTCCCCTTGAAATATATATTCATCTACGATACGTTCTCTCATGAGATCGAATGCATGACATTCCTTTTCGTCTTGTCCTACTGACTTACAAAAATTACAAAATAAGTTCTTGGCAGTGCTCTAATATTTCTTCATCAAAGGACAGGAAGTCTGTTCATGACCCATTATTATGCATATCTTATAAGATAATCCTCCTCCTAGTGCCAAGGGATTCAGGGCTCCTGTAGCTAAATATTCTCTAAAATCTAGGCACTCGTTCTTATGATGACCTTCCATTCTGCATGTAACACATCATACTTCTTCATTCTTTTCCTTCCCTTTAGTAAGCTCATGCAAATAAATTGTCAATGTTGCTAACTGTGATTGAACCTGAGCCATTTTCTCCTACAAGGGATTCTTCCAACTTCATGGCTATATCTAGTGCTTCTGACTGTGACACAATATTCTGCTACGCTAGGGGGCATCGTATATGCGATAAAAATCCCACAATGAACCGGTCCCTATGTTCCTCATTTGGAATATAGAAGGTCAATCGATCCATCAATATATTGAATCTTTGATTGAAATCCCATAGTGATTCAATCTACACCTTCTTGATCTCTTTTGGTTCTATAATACACTATGACTCAGACTTCAATTTATGGAATTATTTTAACATAGCTTGCATGATGTCTTCCAATGTTCTAGCTTGTACCAAAGGCGTAGTGGACTGATACTTCATATACCAGAGTAACAAGCGGTCTCTGGATTCCCTCACTAACTAGGTGATCTTTGCATCATCATCCTGGATGTTCTTCACAATCCATATTTCTTCACAGACAAAAGTGTTGTTTTGGATCTTTTGTCCATGATCCATGAAAGACATGCATTCTCAAGGTGGGGTCTATCCTTGCCATTGTATAATGTGTGGTATTCTTCGTCAGTGTCACCAATTGATTCTAGGTTGTCACACTACTTCCACTACTCTAACTACCTTTATTGTTATCCTTGATTCTTTCACTAACTACAAGTGCTCATGAAAAAGTTTCATTTCTTGGAGACACACATAGGGTCATGGGTTTAACTCAAAGTATGACTTGAGTGGGGCTACTAGGATGTGATGGATCTCCTTTTTTTGGACTGAGTTGACGATATTTTTTCTTTTCCTCCATGCGCGATATTCCTTCAATCTAGAGTACTACACTAGTGTCTCTTTTCTCAACCTCATTATGTTTCTCTTCTCTCTTAGCCACAGTCCTCTTTCTACTGTATCAAAATATTTTTCCACTATGTAATACTCCAACCTCTTGTTTTGTCACACATTATGTTTCTCTTCATATTCTCATTCCATCCATTCCTTATTCATTCCTCTTATTCATAGACTCATACCATCCCTTGGTCAACCCCCAGTCACCCTATGTGCGCAAAGGTTCTTAGATATGAGGGAAATCATATTCCATATTCATAAACCCCTTATCACACAACAACATCTTGATCCAAGTATACAATGATTTCAAATATCTTTTGTGTGGACCTTTAAATAACTCTCTTTCAACAACACTATATGACTGGGTACAATCTATAGAAAACTCAGTAACATAAACCTCTAATACATTATCCATCTAGAAATCAATTGTGCACAAGATTCGTTTTCTAATAGTATTAACTTGCCAGATTAAATCAAGGGTCCAATTCCTCAAAAGAACAATGAAAAATATTCTGTTATTTTCAGTTAACCTCTGTGACCACTCATCCAATACATTTGAGAAATCAACAAATAAAATCTCATGTAAGTCTGTAAATACATACCTCTGCAACCACTGCTCTGAATTGATCTACGGGTTCCTATTATGATATTTGGAAAAATCATGTTATTTTTCCTTTAACTACTGTCTGATATCTTCCTTATTCAACCTCCACATTCCCCTCAATCGTAGATCCTGGTACCGAAAAAAAAAACCATTTGTTGGTGTGTAGTGGGTAGACTCGGGGTTCAACATTAATTCACCAACAAAATCCTAAGATACCGGCCCTTTCGGCATCACCTGCAAGTAGGTGAAGTATCACCTGAGATATCTATGGGGACTGCAGGAACCGAGTTTCCACAGTCATGAAGGGATGGGAGGGATTCATCATAAACATTACACTTATCATTAGTTTATTATACCATTTATCATGTGCACAAAATCATCAGAACATATAACATATTAATATTAACCATACATTATATGTGTGCAATAAATAGAACAATAAACACATCATAACACAAATACACCAGGATTTAACATGGTTCACCCAAGATGGGATATGTCCACAACGACCAAATTATTATATTATTCATAATCATCTCTTACAAAATATGCACACTACGCTCATAAATTATGTCCTTTCCGTTCTCCTATCCTTCTATCTGTCTCTCTTCACTCTTACATTCGCGCATAAAGTGCGTACTTATATCTTCTTACTCTCATTCACTCTCAAATTCTTGCTACCTTTATAAGTTACTAAGTTACTTCTCTATCCCAACCCTTACATATTTATACTATTACATTAGGTCTTATTCCTTTTCAATGGACCAAAATTCCTAATGACTTAGAATTGTCTTCCTTCCTTTGCGCATGTTGGTCTCGAAAATCTGCTAATTGCTTTTCCTTCTTCTGCACACGCTACCTAGTTCCCAAAAATGATCCCAAAATCTTCTCCCAACAAAGTGGTATTTGTCTCTTTTCCCTTCAAAGAAGGAAATAAAAAAGGTTTGGAGTTCAGGCATAGTATTGGCTGGGTGTGTGCCTGGGGTGGAAAATTTCAAGGAACTATTACTTTGGTTTACAAATAATTTCAACACAGAAAAAACAATTATTCAAATTCAAGGGAAACCATCAGTCTTCTTGTCTCCCTTGGTATTCAGGAGAACATTGCAACTCCCAAACCCCACTATATTGTTTAATAATGAGGAAACAATTTAATTTCTCAAGGAACATGAAGGAGGAGAAAATCTCCTTGAGAATTATCTCACCAACCCGAGGATTGACAACAATTCAACTCTGGTTGAGGTAAGTTCTTTGAAATACCCATACAAAGAGTTCACCTATATTTTTTCCCTGAATAATTGGATTGGATTCCATGAACTCTTTGCGAGAATACATTATTTACATTCTCAACTTTGTTGTCCATGAAGATGCCATGATTGGTTGGTCCTGAATTATCTCAAATGAGATAACTTTTTAACTTGGTGGCCTAAGAAAAATGAGAAAATTTTATATTACTTCTTACTTGGTCTATGTTATTTCCTATTGTCACATATTTGAAGACTTTCCTAGGGAAAGGATTGCTGATTTTAAAGTGGAACCAACTTTTATCTAGTACTCGACTTTATGGAGACATAAAGCCCAATAAAATTTATGTGTGGTCCAAAATGGTTTTATGTCATATTTTAAAACATTAATTCATGGTCCTACTACATTGAGGTTGTCATTAGAGGCTGCATCCTTTCTCACCAAGAAAGAAAATTTTGAAACATTGGAGGATTTTAGTCTTTTGAGATTGTTCAGTTTTCATGGGAAACCCTTCTTATTACCCTTTTATGTGTATGATAAACTTTTTTTCATCAAGGTGTGTAGACAATATAAATACTTGACACACATTTTCAATGAAAAAGAAAATAAACAATTTATTCCATTTTCATGGAGGGTTAGGGAAATAGATATCAAAGATATTTCGATTTAGATGAATTTGATGGTCAATTGGATAAGATATATTTAAAATAAGCTCAATGCGTCAATGGTTTTGACCCTAAAAAATTATTTTATGCACATAGGTCCCTTGGGACACTCTTCATATTTTAGCAAGTCTGAACAATTCGAAGAAGGAAGAGGAGACAACCAAAATATTCCCGAGGCCTCTATTGAAGAAACACTGAATGACATTGAAGAACTGGAAAGCATTCATGAGTGCTTAGGAAAAAGGACAGAGATTCAACTAACACAAACCCTAATTCACTCAATATTTCACAAAGAGGTACTTTTGCAAAAACAAAACCTAGGAGTAGCGGTCTATAACCAAGAATAACATTCACTAGAAATTTAGATGATGATGGTGATAAAGACCATACAAAGAAAAATTTGGAAAAATATCATGTTGTACACAATTCCATTAAGAGAAAAACATAAACTCAAAAAGATTGAAAATATGTACCTGAAATTGAAGAAAGTCCCAGAACCATGGAAGTAGATGAAGTAATAGAACAACCTAGTTGGTTGGAGTAAAGATTGATGGAAACTAGGGAAATTGTTGAGGATCTTGATTCCCAAGAGACAAAAATATTTGAAGAAGAGTTTGTTACACTTCACCACACGACCTACAACAAGAATTCTAAGAAATTGTTAATAGAAAAAGTAAATATGAGAAATAAGAAATTTGTTGAGAAATGGAAATCAAAAATCAATTTTCAGGGGTTCCACCCTCGAAAATCATGCAATTCAAGATGATGAAATTGAAGAAGCATTGTAGGAATCTATTATTGAAAAAAAAATCGTTTTTAAAGGAAAGAATAAAGGAATTGGAGAAAGATCTAATTCCAAAACCATTATTTTCCAAACCTATAACTACAGTTCAATCAATACTTACCCTTGAAAATGTCTTGGAAATCAATACCAAATTGAAGGGTTCATCTAGTTTACTGTTGGCTATAAGAAAACGTGTTGGAGATGGTATCCAAAAGAGATTATAACTAATCCTTGAAATATGGGAATGAGCATAGAGTTCAATTAGATTCTCAACAAGGATTATGCACTTTAAGGAATATTTAAAAAAATACTTAGAAACTGATGAAGGTTTTTATAAAGAAGCAATGCAAATGTTTGCAGTAAAAGTTTCAAGCTTGAGAGACACACATAGAATAGAAAAAAACCTTCCGTCCAATATTTGAATGAAGTAGATTATGCTTGCTGGCTTAAAAGAATCATATACTTTAAAAGAATTGTTGTTTGAGTTGGATGTTGTTAAAATTAATACGAGTGACATATTTCTAAAGCTTGTTTCTCTTACCAAAGAGTTATATGACCCTAGTTTATTAATGGATACAATAATTTTTTCTAAGGAGAAACTATTGGAACAACTGAAAGCATTAAAAATTCCACAGGAAATGAATTTAGTGACTCAGTTGAATTCTCTAAAGAATAAATAGAAAGGTGGCTTGTCCAATATATAACTAAGAATGATGATATTGAGGACACATTACACCAATTAAGAATTGATTTGAGAGAAATGGAGAATGAATTATTTGAAATAAAAACCAAGCATGAAATAAAGGTTTCCCTGAGGAGGGAGTATATATAACAATGGTTAACAAAA
Source organism: Picea engelmannii (assembly GCA_009831015.1). Classification (NCBI taxonomy): domain Eukaryota; kingdom Viridiplantae; phylum Streptophyta; class Pinopsida; order Pinales; family Pinaceae; genus Picea; species Picea engelmannii. Next base: position 104,336 of record ML783438.1, on the reverse strand, counting down.
TCATTAGTTAATATAACCAAGACAGATTAACAAGAAGCGGTTACAACAATTATGCCACCTCCATCACAAAAACAACAATATAGAAAAGACGCCTCAACAAGAAAATGAAAGGTTTGTTATTTCCATCGTAGTAAGTCGAGTAGTCATCTTGCTCTTGCCTTCATCATTTTTCTTCCTCAGTGAATTGTAATTTTTCCTTTCGTGTTCCCAACAACTTATGAAACCTAAGGCTGATCCTTGAATTTTTTCTTTTGTCTTCCAGATCTCTCTTTCATTTTATGGTCTACAAGAGCTCCATCCTAGTTTTCTTTGAAGGAAAAACACAGTTTATTTTATTTGTAACTCCATACATTGCCTCTTTTTTATTAAGACATATATTATTTTTGAGGTTCCCAAAGAACTAGTTTGAGACATAACATTATTTAGTTCTCAAGACTTTAATTTTAAGCATGAGATTTTAGATGCATGTCTATCAAAATATTTATTGAATTTAAAGGAATGATCATTTAGAGTTCTCTGCTATATGTGGTTCATACTTTCCTTTCCATTTTCTATATATTTTGTTCTACTTTGATGAATGCTTTGATGGAAATGCCATCCTATGTTAATGTATACTCTTTTGTCTTACAAATCTCGTAACATAGTGTAAATATTTTCTTTCTGTAAGATTCCTAGTCCTTTTCAGGTACTATTGGTTAACTTCTTCTTGGGATGAATCAGGTTCTGATCTCAAATAGGTTTCCAAAAAAACCCTCAAAACTATTGTCCCTCATGGTAAACTAGAAGGCAACTCTACGCACAGGGTGCACAACACAGTCTCACCCGAGATAAATTTTATGGGGGACTTCAATACTTAGGTGTTTTTAGTCTAGTAATGAGTGGGGATTGTGGTTGGTTTCTTTCTTTCTTATGTATTATTCTTTTCAATTATGCATCTACTTCTATGATTCATTCATATTTATGCCTATGCATGCATGCTGATAGAGTTACTTTAACCATTCATTCTTAAGCTAATGATCAATAGAAAAGTAAAGAATTCATTAAAAATCACATAGAACACAAGGTTTTATCGTGGTTCACCCCTTCATAGGGCTATGTCCACAAAGATCTGGCTTCTCTGCTCTTTGATTTATTCTTCTACAAAATCTTGTGTTGCGTGCATTACATCTTCAGTAATACAATCAAAATGAGGGTAGGAACCCTATGTGAAGCTGACTAGATCACACCAGGATCCTCATCCTATGACCTAACCCTCAAAAAATAACTTATTTGACTCTTCTACAAGACTCATTACAACCTTGCTTACAATTATTGACTGAACTCTTGAACTTTTTGAACCTTTTTCCTCTAGAACCTCGTGAACCTAGTCCACAACTTCTAACCTCCTAGGTCCTTAATTATACTACTTTATAGGCTTATAGTCGTTACAATATTTGTCAAAACCCTAACTCTATCACAGTTGGGATTGTCTTCCTACACGCCACGTTGCTTTTCCTCCTGCATGTTTCTTTCCTTCTTTTTCTTCATGTTTCTTTCTTGCCACTTGTTGTGCACACTCCAAAATTAGGTCTTTCTTTCCAAAAATAGTTTTTTCCCTAAAACATATCTCTCTCCCCAAAATAGGCCTCTGGTCAAAATATATTTTTTCCCAAAATAGGCCTGTGCCCAATAGGCCCCCAACACTGACATGTGGCTCATTTTTATAGCCCTAAAATGCCCTACTCATGCATACACGGCATCGGCCTTCTTTCTTGCATAATTTTCCAAATGACTACTAAGGAGCTCTATTTAAAAAAACAAATTTTAGAGCATGTACGTGCCCTACTACACTATTGATCACATACATACACTTGTTGCATGCTATACAACCCACATACATATGCTTACTGCACACTAAACAACCCACGTATACCTCCACAAGTTGCAAAAATTAAAAAGTTGTAAGGAATTCGTTGGAATTTACAGGATATTGGAGATTTCCCAACCAATTTACCTACTATAGCCCGTCCCCCAACCAAATAACCATCATTTTTTCATATCAAAGAACTTCTTGGGGTCTCATTCCACAACCAAGCATTAGAACAGTGAAACTCTACCCAATTTCCCTTCCTTTCCTTGTCCAAGCATTTGCAACCTTTTATGATTTACTGCCTCAACATTCCCACTCCAACCCCTTTTCTTCCATCCAATCCATTCCCTTCCCTTGAGGTTATTAGTATATTGTGAGAAGAGGCTTATTGAAGGTGAACTTGGATCATTGTTAAGAGGATCCCGGACCAGGTTCATGGAGCGTCGGCCTGCGAGGATTGTAAGCTTCAATATTTGATTAATGAATAAAATAATCTCTTTTCCCTATCCCAAATAATGATTTTTTATGTCTTTTCTTTGATTTATACATAGCAATTGATATCTAACCCTAATTTATGAATAGAAATAACATGCTTGTAGCCTTGTTTTCCTAGTCTTGGATGCAGGTCATCTTTGGGACGAGACTTGCAACCTTGGGAGCTACAAATCTTGAGGAGATCATCACCAGACATTGGATAAAAGGTACAATTATTGATCTCCTCTTCTACTGCTTTTTTTTCATCTATTTTGGTATTTTTGGGGTATTGTATAAATTATAATGACTTTTAGGGAGTCATTTTCTTTGTATATAATTTAAACCCTGGTATATTTATAGGGGGATTTTATCGCTATCACTCATCCCAAGCCACTCAGGTGGTGCCTGCTTCTTGTACATCCTTTTCCAAGGTGTGAAACTTCTCTTCTAATTCTTCCCATTTGGATTTAGCCTATTGTTACCACAGGGGTAGACCCAGGGTTCATCTCTAAGAGCGCACCAACAAGCCCTAACTACTGGCCCTTTCGGCAACACCTGCGAAGCAGATGTAGTCTCACCCGAAGAAATTATGAGGGGGTTGCAGGACATAAGTGTCTACAACCAAGGGGAATGTCAAGTGGATCTAACACAAAAACAACACGACATTTATATATCACTTATCATCTTAGATCTATTCTGCACATCTACTTATCAGATCTAAAACAGTAATGAAACCACAGTATATCAATGACAGAGATAAAATACAATGCAACCATAGTATATCAATGATAGAGATAAAATACCAATCACACAGAACACAAGATGTACATGGTTCATCCTCTCTCTAGGGATACACCCACAGAACTGTGTTATAATATATTAAGGTAAAGCATATAGTTCTTGTCTGCGCTCTTAGCTAGCAGATCTTCTTTCTGCTCCTCTCTTTCTCTCCCCTCCCTGCGCACCCAACTACAGGGTTGATCTTCACACCCATCTGAAGATCTTACAATACTAGAAAGCTCTGACTCTTAGCACTTCTCTCTCACACAACAAAAATCACTCGTGACAACAATACCACTATATTGACAATAATATCGTACCAACCCAAACTAGGTCCTTTACACCTCTATTTATACATTACAATAGCTCACTGACATCCTTAGGCTGAAACCTAGGTGTCCAAAACCTTAGATACAAAAACCCTAGGTCAACTTGACCCATATTTTTAGGGCTTTTCCAGCCTGTCTTTCCTTCCTTCTCACGCGGTGCTCCAAAGAATCCAATGGTGGCTTTTCCCACTTGCTGAGTTGTCCACGATCCTTCTTTCTTGTTGATCTGTCATCCTCGATATCCTTGTTCAATGTCTTACTTTGCTCCGTCTTTTCTTCTCTTTTTCTCACTTTGAACCAACAACAGTCACTGTGTCTTTCGTGAAGTTCTCATTCTCCCTTTTCTTCCTTTCTCTTCACTTGCTTCCATAACCAAGGGCCAACATGCCCCCAACACTCACCTATGAATCGTCCCAAGGCACTTGATATATGATCTTCTTGTTTTACTTCAACTCCAGACTGCGTAGTGAAACCTCTACTTTCTGCTCGATGCCTCCTCTTTTCCCTTATGCAGACTGTCTTTTCTGTGTCTGGTACCCAGTTTCAACTGCACCTGATACCTAGACCCTTTTCTTCATGCTTTTACTGAGAGTTGCAAGGCAACTGGTTATCATACAACAACTTCAGTTGACTCCCATTCACCAAACTTTCCTTCCATTCTCCATTCAACATATTCAATTGTGTAGCTCCTCCCTTTGTAACATAAGCAATCTCATATGGCCCTAGCCAATGCGTTCTGAACTTCCCAGGGTGTTTCATGAAATTGTTGTCATATACCAGTACTAGATCACCTTGTTTGAATGCCTTCTTCTTGATGTGCCTGTCATGATAGGCCTTCTCTCTTTCCTTCTAAACCTATTGATGGAATCCTGCAATGAATCTATCTTCATCTAGTTCAACTAGCTGTGTAAGACTCTCTTGAATAGTGCGAGGGTCATCCATATCTTTAAAGGAAACAATTCTTAAGCTTTGCACCAAGTATTCCATTGGGACAACAACTTCGAGACCATATACTAATTTGAAAGGGGTCTGCATTGTTAGTTTCTTGCAAGTAGTTCTATAGGCCCAAAGTACTTCTAGTACTCTTAGATCCCAATCATCTCTGTTCGCACTACAAATCTTCATGAGCGTTGTATACAAGATATAGTTGAATGCTTCAACTGTCCCATTTTCTTATGGATGATAAGGTGTACTCTTCTGATGATGGACTGCAAATTCTTCAGTCAGGGCTTCAACTGTCTTATTGATGAAATGTTTACCTTGATCACTCATAAGGATCTTTGGGCATCCAAAACTGGTTATGATATCATCAAATATGAAGTGTGAAGATGTAGTTGCACTACAGTCCTTAACTGCTCTTGCTTCGACCCATCTGGTCAAGTATTTTGTTGTTATAATTATGTACCTTACTCCTGTGCACTTTCCTGGTGGGTTTATAGGTCCAATGAAGTCAATGGCCCAATTTTTGAATGCTTGTAGGGTCAGATGCAGTGCTAATGGAATTTCATCTCTTCTGGACGGTTTCCCAACCCTTTGGTATACATCACAGGCTCTGGAATAGTCTCTATCATCTCTGTGTAAGGTAGGCCACCAAAGGCTAGCTCTAAGAACCTTCTGCGCAGTCACTTTTCCTTCATAATGTCCTCCTATGATGCCTTCATGAGTTTCTACAATGATCAATGGTCGTTCTTCCTCCATAACAGACCTTCTCAATATCTCATCAGGTCCCATCTTGTATAGATGTCCATCTATAAGTGTGAAGTCTACAGTGCGCACTACTAGTTGTTTCTTCTGAGGAATTGTGTACTCACTAGGTGTCATTCCTGTTGATAGGAATTGGACTATCTCTGTGAAGTGGTCATCAATATTTCTAATGGCCAATAGTTGTGCATATGACAGTGTATCCTCCAAACTAGTCAACTCTTTGCCATGTTCCAACCTTGACAAGTGGTCAGGGCCTTTGTTCATTCTCCCTGGCTTTACTATAATCTCAAAATCATATTCTTGAAACAACAGAAGCCATCTGCATATCCTTCCCCCCAACACTATATTTTTGACTAGGTATTTTAGTGCAGAGTGGTCAATAAAAATTTTAAAGTGTCCTCCCAACAAGTAGTGGTGAAATTTCTGCAATGCATATACCATGGCTAACCCTTCTCGCTCAGTGGTGGTGTAATTAATCTCACCAGTTGATAGCTTCCTGCTAGCAAAGGCTAATGGGTGGTCAATGTCTCTTGTTCCTGGTTTTTCTAACACAGCTCCTAAAGTGATGGAAGACACATCGACATGCACATGAAATTCCTTGGTCCAGTCTGGGAAAACCAGAATAGGCGCAGTAACCATTTTTTGTTTCAGTGTGTCGAATCTCTACTGGCATTCTTCTATCCAACTAAACTGACAATCCTTCTTCAATAACTTCTCCATGGCTGATGTAATCTGAGCATATCCTTTAATGAACTTCATGTAGTAGTCTGTGTGTCCCAACACAGTGCGCAACTACTTTACTGAAGTAGGAGAGGGTAGATGAACTATAATGGCGATCTTAGATGGATCTACCAGTAATCCTTGCTTACATACAATATGAACTAACATCACTCCAAATGGTGAAAAGAAAACACATTTCTTCAGGTTCAAGGAAATTTGACACTGCCTTCATTTATCCAAAATTAGCCTTAGACATTCAATATGATTCTTCAATAAACTAAAAACAGTCCAATCATCAAAATGTGCTTCTAAAACTTTATGCAGAAATTCCTTGAATGCTTCGACCACCACCCTGGAAAATATGGATGGGGCATTCTTCAATCCAAATGGCATTACTGTGTATTGGTAGGATCCCCATTCTATGGAAAATGTGGTCTTGTGGTGATCTTCCTTGGCAATCTGGATCTGATGGTATCTTGAAAATCCATCTGTAAAAGAATATACCTCTTGGCCTCCCACATTATCTAACACTTCGTCAGTGAATGGTGTAGGGAAGGGTTCATGCAAACAAGCATCATTCATATTCTTGAGATATATGCATATCCTTATCTCTCCTCTCTTCTTGTCTTGTACCACCATAGGGCTAATCCACTCTGACTCTTCGACAGGTTTTATGATTCCTGCTTCCAGCATTCTGTCAATCTCAATCTTCACTTTTTCCCTATATTCAGGGTTCAGTCTGTAAGGTCTCTTCTTAACTGGTCTTGCATTTATCTTTAAAGGAATCCTCATCTCTCCCATAGGCCCTTTAATGCCCTTCATATTAGTGAACTTGGTTGGAAACAATATCTGATATTCATGCAGTAACTCTGTAATTTTGTCAATGGTGGCAGCATCCCAATAATCTCTGGCATTTGCAAATTTTGGTGTCTTATCTGTTCCAATATTGACCTTCTTAATCTTGATTGGTTGTCCAATGAATGGCAGCTCAACTCCTGGTCCTTCCACATCTCTTTGGCCTTTTGTTTCCGTGATGTTCACCTTCCTAGGATCATCATCTTCATCAGCATTGATGTTGTAACGGCCTTGCAATTTCTGGAGAGGCGCTGTCCATTCATCCTCTTCTTGCTCGAAAGGAAGGATATATGCCTCCTCAAATACTTTATGTCTCACAGTTTGTAATGCTTTATCTACTGAAGGATATCGAATTTCAAATAAGAAGGTAGTTACAAAATTCTAAGTCATACCTTCATAATCCATAGTGATGAGGCACAACTCTGCTTGGAGGTACCAGTTGATAAGAATCATGTCCAGTGTGTTAATGAATTTGTGTACCCACTGTTCGTGTGAAATGTTGCTCCAAGCCTCTTTGTAGCTTCGCACATGGTCCTTTGGGCAGCTTCGACCTATGTACCGAACTTCGCATCCTTCCACTTGTGCTGAGAATCGCGATGTCATCAAGGTATGATATTGTATCCAATTTGTAATGTTACTTTTGTGTTCCCCGCACCATATTTTTGGTGTGGATTTCAAGGCCTCATCCATTGCCAATAATATTTGTTGTATTGGCACACTTTCTTCAAAGTCCGACAAGAAGGTTTCGAAAGGATTCAGACCATCAAAGGTGGGTAAGTTGCTTATTGTTGTGCCAATCCAACGAACTTATCTGGTTAATCTAGCACATCTTCTTGTAGATACTTCATACATCTTATTCTGCCAGTTCTCCAGTGCTTCTTCTGAGTCAGATGAACATACATTGTCACTTCTCCAGCTTAAGTTTCCATCGACAGTGGGATTAATGTAATCCTATAGTCTGGCTGTTAATTTGTATATGTTTTCCAGTTCGTATGCATGGTCTTCTTCTCTCATAGGTTATGTCTATCGCTGACCTTCATCTGGATCTAAGGGTTCAATGACCCTAAGTCCATCTCTTTCAAAAGTCATACGTCTTTTCTTTAAATCAACCATAGTGGAATTATTGAAAGCCCAATCAATTCCTACTAGCGCGGGGTAAGGACAACTATCATCAACTATCTCAATTACCTCAAAATATGAAAACGTTCTTACTCCATAAATGTCCATAGGGACATGTTCTAATCTGCCAAAAGGGATTACATCTTGTTGATTATCCATCCTAAGCCTGATAGGGGAATAGATCAACTTTGGTTTTCCCATCAGTGCCCAGGTTTGCTTCGTCATGACATTGACTTCCAACCCTAAGTCGAGGACTACATAATCTATCTCATACTCTCCTATTTGAGAATTCAAATGTAATTCCTTATTTGTCCTTCTCTTCTTACCAATTTGGTGTACTTCCCTATTCAGTGAGGGGTCTATCTTTCCTAGCTCATATTGTCTGATTAAATTTTGTAACTCTTGTACAATTCTTTCATCCTGAATCAACTTAATACAAGTATATAAAACTTCCATGAGCTTGCTTACCTTTTTTCCTTCTTTTGGCAAAGAAGACTGATCAAATGCCAGAGGCATTCCATATTCTCTCACTTCTGGTCTTGTATTTGATGAAGAGCCTTGGTCTCCTCTAAATTCTTTTTTGGCTTCCTCAAATATTTGTCTTTCTTTCTTTGCATCAAACATTTGTGTCTTCTCTGTAGATTTCCTGATTCCTGAATCTTCTGTATTATTCCCTTGGGTTAGTCTGTCTTCTCCTATAACAATGCCTCCTCTAGTTATAACAATGAATCTAGCGTCTTATCCATGAGGCTCATCATATATCAGTTGCACTTGCGGGTTCTGTTGAGGTCCTCATCTTTCATGAAGCTTAGCTAGAAGCACATGACAATCTTCTATAACATGGTCAAACGAGCTGCAGTAGCTGCAAGTAGTACAAGGGTTCTGGAAATCCCTTGCGAGGTGTCATGGTTGTGTGCAGTTATAACAGATTATCTATCCTCAGCCTCGACCCATTCCTCCTCCTCATCCTCTTTCTTTGAATCCACCGCGAGGATTGAAGTTGCCTCTCCCAGGAGAGTTATACTACATAGTTTTTCCTTCTTGTTGTACTTCACATTGAATCTTATATATGTCTCTCGACTTTTCATGCATGAGATTGTAATCCCTAAAATCCCTATCATCATGTCCTACAAACTTACAAAATGTACAGTACAAATTTGTAGGTGTCTGAACATACTTTTTCATGTAGTAGCACTCACCAGGGAAGTGTCTGTTTCTGCATACCTCGCACCAAGGTAAGGTGACTTTCTTCAAAGGGCTCAGAGATCCAAAATCCAAGTGTTCATTGAATAGGGGGTAGTGTTCCTTGTCATGGCCATCTGATATGCATTTGACACACCAGATGTCTTCTCTTTTATCTTTTCCCTTGTCTTTCTTCAAATGTTCGACCTACAAAGACAAACTAGTTTGCTGATTCATACCTGAGATGGATTCTCCCATAGGGGCTGATTCTAACTTCATGGCAATCTTCACTACCTCAGACTATGAAGAAATATTCTATTGCATCAGGGGAACTCTGATGTGTGGTAAGAAGGCATCAATGAACCATTCTTTTTTATGTTCGTCTCGGATCTAAAAAGTCAATCGACATGTTAAGGTTTTGAATCTCTGATCGAATTCCCAAACAGGTTTGACGACCTTCTGCTTGATCTCTTTCATCTCTGTGATACATTGTGACTCCGACTTGGGTTTCTTGAAATCTGCAATCAACACATTCTTCATTCGATTCAGTGGCTTAGGATGTGCAAGTGCTTGTACAAGCTTCATGTACCATCTCAGTGCGTGATCCCTTAGAGTGGTACTAAACTGGGTTCTTTTGACAGCTTCATCAGTGACATTTTTAATATTCCATACGGACTCACATAGGAACTAGTGCTGATCGGGATCTTTAGATCCATCTCCCCTAAATATAGGAAGCCTCATCTCATCTTCCATAGATCTTCCTAGGGTCCCTGACTGAGTATGTGGTGGATTACTAGTGACAGTGCTCTGGGTACTCTGGTGGGTGGGATTACTCTGATTTCTTAATACTACTAAATTGATAGGAGGGATAATAGTACTTACTTCAATGGTTTGCGTAGTTCCTGAAGTTTCAGGTTCTCCCCAGTGAAGCTCTTTAGCTTTCCCTTCCTCTGTCCCAACAGGTTCTGAATGATCCCCGTCTGTTAGATCTACCTCTTCTCCACTGTAGAAACCCTCCTCCCCGTAGTTATGCTTAAACAGGTTTTCATGATGAACTTCTCAGAACATTCTCCCATTGCGTGTATGTCCATATTTTGTGTCACTGTCATTGTCCAAATTCTTGAACATTAGCCTTTCTAGATCTGACCAATCTACTGTATCTTCAAGATGTTCTTCTCATGCAATAGCATCTTGAGTCTCAGCTTCAGGAATTGTAAACATTTTCCTCTGGGTCCCTTGAAGAAGTATCTCTCATCTTGGTTGTATGATTCTACTTTGTCAACAACAAACTCTGTGATGTACCCTCCAATGGTATATCAAACCAATGATCTATTTCTCGTGATATGACGTTAACAACTATTTTGACCTTCTTGATCAGCTCCGACATCCAAACCACAAGAGTTCTAGATCGAATATCGAACTGGGTATATGCTAATCTAGCTAGCCACTCATACAGCTCTTGATGGATTCCCCCAAAGAAAATTTCATGTATATCAGTAAAGATATATTTCTCCAACCAATCCTTTGAACTAAGATAAGGGCTCTTGTTCTAGGCTTCAGTGAATTCCTTTTCTTGATCCTCTATCCACTTTTCAGTCTCTATCTTCGATGGAATCCACCTTGAAATTCCATCAAGAATATTCTTGTCCCGACATCGGAACCATTTGTTGGCACAGGGGTAGACCCAGGTTTTAGGTCCAAGAGTGCACCAACAAGCCTTAACTACTGTCCCTTTCAGCAATACCTGTGAAGTATATGCAGTCTCAACCGAAGTAGTTATGAGGGGGTTGTAGGACATAAGTGTCTACAACCAAGGGGAATATCAATTGGATCTAACACAAGAACAACACAACATTCATATATCACTTATCAGCTAATATCTATTCTGCACATCTACTTATCAGATCTAAAACAGTAATGAAACCATAGTATATCAATGATAGAGATAAAATACCAATCACACACAACACAAGATGTATGTGGTTCACCCTCTCTCTAGGGCTACGTCCACATAACTGTGCTATAATATATTAAGGTAAAGCATACATTTCTTATTTGGGCTCTTAGCTGGCAGATCTTCTTTCTTCTCCTCTCTTTCTCTCCCCTCTGAAGATATTACAATACCATAAGGCTCTCACTCTTATCATTTCTCTCTCACACAACAACAATCACTCATGACAACAATACCACTAGATTGACAATAATATCGTACCAACCCAAACTAGGTCATTTATACCTCTATTTATACATTACAATAACTCACCGACATCTTTAGACCAAAACCTAGGTGTCCAAAACCCTAGATACAAAAAACCTAGGTGTATAAAACCCTAGGTCAACTTGACCCATATTTTTAGGGCTTGGCTAGCCTATCCAAAGCATCCAATAGTGGCTTTCCCCACTTGTTGAGTTGTCCATGATCCTTCTTTCTTGTTGATCTGTCATCCTGGATCTCCTCGTTCAATGAATTACTTCGCTCCATCTTTTCTACTCTTTTGCTCACTTTGACCTAGTAACAATCACTGTGTCTTCAGCGAAGTTCAGATTCTCCCTTTTATTCCTTGATCTTCGCTTGCTTCCATAACCAAGGGCCAACACCTGTGTAAATTTATCTATGAGATCCTCTACCCTTTGATTTGTGATGTGTTCCTTTAGAGACTCTACACTCTCAGCATGATCATTAGCCATTCTTATCTTCTCCTCCTCCAGATCAAAAATTATTTGGATTTCTTTCTCCTCGAGAGTTTCTAATTGGGATTTACTTGTCTGCTTGTTGTTTTGTGCAATATTCAATTGTGTCTGCAGGGTCTTCATCTCTTGAGTTCCTTTCAATAGTTATGTAATTCTCATGGCATTTTATCGCTACTTCATCTCCTGCATTACAGTGCTTATTTTCTCCTCTTGATGTTCTAGTTGTTGGACCTTGTCGTCTTCCTCCAATGTCATCCATAGTTGCCTGGTCCTACCAAAAAGTTTTGTGACCTTTTTTTCTTCTCTTTCGATCATTTCTATTTCCAGGGATGTCTGTTGTTCCCTTTCAGCTGTAACTTTGGGAGTGTCATTGGTGTTAATTTTTCCTTGAGTTCCTCGATCTCCTTATTATACCCTTCGAGCATCTACACGATGATTTGAATGTGTTCTTCAACAATTCTCAAACTGCCTACACACTGTCTAGAATCTTTATGAATAATTTCCTCAGATTCTGCTCCAATTTATCTATGCACTTCTTCTCCTCCTTTGTTTCTAGTTGTACCCGCTCTACCACAATTTCTAGTGCATCCTTGCCATCTTTGGTTACCTGCAATTCTATCATATCTTCTCTGGCTCATGATTGGACTTCATGTGTGACATTGAATTGTAGCTTGTACAATGCCTTTGTTGGTATTTTAGACAAGAAAAACTCTACCTACACTAGGTATTTAAGTGGAGTCTATGTTATGGCCTCCTCGAACGACAACATATCTATTGTTATATGGAAGCTAGGACTTGCTTGCACTAGGAATTGGATTATTTCTTCCTCGTTTTGCATGGTTCTGAACCCTGCTTCTGTCGATTGGGGGATCGGTTCTGCTCGCTTTTGTTTTAGTTGTGCTTCTTGTATCCATTCTAGGATCTACTTAATGTCAGAAAACTCCTTCATTATCTTTTCTCTTTGGCTCTCATCCTCCTCATACTCTTCCGCTGTGCGGTACTGAACCCTTTCTGCTACTAAATCAACATCATCCTCGGTGATTGTGTATTATGGGATGTCTTTGTGGGCCTTGGCCTTCTTGCATGGCCAACCTATATGTTTGATCGATCATTTCAATGGCCCTTCCTCTTGTAGAGTTTTTGTCATCAGGGTTCCCTGTGATGTTGTGTCCCCCCTTCCTTATTCCTTCTACGCAGGAACATTGTCCTTCTTTCCTATCTTCCCATCCTTCTTTGGGGTGATTCCCTTCTTTTGTTGCACTGTATTTGAGCCAGGATTCGTCTGCTGTGTTGGTTTCTTGGCTTCAACGCTTCCCCCTATAGATGTATTAGATGACCCTGCTTCAACTTCTTTTCCTTTGGGCATGTCCTTGGTGATGACTGGGATCTTCAAGTCATCTTGCCAATATTTTATTTCCCATTCAACTTCCCCTATGTTGATGCAAAATCAAAGTTGTAGCCATTCTTTGTCTAGATCCCTGTGTGCCTGGATCCACATATTGTTTTGCGTAGCCTTAAAGTTGGCTATCCTCTGGTACTGAGCGACCACCTCGAGAGATATTCTATAGGTATTAACTATATTCTCTTGTATATCATTGAGATACTGAGAAAGAGTGTTGGCACTACCACTTCCCCTCTTTGAATCTGATGTGCTTCCCAACGATGTGTACCATGCTGCATGAAATCGTCCTACTCTATCACAAAAATATGAGTAGGTAAGATATTTCCATCCAATTAGTGCTATTGGTATGGTGAGCCAAGAGTAGTGGAACTCGGCTCCCAAGTCCTACACATCCTTGTAGTTGTCTAGGAGAAGATTCAATAAGTATGGGGACCAACTGAGCATGATGTCATTTATGAATTCTGATTCCACTGTGACAAATCCTATGGGGGCCTCTTCCTTTCAACATTTTTGTAGGATTTTGCATACCATCAATTGTGTTTCCATCCTAGTGGTTGCATCACTGATCCTCTTTATGATAATTATGCACGATCCCCTTTCTGTCCCATAAATTTTCTTCATTTCTTTTGTGAGTGCCTTTTCCTTGGTTTTATCATCCATGTACTGTGTGAGCTTCTCTCCATTTGATGGCAGTCCTATGATGAATGAAATTAGTTCGACATCGATGGAGACTAGTTCGTCTAGCCACAAAAATCCTCCATGGAGGACCACCAGTAACGTCTTGGCATATTTTTTCACATCTTTCCCCCTTCCAAAGTGAGGAATCTCCAAAAAATTAAGAATCTTTGTATTTACCAAGCCTGGTACCCATTTCTTTGGCTGCAACACCGGATCTCCTAATGACCATGTGCCCAGACTCTCCATATACACCTGTTGTGAAAATTATGGGAACTTGTTGGTGTCAGAAAAGTTGTGGTATTCGTATTGTAACCTTTCAACGTAGCCTAGTAAACTTGGTGTGTCTTTCACCCCATTTGCAATGCATGACAAAACTATCGAGGCGTTGGGCTACTTGCTTGGGGACCATGTGATGGATTATTTCCCCTTTCTCTGTGATGACATACTAGATGTCCTAGCCTCTGGTTCTCTTTCTTCCCCACCCATATTTGGTTTCCCCATGATGTCTTCGATCTTCACTTCCTCATGCTGTGCGGACCCTACTATAGGTTGTGACCTTGGCCCGTCAGATTCTATCCTTTCACTATCAATGCCATTTATTTTGTGGGTTGCTTCAGCCCTGGGAGGTTGTTGTGGGTTTTATGTTGCCAATGAGTCATGTCCTCGTGCACTACCCTTTGATTCAATGTCCATCCCGACCATTGTAGGGGCCTACCCCTCTTCCTCTACCAGTGTGGAGCTCACTATTTTGGTCTATCGTGAAGGAATTGCGTCGACATCGACGATTCCCTCTGTCTGTGTAAAATCTTGTTCTATCTCTACGGTTTCTGGCAATAACCTGTGGTTGTTGCCTGTTTTTATTGTTGTTTGGCTAGATGCATCAACCTTTGGAGGTTCCATCCTAGGTAATTATTCCTTCTATGATTGAAATTTAGCTACTAAGATCTTTGAAATCGCTTATTCACCACCTGACTTCATGCTCCTTAGCTGTACGGGTACATAAATTCACAATAAGTATCATTTGGCCTATGATTTAGTTATATATGGGGTGTCATAAATGTCATAAACATTCTCTCAGACTCTTCTTTGATGGTCATAAATTCATTAAATCTTATCGAGCATGCTTCATTAAGTTTCATAAATGCTCAGTTCACTCCTTTTTACCCCGCTGGCCGATTTTTTATTTTTCGATCGTTGACCCATTTTATGTTGTGTTGTAACTTCTCGGTGCACTATACATTTCTGTTGTGAATTTTCCCTTGGCACACTATGTTTTCGTCCTTTCATCCATATGTTGCACATGATAATTTTTTCTTTTTGTTGCGTTGATTCTACTGTCTACTGCACACGATATTTCCCAGTATTTTGTATTTCTCTCTTTTTCTACTTTTTCTACTTTTTGTTTATTCTTATCAATTTTCTTTCCTAATATATACTATAGTACACTATATACATGACTTTCTTTCTACACTGTAACTTTTTAAAACTTGGTAGGTCGACTGTCCCTGTACAGTTTCAGTTGACTACCGTTGACCATTCCTTTCAATTATGTTCCTCCCAAATCCTTTAGCTACACATATCCCCTATATGT
This sequence comes from Picea engelmannii, assembly GCA_009831015.1. Classification (NCBI taxonomy): domain Eukaryota; kingdom Viridiplantae; phylum Streptophyta; class Pinopsida; order Pinales; family Pinaceae; genus Picea; species Picea engelmannii. Next base: position 88,962 of record ML783438.1, on the reverse strand, counting down.
GACAATATTTAATTCATATGGACCTAGCCAATGCATTCTAAACTTACCAGGGTGTTGAAAAAATTTACTGTCATAGAGAAGAACTAGGTCTCCCTCCTTAAAGTTCTTCTTTTTAATATGTCTTTCATGCCAAGATTTGTCCCTTGCTTTCTGTACTTCCTAGTGAAATCCTACCAAAATCTTGTCCTCTTCCATTTCCATTAATTGAATTAACCTCTCCTATATTGCACCTCTTTCTATCATGTTGGTAATTGCTGCTATGTGCAGAATGGGTACCGAAAATTCTGATGGCACCATTGCTTCCTGTGCGTACACCAATTTGAATGGTGTTTATCCTGTTAAATCCTTGCATGTGGTCTTGTATGCCCATAATACAACTTGTATTTTCAAGTCCCAATCATCCCTGTTAACATTGCATATCTTAGTCAAATCATTTTCTAAAATCTTATTGAAATCTTCTACTGTCCCATTTTCCTGAGGATGATACAATGTATTGTTCTAGTGATAGACTTCAAACTCCTTAGTCATAGCCCTGATGGTATTATTAATAAAATGAGTGCCTTGTTCACTCATCAAAATCCTATGACATCCAAATTTGGTGATCACTTGCTCAAATAAGAAGTGTGTTGTTGTCTATGTGCTACAATCTTTGATTTCTGCTGCTTCTACCCATCTTGTTAAGTACTCTGTCGCAATAATGATATATTTGGTTCCTAACATTTTTTTTGGTGGATTAATAGGTCTAACAAATTTTATTTCCCATTTTTCAAATACTTGCATAGTTGCTTATGGTATTAGGGGCATCTCATCCCTTCTATTGGGTTTCCCAATCCTCTAATAGACATCATAGTTCTAGCAATATTCCTTGGCATATTTATGAACAGTTGGCCATGATAATCCTACGCACAATACCTTTTACGGGGTATCTTTACCTTCATAGTGTCCTCCAGCGATACCTTCATGGGATTCTGCTAAAGCTGTGGTTCGTTCATGTTCCAATACACACCTTCTCAAAATGCTATCTACACCCATATTGTATAAATGACTTGCAATGAGTTGATAGTCTGTAGATTTTACTACTAGGTTTTTCTTCTGCACAGTGCTAAAGTCCTGTGGTGAAACTTATGTAATTAAGTATTCAATAATATCAAAGAAGTATTCATCAAGTACATTTACTAAAAATAACCGTGCATCGGGGAAGTTGTCTTACAAGTTAGTAGGTTCTTCTCCATTGGTTACCCTTGATAGGTGATTAGGTCCTACATCCAGCTTCCCTGGTTTTACTATCACTTCAAAATTGAATTATTGGAATAATAATAGCCATCTACATATCCTTCCCCTCAACACTGGCTTGTTGACTAGACATTTGAGGGTAGAATGATCCGTGAACATTTTAAAGTGTTTACCCAGTAAATAATGCCTGAATTTATGAAGTTCATATACCATGGCTAGGCCTTCTCTTTCTGTGGTGTTGTAATTTTGGTCATATTCTAACAACTTCTTGATTGCAAAGGATATAGGATGGTATAAGTCTCTTGCTCCTGGTTGCACCAGAATTGACCCAAGTGCTATTGTCGATGCATCTACATGCACATGAATTTTATTTTTCCAATTTGGAAATACTAATATAGGTGTTGTCACCATATTTTCCTTTAGAGTGTCCAATCCTTGCTGACAATCCTCATTCTACTGAAATCTGGTGTCCTTTAACAATTTTTCCATTGGTGCAGTAACCTGCACATACCCCTTTATAAACTTCATGTAGTAGCCTATGTGTCCTAGTGTTTCTCTTAACTGGTGCACTGACTTTGGTGGTGGTAAATTCACAATGAATGCAATCTTAGCAGGGTCAACCAGTAAACCTTGTTTACACACTATATTTCCCAACAATATCCCAAAAGGTGTACCAAAAATGCATTTCTTAATGTTTAATGATATCTGACATTTCTTGCATATTTCCAACATTAGTATTAACACTTCTATATGGTCCTTCAAAATACTATACACGGTCCAATCATCCAGATGCACTTCTAGAAACAAATGTATGAATTCCTTAAAAGAAACTATGACTACCCTTGAAAGATAGATGGTGCATTCTTCAATCCAAATGGCATGATTGTATATTGGTAGGATCCTCATTCTATAGAAAACGTATTCTTATACATGTCCTCTGGGGCTATCTTAATATTATGGTATCATGAGAATCTATCTGTGAATGAATATGCTTCCTAGCCTCCCACATTATCTAAGACCTCACCTGTAAAATGGGTAGGGAAAGGGTCATGTAAGATATAATAATTGAGTTTTCACAAGTCTACACAAATCCTTATCCCCCTTTCTTCTTTTATTGGATTACCATGGGACTGATCCATTATGATTCCTCTACTCGTTCTATAATACCAGCTTCCAAAATTCGATCAATTTCTTCTTTCACATTCTTCTTATACACTGGATTCAGTATGTAAGGTCTCTGTCTGATAGGTCTAGCCTCGGGTTTGAGGGGTATCCTCATCTCACCTAGCTCCCTTGCTATTATTTTCATCTCTGTAAAGGTTGTTGGAAACAATTCATTGTATTCTCGTAATAACTATGTTATTCTTTCTAATGTTTGCTCATCCCAATAGTCTCAAATACTTGCCATTTTAGGATTTTCATTCATCCCAATGTTGAATTTCTTAAATTTTATCAGTGCAACAAATTCCTCTGACTCCATAGATGGACCTTCCACCTCTCTCTCTCCTTCAATATTTTTTATCTGAATGTTGCGCTGATCATCTTCATCTGGTGATTCTTCTTTGACATGATAACTTGAGAGTAACTCTTTGACTATATATCTGTTTTGTTGTTGATATTCTGTCATGATTTCAACCTCTGGTTCATAAAACAATATCACTCCCCATATCATCTTCAACACTAAATCAATGTTTGGATTCTCATGTTTGAATGAGAAGGTTACTACAAAATTATGTTGTAATCATGTCCATTTTGTAGTGCCTTTGTGCATCTCATGATCTATGTACCAGTTCCCTGGGATCCCTTCCAATATATGAATAAAGTGATGAGGCCATTCCTCTGGTGGTGTCATCCTCCATTGTGTTCTACACTTCTCCAAGTGTTCAAATGGTTTTCCTTTCCCATCATACTTCTGCACTGTATTTCTCCCCTGTTTTGCACCAAATCTAATGCACAATAGTCATTTACATTGATACTAGTCCTAGATTGTTTCTTTTGTGCACCCCACCATCTTGTAGGTGTTTCCTTGAGTGAAATATCTAGGGCCAAGAGCCTCTTATTTTCTAACAATTCCTCTTCATGTTTTTTCAATAATTCCTCTAATTTGTTTAGCCCATGAAAACTAGGAGGTTCCCTTATCTTTATACCAACCCATATTACTGCACGGTCTATTCTTACACACCTCCTTGTGGAAATTTCATGTAATCGTTGTTTCCAATTCTCCAAACCTGTGTCTATGTCAGAATCACATGATGTAATGATTTTCTAATTGAGTAACCCAGCTGTATTTGGGTTGACATAATCCTCTTCTTGTATGGTGGTTCTGTACAACTGGTTTATTTCTTCCAGATCCAAACAATTTGCCTCTACAAACATTTCTCCTTCTGAAGGATTTAATGGTGCAATGACTTTATATTCATATTCATCAAAAGTCATCATTCTTGTCTTCAGGTTGATTATAGTTTGGTTATCAAATTCTCAGTCCAATCCAAGTAATGTTGGGTAAGGTGTTGTGCCATCTACTATCTCTATCACTTGAAAATATGCCATAGTGCGCACTCCATCCAAATCTACTGTCACACCTTTAAGCCTTCCAATTGGTAACACTCTATGTTGATTTTCTAGTCAACTGGACAGGTGAATAACCTAATTTGGGTTCCCCCATTCACTACCATGTCTTCTTAGGAAGACATTTACTTCAGAGCCTAAATCCAGTATAATATCTCCCATGTTGAAATCCCCAATGTTAGCATTCAGTCTGAATTCTCTTCTTGTCCTTCTTCTTGTATGGAGATGATTGACTATTTTCTTCTCTAACTTCCTTTCTACCTCTATGTTGCATCTTTCTAGTAGATTTTGTAAGAACTTAACAAATGATGGATCATTCAATAACTTAACACAAGATTGCAAAAAACTCTTTATGGTACTTACTTTCTCTAAAGGTTGTCCTTTACTGGTATGGTCCATTGAAGATCACATCTCGTACATTGGTAGGTTTTTATTTTGTTGTGCGACTGATGTAGATGCAACATTCTACTTGAGAAACTCATGTCTGCCCTACTTTAATGTTAACTTTTCTTTCTGTGCATCAAACTGCTTATGTGGCTCAATATTCTTCTTAAACCATTGGTGTTGAGATAGATCATTTATTTCTACATCAACTCCTATCTTGGCTCCTCCTAGAGTGACTATATTGATGTTTCTCCCATCATCCTTGGCTTATGCAAAAATCCACTGGAAATTTTGGTTGTTCTGGTTCCTTTTTTCCTAGATCTTTCCCAAGAGTGTTGGGCAGCCTTCTGTGTTATGGTTTGTTGCGCGAAAATACATACATGTTGTCAATGGAAGTGGAAAATCCCTTGCATAATGTCCTGTTTGTTGGAAGTTGTGGCACACTACTGGTCCTCTTCCTCGTCTAAATCCTCCTCTGCTTCATGCTCCATCTCTATCTCCTTGTGGTGTGATATATTGGGGTACCTGGTTATACTACACGGGGTTATACTGTGGTTGCGGATTATTGTACTACAATTACGCATTGTTGTACTGCAGATGCGCATTTTTGTATGGTGGTGGTACCTAGATGAACTTATGTGCATATTGTCATGTCATCATTTCTACTTTCACACTATAAGTGTCTGAAGTTATTTCTCTCATCAGCTACATTGTTCTACAATCCTTATCATCATGACCCACTAATTTGAAAAAAATGCAATATGAACGTTTTGGTACCATATTATACTTCTGCATCATTGGAAAATGATATGGATCATACCCATGCATCTTACAAACCTCACACCATGGTACTCCTATTTGCAAGGGGTTTGGCACCCTTGTTTCCATGTACTGCGCAAAAGTTGGATATTCGTTCTTATGGTGTCCTTTTATCTTGCATAGCGTACACTAAACAACTTCTCTTTTCTCTTTTCCCTTATTCTGGTTAAGTTGAAATGTTATATTCTTAAAATCCTACTTTACCTCCTCTATTTTTGGATCTATCTATTGATATTGTTTCTCTTCCAGTTGCAAGGATGCCTACAAAGCCTCTGCCTTAGTTTGGAACTTCTATAGTCTTAAAGGATACTTCAAGTATGGTAACAATGAGTTGACAAATAAGTGCCTATGTTGCATGTCAGTAATTGCCTATTTCAACTTACCGTTCATACATTTTAACCTCTATTCAATATCCTAAACAGACTCACATGGTTTCTTCCTGATTTCAATCATTTCATTCAAGTACTAGTCTTCTAAGCTTGGCTTCTGAAATTCGTTTACTAGTAGTTTTTTCACGTCTGCAATAGTCTTTGGTACTCCCTGTGGACTATTTACATCCAGGATCATGTACTAGTCCAACATGTGGTCTCTTAGTGTGATATCTAACTACGTGAGATTTGTATCCTCATCTGTGATCTTCTTTGCTTCCTATATCTTCTAAAAAATGAATAAGTGTTTTTCAGGTTCCTCTGATGCCTCTCCCCAAAATTCTGGTAATCTGATTGTGGGATCACGTCCTACCATTTTGAACTGTTTTGAGCTAAAGCCTCTGCGTGATGTAGATAATTGACTGTTACTTCCTGAAATTGCTCCCCTAGTTGATTTTTCTCAATTGGATCTCTGTCGCGTTGGTCTTCTTCCACTTAAATTCAGTTGTCTAAGCGTTGGTGTTCTTTCTAGTCTATTAGTCGCACATGGGGTTGTAGGTTCCACACTGACGATGATCTGGATTGGAGTTTTGCCTTTTGTTTCTGAACCTGGACCTCTTTTTTTCCTTTCATATGTTGTGTTAAAGATTTTCTCAATTTGATCCACATCCTAGATATCATCTATCTATTCTTCATCACTCACCAATCCCTCTTTGTCGGCTATGTCTCTCTTCCTGTTATTCATTTTATATTGGTAAGGTATTTCGCTACATGTCTTTCCATCTTTTTCCATTATCTTCTTTATCTGGTCCTCTTCCATCATGAATGGTTCAATGGCCTCCTTATTCTTTCCCTTATCCATCTCCATGTCCATATCTCAACCACCTACTAGTGCTTCCCTGCTTCCCCCATGCATGCAAGAAAGTTTAGCTTTTTAATTCCATGGTGATATTTGCATGGTGTTAACTTAGGGTTTTTGTTGTCCTTCAGTGAAAACTCAACTTTCTTTGTTTTCAACCATATTTGAATCTACACCTTCATTGGATTCCATGTCCGGAACATTTCCTTATATACTTTCATCCTCCACATGTTTCTTCCACATATCCCATCCAATCAATCATGTGTATTTCCAACCAGCAGCATAACCATTTGTGGGTTAACTTCTTCTTGGGCTGACCTAGGTTATGATCTCAAAAATGTTTCCAAAAAAACATCAAAACTATCGACCCTCCTGGTAAACCAGAAGGTAATGATACGCACAGGGTTCACAATGTAGTCTCACTCGAGATATATTTTATGGGGGACTGCAATAATCAGGTGTTTGAATTCTAGGAATGAGTGGGGATTGTGGTTGGCTTCCTTATGCATTATCCTTGTTAACTATTCATCTACTTCTATGATTCATTCATTTTTATACCTATGCATGCATGATGATAGAGCTACTTAAACCATTCATTCTTAAGCTAGTGATCAATAGAAAAGTAAATCATTCATTAAAAATCACATAGAACACAAGGTTTTACCATGGTTCACCACCTCTTGGGGTTACATCCACAAAGATATGGCTTCTCTACTCTTTTATTTATTTTGTTGCAAAATATTGCATTGCACGCATTACATCTTCAATAATATAATCAAAATTAGGGTAGGAACCCTCTGTGAGGCTAAATAGACCACACTAGGCTCCTTATCCTGTGACCTAACCCTCAAAAACTAACTTAATCGACTCTTCTAAAAGACTCATTAAAACCTTTCTTACAATTATCGACTGAACTCTTGAACTTTCTGAACCTTTTACCTTTAGAACCTCGTGAACCTAGTCCACAAATTCTGACCTCTTAGGTCCTTACTTATACTAATTTATAGGCTTATACCCATTACAACGTGTTATCACTAAGAGTCACCCTCAGATTGCGGGAGGATAATCCCAGTACCCATCAGAGTTTTTGGTGGATATTGGTTTTATATGAGTGGAGGTCAATGGAAAAAAATCAATATATGAATGATGTTCAACATGGAACTGGACAAGAAATGCACATGGAAGTGAGGGCCACATTAAGTTCAGTCAGTGAATTGAGTTTAAGTGTGAACATAGGGAAGAATTAGTGAGAAAGGTGAACAATACTGCTATGAGCATTAGGCTTTCAAGCATCTTGGAGAAGAAAAAATCAGACTCAATATAACTCTTGAGGTCAAGCTTCAGACACTGAAATATGTCCAAACAACATAGTCACAACAACACAATGATCAAACCTACATCACAATGAAACTACAACAACTCGACTAGATCCTCCATGCTCTAGCCATTCAGTGTAAGAGGGAAAAAGATAACAAGGGAGCTGACTAAAATTGGTCACGATACCACTGTAATCAAACCTACATTACAACATCATAAAAACCCTCGATTGGATCCTCCATGCCCAAGTGTTTTAGCATAGTTTTTACAAAGAGATGAAAAGAAGATGACTTTTATTTAACATGAAAGTCTCAAATTTGGTACATAACCAGAGAACGATTCTGGCATCAAAACATTACAAAATAGGAATCTCTTCTCAACCAGTTGACGACCTTAACAAAATATTAAAACTATCTATTTATACTTAGAACAATTATCCACCACCAAGAGTGTGACCTTGCCACTACAATCAAAGCTTTGCATCGACGACTTCTTCTGTCAGATTGTGCATGTATTCCTTATGTTAGACGCGAGATCATATCGACATAGGTCTGCAGGGAAATCTTCTTGCAGGGGTACCATAGGTTGACGGTTTAGTCCCCACGACTGGAATTTCCATACCTTTTGTTTATGGGGTGAGACAAGGTTTCAAACACCAAACCTACCCTTAATTTACTTCTTTTCCTCGGAGACTAAACGAGACTTAATGCTCAGGGGGTGGCCATGTGCCAAGGCTATAAGGGTGCCACATGTCTCTACTGATGGTTGTCACATATTTGGATCTTTTGGGCTCAGGGGTATCTCCCCTTCCTCTATCTCCTTCTTCAATGTGATCTAGGGCCATGACTCTATATGAATGCGCGTTTACAGGTGCGGCCAAGGGTGGTTTTAAATAAAACCATTTTTTCCCTCGAATTTTACCATGAACTCCCACACATCCCTTTCTCAAAACAATGGTTCCAATTGCAGGTCGCCCTTAAAATTTTATAACTTGCACACCTTACAACCTTGCAATGGAGTGTGACCATCGATCTTGTGGTCTGCGATGAGGCTTCCTGATCAGCAAGCTAGCTCTGGTGTTCTTCATATTGACGGATCAAATCTTCCTTTTTCAAATCGACGGTTGAGATCTGCTTCGTGATTCGGGCTTCAGACTTTTCAAAACTCAAACCTCCTTTGTCTTCTGATGTTTTTATCTCGAGCGAAGGATTTGGTGACACATGGCTCCTACTGATCGACGGTTGAGACACTTTTTAGGTCTCTGGGCTCCAGGAAAATCAAATATCAAATCTCTCTTACCTTCTGTGTTTCTTACCCAGAGTTGTCGATCTATTGATGTGCATCTTCTTCAATAAATGAATCTGCTCCTTCTTTGGGACTTTTAACCCTTCAAACCGATCGAATGATCAACGATCGAGAGCTACTTTGGGTATTCAAGATTTCCTCCCTTTTCTTTCCTCCGGAGCTCTAGATTTGGCATCACATGTCCATTTGAATCAGACGGTTGAGACTTACTCCGGGCCTCCGGGAAAACCAAAACTCAAACTTACTTTCTCTCGAAGAAAAACATCTGGAGCTAAGGATATGACGATTCATGGCTTCCAGATGTCGATGATTGAGATGCTTTTTGGACCTTTGGGCTCCGGGAAAACCAAGTCTCAATCCTCATTCGCTTCCATGCACTTTTACCCAGAGCTATGGATCTGATGATACGTGGCTCTTGCTGATCAACGAGCTAGATTCACTTCGGGCCTTCGGCCACTTTGGGACTTTAGGTGATTTGGCACTTTGGGCGCTTCATCACTTTGGGCACTTTGGGACTTCGGGCTCTTCGGGACTTCGAGCACTTCGGCACTTCAGACACTTCGGGCTTTGGTCATTCGAGATTTTGCAATGTTTCTCATTTTAAAACTCCTAAAGTAAAAATCCCTAAGTGATAGATATGATGACATGTGGATACTATATTTGGAGCAAAAAGATATGATTCAGGACTTTTATCACTGCGGGACTTTGGGAGGCACTACCACTAAGATAAATGACTCCCTGCTGATTTTGAGATCAATGGTCCATGATTTCTTTGGGAGTTCGAGCTTCGGTTGTTCGGAAGCTTTATGCACTTCTCACTTCAAAACTCCTGAAGCTCATTCCCCCAAACTCTTGGATCAACTAACACTGATCCCCCTTCAGATCAATGACTCATGTTAACTTCGGGCTTTGTCTCCTTTCATGGTGTTATACTTCATGAAATTTTGGACTCCCAAATGCCCGTGAGCCGCCAATCTGAATTTCTCCTAGAACGCTCACTGTTGAAAGAAAAACCTTCCCTTTTGCTTGATTTGAGTCCCGAACGAACCACTCTGAGTATGTGCCTTGAGCCCGCGGCTGCGACCTGTGTGAAAAAGGACCTAGGTAATGTTTTTGTGAGGTGGAGAAATGGGGAGACTAGCAACTGGAAATCAGGAGGCCAATGCTCATCCTCAGAGAAAATCTGAGGGTCTTGGGGCTGCGATTTATTTCGGGTAAGATATTAAGGGAAACCAGGGCGTACAAATGAACAAGGGAAAATAGAAAATGATTTTGTCAGTCGAAGGGGGGAAAACTTCAAGACTCGGCCTGCGAAAAGGAGAGAGACAGGGGAAATATACAGTCTTAGGTATCCTCAACAAACCCACATGAATATTGACAACCCTATGTGATAACATTTGGCTCCACAAGGGATGGCATGCTCCCTGTGAGCTGCCAAGAATGCGCAGTTCTAGTGCCTTAGCTGTTGGGCTATGGAGTCTAGCTCAAAACGTTCCCTGAAGAAAATGGGGAGATATGTACACTACTATAATAAAAACGAAAAAAAAACACATGGGCTCCAGAAGGAGATTATTTATGTACACTCCTAGACTAACTGATTTTACAAAGTGCTAGGTGAAAGCAAACTTCCACCATAACCACCCAGACTGCTCGGTAATAAAATTATTCTCTTTTCTGCAAATAATCCATAAAAGGTAAGGGAAGTATGAAAACATAAATAAAAAATGTATTGGAACACTGGAAATACCTCCAATTGAGAATAATATGAATAATTTTGCAAGCTCCAATGCTTTTGAAAAACACAATTCCATATGCAACCCCACAGGGTCACAAAATTTATAATCAGGAAAGCTCAACTGGTAATAAATTAACTCCTGCACTTCATTGTCGCTCACCCATTGCTTGAAGTTATCAGAGTGTACAGGAGGGTAGAGGACTGAAGCGGGCCAGCTGATCTTGAGTGATATTTTCTCATTCATGGGCTCTAGACAGGAGATAATCTACACCTTTAGCTCCTCCATTTCTCCTCTGTCTACTCTGATAACATCTTCTATATGAGAGAAAGGCATCTCTTCATGTATATACATGGATGGCACTTCCTCTATATCATGTTTCTCTTGGTAGGAGCTTTCGCTTTCATAAGAAGGTTGGCAGCTTATGCATTCTGCTTATGAATATTCTTGAGGGGTAGGTGAGTGCAGAACCCTTTTATTTTTATCCTCACTTTCTCTCTCAATCATATCTTTACCAGACTCATCACATGAGAAAGACTCTATCACATGTTGGATGTAGAATGCAAACTTCTTACAACAGTCAATCATTTGTTCTTGGTCAGTATTCGACATCACTTCTTCATCATAAGAAGGGCTTCCAAGAACACCTATTTCCAAGACCATAATATCCTCTATATTTTCTTAGTAAGAGTGATGAGAAAAATCTTCCTTCAATTCCTCTATTCTTAAATAAATGGACCATATCATCTCCATCATCTCCTCCAGGGGATGTCCCTCATCCTCGCAGCTTTCACAAGAATGAACTATGTACCGAACACCATCTCTATACTCCTCACAATAGTTATGACAGATTAACTGAGAGGAATAATACCTTTGACAGTGAGCATTGAAATCTGCATGAAATTGTTCTAGGGAGGAGATGCTAGCAGGGGGAAAGGAGTGATGCCACTCACAAGCATCTCCCACTAATGAGTACATGAACATATTCAATAATACATCCTCATGATGTATCTCCCATTGATGCATGAGTTCATGAAACTCACAGAGATGCTCGACATGGTTGTCATCTTTACGTTCTCTAAATATGGGCAAAAAATCACCCCACTCATCAATAGTAGGAACAACATTTGGAAAACCAGGAACAAAATAGAAATTGAAAGGAGAAAACCTTTGAGCCAAAATGGATTCCATATGAAAATATGACTTCTTAAAACTATGGAGTCACCACTGGATTCTTTAAACATGGAGTCTCTGGGTGAATGATATGCAGTCTGAAAGTGTCTGGTCTTTTTTCACCATCAAAGACCAGATTTGATCATTGTCGTTCTCAGAAGGAACTTTTCAATCCGGTACAATGGCTAAAAGACTTCTCGAGAAATATTTCCTTTCTTGATAATATTATCTAGGTCAACTTCAGGTGTAGGCAGCGGCAGTTGTGGAGCAGACCTTGTTTGTCTTCTTTTCGAAGCCATGACTGAAACAGTGGAGTCATTAGGTGCAAGCTACAATATTCAAGTCATTGATATTTGATGCACCTTCATAATCAAAATTTGTTCGTCATTCTTACCCAGGAAAATGTCTTCAATTCGTTCCCCGACAACGATGCCAATAATGTTAGCACTTAGAGTCACCCTCGGATTATGGGAGGATAAGCCTAGTACCCATTAGATTTTTTGGTGGATGTTGGTTTTATATGAGTGGAGGTCAATGGACAAAACTCAATATAAGAATGATGTTCAACACAAAACTAGACAAGAAATGGAAATGGAAGTGAGGGCCACATTAACTTCAGTCAGTGAATTGAGTTTAAGTGTGAGCAGAGGGAATAATTAGTGAGAAAGGTGAACAAGACTGCTATGAGAAGCAGGCTTTCAAGTAGCTTGGAGAAGAAAAAATCAGACTCAAGATCACTCTTGAACTCAAGCTTTAGACACAAAAATATGTCCAAACAACACAGTCACAATAGCACAATGATCAAACCTACATCACAATGCATCTACAACGACTTGATTAGATCCTCCATGCCCGATCCATTCAGTGTAAGAGGGAAAAATATAACAAGGGAGTTGACTAAAATTGGTCACGATACCACTATAATCAAACCTACATTACAATAGTATAACAACCCTCAACTAGATCCTCCATGCCCAAGTGTTTTAGCATAGTTTTTACAGAGAGATGAAAAGAATTTGACTTCTATTTAATATGAAAGTCTCAAATTTGGTACATAACAAAAGAACAGTTTTGGCATCAAAACATTACAAAATGGGGAGCTATGATCATCCAGTTGACGACCTTAACAAAATATTAAAACTATCTATTTATACTCAGAACAATTTGCCAACACCAAGAGTGTGACCTGGCCACTACAATCAAAGATTTGTGTCGGTGACTTCTTTTTTCAGACTATGCATGTATCCCTTCTGTCAGACATGAGCTCAGATCGACATGGGTTTGCAGGGAAATCTGCTCACAGGGGTACCACGGGATGATGGTTCAGTCCCCACGACCATACTTTCCATACTTTTTGTTTATGGGCTGAGCCGAGGTTTCAACCACCAAACCTATTCTTCATTTACTTCTTTTCCTCGAAGACTGAATGAGACTTAATGCTCAGGGGGTAGCCACGTGCCAATGTTATAAGGGTGCCACATGTCGATACTGATGGCTGCCACATATCTGGCTCTTCTGGGCTCAGGGGTAGCTCCCCTTCCTCTGGATTCTTCTTCAATGTGACCTTGCGCCATGAATCTACATGAATGCACATTTACTGGTGAGACCAAGGGTGGTTTGGAATAAAACCTCTTTTTCCCTCGTAATTTACCATGAACTGCCATGCGTCCCTTTCTCAAAATAGTGGTTCCAATTGTGGCCCGCCCTTAAAATTTTAAAAATCGCGCACATTCCAACCCTGCAATGGAGCATGACCATCGATATTATGGTCTGAGATGAGTCTTCCTGATCAACAACCCAACTCTGGAGTTCTTTATATTGATGGATCAGATATTCTTTTTTCGCATCAACGGTCGAGATCTACTTCGTGATTCGGTCTTTGGAATTTTCAAACCTCAAACCTCCTTTGTCTTCTGCTAATTTTATCCAGAGTGAAGGATATGACGCCACATAGATCCTACTGATCAACAACTGAGACGCTTTTCGGGTCTACGGGCTCAGGGAAAATCAAATATCAAATCTCGCTTACCTTCTGTGTTTTTTACCTGAAGTTTTCGATCTATTGATGTGCGTCCGCGTCAATCAATGGCGTTGCTCTTGCTTCGGGACTTTGAACCCTTCAACCAGATCGACAACCCTTCTTCTCCCTTCTCGATCAATGATCGAGAGCTACTTCATGTCTTACTTTCCTCTGGAGCTCTAGATTTGGTGTCGCATGTCCATTTGAATCAAACAACTGAGACTTACTCTAGGCCTTCGGGCTTCAGGAAAAATAAAACTCAAAATTACTTTCTCTCGAAGAAAAAAATCCAGATCTAAGGATTTGATGATGTTTGGCCTCCAGAGATCGACGATTGAGATGCTTTTCTGACCTCCAGGCTCCAGGAAAATCAAATCTCAAACCTCATCCTGTTCCATGCGCTTTTACCTAGAGTTATGAATTTGACGATACGTGGCACTTGCTGATAAATGACTCATATTCACTTTGTACCTTTGGCCACTTCGGGACTTCAGGCACTTCGGCACTTCGGGCACTTTAGCACTTCAAGCGCTTCGGGACTTAGGCACTTCGACACTTCGGCCACTTTGGGATTCGACCCTTTGGGACTTTGCAATGTTTCTCATTTTAAAAATCCCAAAGTAAAAGTCTTGGAGTGACAAGTATGATGATGCGTGGCTCCCGGATTTGGATGGACGAGATCCACTTCGGGACTTTTGTTACTTTGGGGCTTTGGGAGACACTGCCGCTAATATCACTGACTCCCTGTTGATTTTGAGATGAATGGTCCATGATTGATTTGGGAGTTCAGGATTCGACTCTTCAGAAGCTTTATGCACTTCTCACTTCAAAACTCCCGAAGCTCATTCCCTCGAACACTTGGATCAACTGACACCTGTCCCCCTTCAGATCAACGACTCGTTTTCACTTTGGGCTTTGGCTCCTTTAATGGTGCTATACTTCATGCAATTTAGGACTCCTAAATGCCTGTGAGCCACCGATCCGAACTGCTCCTGGAATTCCCACTATTGAATGCAAAGCCTATGATTTTTCTTGATTTGAGTCCAGAACGGACCACTCTGAGTATGCGCCTTGAGCCTGTAGCTGCGAACTGCATGAACAAGGACCTGGGTAAATTTATTGTGAGGTGGAGAAATGGGGAGACCATCGATTGGAAAGAAGGAGGCGAGTGCTCATCCTTGGAGAAAAAACGAGGGGCTTGGGGCCGTGATTTCTTTCGGGTAAAATATTAAGGGAAACCAGGGCACACAAACGAACAAGAGAAAACRAAAAACAATTTTGTCTATCGAAGGGGGGAAAAAATTCAAGACTCGACCTGCGAAAAGGAGAGAGACATGGGAAATATATAGTATTAGGTATCCTCAACAAACCCACATGACTCTTRAAAAAACCTATGTGATAACACATCTTTTTCAAAAACCCTAACCCTATCATGGTTAGGCTTGTCTGCTTGCAYGSCACGTTGCTTTTCCTCCTGCATGATACTTTCCTTCTTTTTCTGCATGTTGTTTTCTTTCCACCTATTGTGCACACTCCAAAATTAGGTCTCTCTTTCAAAAAATAAGTCTTTCCCCAAAACATATCTCTCTCTCTCAAAAATAGGCCTATGCCCAAAATAGAATTTCTTCCCAAAATAGGCATGCACCCAATAGGTACTCTTTGCAAGTTAATATTTATTTCAAGGATAAMTCCTAATCCTTCTCCAGAATTTTGTGTTCTTTCATGTTATTTTAAATATTGGAGCACCACCTCTTTAAAAATGAAGGGGGATTTATCCTCATGAGGTTGACTTAGAGACCGTAAGACACTCTTTTAGATCAACATTTTTGGTGACCATATTGGGGAACTAAAAAAAAGGACAGTTTCACAGATAAGGAATTTTAATGACTTTACTTGAACCCAACCAAATCCAAATACAAATTGGATTAAGATATCAAATAAGTATGTTGCATCAGTTGTATGAACTAACAATTGCAACAACAAGGATTCATGCAGAACTTGAAAGAAATTGGGAAGTTCTTTCCCAAGAAGAAGAAAGAGGAATAGCCTTGATACAAAGAAGACAACTATAAAATTTAGAAAAGCTAGAATCATATAAAGGTTCATTAACAAGAAGTAAAATTAAAAATCTTGATATTCAAATTTTTTATGAAAGTTCAAGATTGAAAGCTAGTAATATAACAATGGGTGATCCAGAAGAAAAAAGAAATGAAATCCCTAATGAAGAAAGATAAAGAAATGAAAGACAAAGAAACCATAGAAGAAGATCTAGGTCTATCCCACTCAATTTACATGGAGAACAATTTACATTACCAACCCTACCTCAAGGAGTTTTACCTTTCTTTTAATGTGATGGGATTATGGATCCAAAAAGACATATAGATCGGTTCCTTAGCATTTTTTATATTCATTTGATTGAACATGACTATGTAGTAGTTAGAGTATTTTTGCAAACTTTGATAGGCCCATCCTGTGAATGGTATATTTCCCTCCCAGCTCAATCAATCGGTTCATTTGATGATATAGAATATATGTTAATGACTAGATATGAACAACCTATTACATTCCATACTTTTCTTAATCAATTTACCCAAATTAATCTCCAAAAGGGTGAAATAATCAAGGATTTTAATTTACTATTTTTTAAGATGTTCAGATGTTACAAAAAATCCATGCTCTCAAATGTGAATCATGCAATAAAAGATTCACAAAGAAATAAATTGAATGAGGCAATCCAAAAGGAAAAAAAATGGAAGAGTACATGTTATAGAATAATTCTAATCCCGAGATTATTCTTGGAAAAGTGCAAAGACAAATGACCGTTTTCTCAATATCACCTCAGGGACTGTTTATTTCTAGAAATTCTAAAAATTGACCAATTGGGGGAGGAATTGTCCAAGGCATTCCCCCTAATGTGAGAAATGATTCTAGAGCTTCCCAAGAAACAAGACAAAAAATATAAATTTCTCAAATTAGTAGAACAATTAGACAAATGTAGAACGAGATAACTCGACTCAAGAGGAGTGCAAATTTTATTCCACCAAATCAAAATACGATAAATCCATTACTTGATCAAAGAGGACTAAATGATAGAATTGAATATCATAGACCAAGAGCACCCATAGTTCCAAATTCTAATGTTGTTGTGTTAGAAGAAATTGTAGAAGAATAAAATTTTGGAAACTTTGATCAAGAAACAATCATTAATCAAGATGAAGTTTTGGAATCAGTTCAAATGGAAGAAGGTTCATCGTATCTATATATTTTTGATGAAAAATAGGATCCTAAGAATCCATAAGACAATGTTTTTCAAACAAAAACTGAAGTAAATAAATTCAATATAAAGGAACAACCAAAAAAAGAAAAAGTGAAAGATAACACTACAGATCCAACAAAACAACAACTAGTTGTTAATCAAACGAAAATCCATTGCGAATGAATTATAATCTATTTGATGAGTTAGCTAAGCTTAAAATTACTTTATCGTTCATGGAGGTAGTCAAGATACCTCAACAAAGGGAGAATCTTTTGAAAAAAATGGATGATATGAATTCAAGACTAGAGGAATATGTGATCAACACAGGACAACAACAAAATTCCACACTAGTAAGTCCAAGAGGAAAAGTTCCACCATTTAGAAAATCATGATTTTACATTACATAATTGTTTGGTGGATAGTGGAGCCACTAAAAATATCATGCCATTACAAGTGATGAAATCCCTTGAAATGGAATGCACAAAACACTATGAAACTAGTCAAAGCATATATGCCATTGATTTAAAAAAAGTTTCAGCTTATGGAGAATTAAATATTTTTGTGCATGGATAAGTGCAACACCTTACATTACAACAATATTTACTATCATATTAGTTGATTTTCCTCAAGCATAAGGTATTGTCTTGGGAAGATACTGGTGTTCATTAATCAAAGGATATATAATGAATGATGGAAGTTGCATGATGCTTCCAAATAAATATGGAACAATGATCAAAGTTCCTTGAGAGCACATAAAACCACTATAATTTAAGAAGAAGGAAAATGAAATGATGCAAAACTATGTAGATGCTAGAATTGGGAATTATGTTGTTTTCAATACAAAACAATTAAATTCACCTAAGCACGATGAAGACAATTCTTTCCAAGGTTTTTGGAAAATGTCATTTTATGACGCTTGTTCAAAATAAAGAACTGAAGTTGGTATCGTTTTCAAAATTCCTCTATATGGTATTTACCCACACACAATCATATTATATTTCCCTTGTACCAACAATGAAGTAGAACGTGAAGCATTGATCCAAGGATTTATCCTCACCCCTCAAATGCAAATAGAAAATCTGGTGGTGACCGATGATTCAGAATTGGTTATCAATCATATCAAGAAAAAATACAAAATCAAGAAAGAAAGATTGAAACATTATGGGAGAGTATGAGAAATCATGGATTCATTTAATATTTGTTTTGTTCCTTGAGAAAAGAATTAAAAATATGATTCATTGGCAGAAGAAACATCTCTCTTCAATTGAGATGATTCTCAAAATCAAAGTACTTTTCATGTCAAGACAATTTTTCGGTCTTCAATATCCGATAATCAAGAGTATTGTCAAGTTTTTGAAAATGATAAGAACATTTAAATATTCCTCACAAACCATGATTCAACATTATCAAATGATTCAAAATAAAACCAATATTCTTAGAAGGAAATTTGTGATCAGAGTGTTGTACTCTCTCCTAAGAATTATGTCATTTTGGAATCTCTTTTTACAAGAGATGATCAAACAAAGATCTTGGATCCAAAAGAGGAACCATCTATTACGAAGGTTCAAGAGACATAAAAATTCAATATTGGTGCATTTGAATCTCCAAAATAAATAAATCTTGGTACTAGTTTCACCATTGAAGAACTAAAGAAATATACATTATTGTTCAAAGAATTTCAGGACATTGTTTCTTGGATTTATGATGATTTAAGGAATATGAAAAATATATTTTCCATCATGTTATACCTCTCAAAGAGGGATAGAAACCTTTTAAGAAAAAAATGATAATGATAAAACCTAAATTGAATCCATTAGTAAAGATGGAGTTGAAAAAAATGAAAAAAGTTGGCATAATTTTTCCAATCAGACACTTAGAATGACTTACAAATCCTATGGTAGTAAGAAAAAAGAATGCAGAAATTAGACTTTGTGTTGATTTCAGAGAACTCAATTGAACATGTATTAAAAATAACTACCCACTCCCAAAAATGGAGATGTTATTGCAATAGGTTATTGTTTTTTCACTGATGTCTATGCTAGATAGATTTTATGGATACAGTCAAGTTTTTGTGGCTGAGGAAGATAGACCAAAGAATGCTTTAATTACATCATGGGGAACTTTTTCTTATGTCTGTGTGCCATTTGGACTAAATAATGTATGAAATTTTTTTCAAAGGGAAATGGACCATGATTTCAAAGATCTAATTGGAAAATTCATGGAAGATTACCAAGATGATTTGATAGTTCAATCGAAAATAAGGGAAAGACATCTCAAACATCTCAAACAAGTCTTTAAAATATGTAGAATATATGGAATATCTCTGAATTTGAAAATGTGTTTGTTTTAAATTAAAAAATGAAAACTCTTGGGTCATATGATGAGAAAAGAATAAATATACATAGATTCAAGGAGATTTGAAGCAATAAATGACCTAAATCCACCTACATCAAGAAAAGGAGTACAATCCTTTTTTGGAAAAAATGTTCGAAGGTTTGTTCCATATTATGCTACAATTTTCAAGCCAATAGATAAATTATTGAAGAAGGATAAAAAAAATTAATGGACATCAGAAATTCAAAAGGATTTCAAAGAAATAAAACATGCCATTACTACTGCCCCTATTTCTATCAATCCGGAAATTGATAAAAATTTAATGTTGTATTCGTTCGCTTCAAAGGAAATTATTTCCTCAATCCTTACCCAGGAAAATGAGAAAGAGAAAGAATTTCCAATTTATTTCATGAGTAAGACCTTGCATGATTATGAATTAAATTAATCTGTGATTGAAAACCAAGATCTTTCCTTGGTCAAGGCAATAAATGATTTTAGGGCCTATATATTTTCAGTTCATATAATTGCTTATGTGCCACATTCACCGGTAAAGATTTTGCTAAATCAACAAATTAGAGAGGGGTAGATGGGAAAATTGGTTAGCAAGTCTTCAAGAGTATGATTTATAGATTAAACTTTTTAAGGCTATCAAGGGACAAGGACTATGTAAATTCATGACTGGAATTAAAGTTGTACATATCTCTCCTCTCAATAAAATTGATGTTGCCATATAGAGAACGAGTTTAAAAACATATGAATGGTATAAATACATCATATTTTATTTGAAATATGACCAATTTCCTCCTAGAATGTCTTCTAAAAAAAGGATAAATTTGAATATGTACTAGTCTCAAGAGTTCTTTTCCGAATTTTTTTAATGGAATTATATTAAGATGTTTTGATTGTCCAAAATCCAAGGAACTACTTCAAGAATTTCATAATGGACTATGCAATGAGCGTTTTTCGCCAACTGGAACTTCTCACATAATCATTCGGGCTAGTTATTATTGACCGACAATGTTCAAACATGCTTATATAATGATTTGAAAATGTCTCTCATGCCAAAGATTTTCAGGGAAAACGAAGAGGGTTGCAATGCCACTACAGTATATAACAATAGAAGAAACTTTTTCAAAATGGGGTATGGATGTGATTGGTCCAATAAATCTGAAATTGAGTAAAGGAAATGCTTATATTATCACTACAACTGACTATTTTACCAAGTGACAAAGAGTTGTTTCTTTAAGAAATGATGATTCAAAACAATTGATCATTTTCCTAAAATAAAATATTTTGTCTAGGTTTGGTGTGATAGGAAAGTTTATAATAGATAATGGTTCAATATTCATTGGGTCAAAGTTTACAAATATCTATGGAGAATATGGAATCATCATGATACAATAATCTAAATATTACCCACAAGGAAATGGTTTGGTTGAGTCAACAAACAAAACATTAATTTAGATTCTTTAAAAGACAATTGCATCCAACCATAAAAATTGGCATAATAAATTGATAGATGCACTCTGGGAAAGCCTCCTTACTCCAAAGGATAGCACTAGGCATTCTCCATACACTTTGTATTATAGAAAAAAAAGAAGAAGCAAGGTTACAATTATATTTGGAATTGAATGTCTTAGTCCTTGCTATAAACAATGAATATAAAAAATAGAAATCACCTATGCTGAAAATATATCATGAACTTTTGCAACTCGAAGGAAAAAGAGAAAAATAAATAATGATAATAACAAAAGACAACAAGTTGTCAAAATATATTTTGAAAAAAGCACTACTTCAAGATATTTTCAAAAATACCAATTGGTTCTGTTGTGGAACACAACAAAATAAAAGCCATATTTTCATACAAAGTTCAAATCTCTCTGGATTGGTTCATACCAAATTGAGAAGGACATTAATTATAATTCTTATTTGTTGAAGGATATGAAAGGAACGATTCATCCATTTCCTCTGAATGGGAAGTATCTTAAGAATATTTTTTGTTAACGCCCAAAGCCAAAATATGTATATAATTGTTTCTATACTCCTTTGTATATTCTTCATCAATTTATCTATTTTTCCATTTATCCATTTTCCTTTCTTTTTCGAATCCATTTTCCCAATGGATAAGGTTTTTTGGATTCTCAGCAACCACGAGAGGTGACTGTCCCATAGTTGGAGAAAATTTTGATCTACATTCGTTCATCAATGTTGGAACATACCTATCCATCCTTATTCTATCTCTTTTCTTCCTATGTTCCTTGTATATTCCATACATAGTCTTTTTATATTTAAAATGTGGGTTGCAGATTGGGCTACCATAAAGTCTACAAATACGAAAACCCACAAGTCTATACTTAATTTCTTTTTCCTACCTCACAATCCAAAACTTAGTTATTTTAATGTGTCATGGGAGACAAACCCATCCCTATCCCGCAAATGTTTGTATCCCATAACCTACAAATGCGCAACACTCAGAATGACCCATTCTATTTCCGCATCATGTATAATGCATCGCTTACATTTTTATACTTAAATAATTTTCTTGAATGCATATGTGGGACAAAATTTCACTCCACTTACCTTTCTTCCAACTCCCATGTCCTGAAATAGGCAACACCATGTCCTCCAAAATAACCCATCCAGTTCCGCAACCCATAAACACAAATTTTCTTATACTTTTTTATTTCACCATTATAGATGCAAGATTCCCTACTTCATGTCTTTTCAACTCCCCATACTTACATTCCCGCATATCGTAATCCTGCACTAATCATATTTCACTTTCCATTTCCCATTTTTCACTTCCATACTTAACCATTTTCCATGTTTTTCAACATCACATCATTGTTCCCAATGGCATTTAATTCCCATCCACCACATTAGCCACCAATTTTGTGAACCTAAATACCGTTATTCAGTGACAAAGAATTTGTAAATCTTTGTAATAAATTCAAAATCTTACCATGTAAACTAGAAACTTTGAAATAAGAGCTATGGAAGTTGAAAATCAAGGAAATACATGGTAAATTAAATAAATAATTAAAATGCCATGCTGTAAAAAGGTTATATCGATAAGAGTGCCATCTATTCGTAAAAAGGGAAATCAATGTAAAGAAATGTAAAGTAAAATAAAGGACTTTTATTGTGGAGACACACTTAACACTCTTGGACGAGAAGATCATCAATTCTAGTGGTTGCAAGCCTTTAAGTGGTGTTTTTCTCTTTCCTATGTAGAGAAGGAAAAAAAAAACGTTTGGGAGTTTAGGAATAACATTGGTCATGTGTGTGCTTGAGGTGGCATATTTCAAGGAACTAGTACTTTGGTGTGTAGATAATTTCAACACAGAAAGAAGAATTATTCAAATTCAAGGGAAATTTCCAATCTCCTTGTCTCCCTCGTTTTAGGAGAATGGTGTGACTCCAAAACCCCACTATGTTGTTTAAGAACGAGGAAGTAGATTGATTTATAAAGGAACACCAAGGAGGAGCAGAGCTCCTCGAGAATTATCTCACCATCCCGAGGATTGACAACAATTTCGCTGAGGTTGAGGCAATCTCTCTGAAATATCCATACAAAGAGTTCACCTGACTTTTTTCCCAAATAATTGGACTGGAGTCCAGGACCTTTGTGTCAAAATACATTGCTTACATTATCCACTTTGTTGTCCATGAAGAAACCATGATTGATTGGTCCAAAATTATCTGAAACGCTATATCATTTTAGCTGAGTGGCCTAAGAAAAACCATAAAATTTATATGACTTCTAAATTGGTCTATGTTATTTCCTATTCTCGCATATTTGAGGACTTGCCTAGGGAAAGGAGTGTTGATTTTAAAGTGGAACCAGATTTTGTCTGGTACTCAACTTTGTGGAGACATAAATCGCAATACAATTTCTAGGTGGTCCAAGATGGTTTTATGTCAGCTTTCAAAACATTAATTCATGATCCTACTCTATCGAGGTTTTCACTAGAGGCTGCATCATTTCTCGTCAAGAATTGTTTTTTTGAAACTTTGGAGGATTTCAGTGTTTTGAGATTGTTTGGTTTTCAAGGGAAATCCTTCTTCCCTTTTATGTGTCTGATCAACATTTTATCATCAAGGTGTGCAGACAATATAAATATGGGGCACACTTTTTCAACAAAAAAAATAAAGAAAAAATTTATTCCATTGCCATGGAGGGTTGGGGAAATAGATTCCAAGCATATTTTCCATTTAGATGAATTTGTTGATCAATTGGATCAACTCAGTTTAAAATAAGCTCAATGCATCAAGGGTTTTGACCCAAAAAAATTTATTTTATGCACACATGTCCATAGTGGGATACTCTTCATATTTTAACAAGTATAAATAATTCAAAGAAAGAGGAGGAGCCAACCAAAATATCCCCGATGCCTCTATTCAAGAAACCATGAATGACATTGAAGAACTGGAAATCACTAATGAGTGATACAAAAAAAAGGGTAGAGAGGCAATGAGCAAGAACCCTAATTCACCCAATATTTCACAAAGAGGTACTTCTGCAAAAAAAAAAGCCTAGGAGTAGTGGTCTAGAACCAAGAAGAATATTCATTGGAAATTTAGATGACGGTGGTGATAAAGACCCTACAAAGAAAAATTTGGGAAAATATCATGTTCTACATACTTCCATTAAGAGAAAAAAAGAAACTCAAAAAGCGAGAAAGGATGTACCTGGAATTGAAGAAAATCTCAGAGCCATGGAAGTAGATGAAGTAATAGAAGAACCTAGTTGGTCAGAGAAACGATTGATGAAAACTAAGGCACTTTATGAGGATCTGGCTTCCCAAGAGCCATGAATCTTTGAAGAAGAGTCTGTTACACTTCACCACATGGCCTACCACAAGAATTATAAGAAATTGTTAATAGAAAAAGTAAATATGGAAAATAAGAAAGTTGTTGAGAAATGGAAATCATAAATTGATTTTCAGGGGGTTCCACCCTTGAAAATTGTGCAATTTCACAATGCAATTGGGGAAGCACTGAAGGAATCTATTTTTATATTGAAAAAAAAATCATTTTTAAAATAAAGAATAAAGGAATTGGAAAAAGATCTAATTCCAAAACCATTATTTTCCAAACCTATAACTGCAGTTCAACTGACACTTACCCTTGTAAATGTCCCGGAAAGTAGTTCCAAATTGAGGGGTTCATCCAGTTTACCATTGGATGTAAGAAAATATGTTAAAAATGGTATCTAGAAGAGAATAGAACTAATCCTTAAAATACGAGAATTAACACAACGTTCAACTAGCTTCTCAATAAGGATTATGCACTTTAAGGAATATCTCCAAAAATCTTAGAAAATGATGTTCAAGTTTTTATAAAGAAGCAGTAAGAACGTTTGCAACAAAAGTGTCAAGCTTGAGTGACACACATAGAAGAGACACTAAAAGGATAACACCTTTTAGGAGAGGTTTTTGCGAGGTTTTTAGTGTTAAAAAATTTGACAAAATTTTCAAAAAGGCCTCTGCTACAACCTCCTATATTGACTATAGAGGTTTTAGCGAATGTTCCATATAACTAAAAAAAATTGGGCGGGTGGAGGTTGTAGAAGAGTTTTTTTTTATCGGTGTTGTTCTTGTCAAAATGCACCAGTGTGATATTGAAAAACACGAACCGGTGCATTAATATAATATAAACACACTAGTTCATTTATATTATACAAACACCCCAACACATTAATATAATAAAAAAATGTCCATGTGTGTTTATAATTATTGCTCACTGGTTCCTCCTTCTTCATCGTATGTAGAGCACCGATGCTCTTATAATTTCTATGCACTGGATCTGCCTTGTTTATGTATGAAGCACCACTGTGTTTTAGGTTTTGTACGCCCGATGTGTTTAATTTATAGCAAGTACCTGTGCGATAAAGTTATCTTGAGACTTGGTGTGTTTAATATAGTGTGCACCCCGGTGCTTGTGTAATTAGTATGTACCAATGTGTGTTTACAATGTGCACCAAAGGGTAGTGAAATTTCGAATATTTGAGGTGAGATGTCAACGCCATTATTTTTACTAAGCATCGGTCCATATATTATAGTAAAGGCACTAGTGTGTAAATATTATTTAGAACCTTGGTGTGTATAATAAAATTAACATACCGGTACATAAATTATTTTTAGTGCCCCGATGTATATTTTAAACATGAGCACCATACAATTTTAAAATGATAAATATTATTATACATTATATCGTTTACGAAAAAATGCATTTTCTCAATAGTTCGTACCACTACGTTATTATTATTAAAATGCATTAATGCTTATGAATCCTCAAAGCACACCACTTTCTATATTATGATACTCAATGTACAACAACTTCAAAAGAATATAATGCATTGATATGTATATATTTTAATTCATTATTTTTTTACAAATTTTCAATTAATAATTTCAAAATCAAATATTTTTTATAATAATCTTAACACCCATCTAAAATAACCCAAGTTGTACCCTTTTCTAGTAATAAGTCCGTTCTCTAAAATATCATTCATAAGCAAGTTTATTCAACCTTGCACATGATTGCACAATTTTGCGCACCATCATCAATGATGAAAAAGGTTACACAAATAATGTCAATTGTATTTTTATTAAATATTTAACACAATCTAAATCATGTTTATCTTAGTAATACAAAGATACATGCTATTTATTAATGTAATATATTCTGAATCTAATAAGATGAATTTACGTCATTACCTAAGTTTGTCATTAAGGTACAAGGTTAAGCATTAAATTATGCTGACTTTATACAAATTGCGTAAGGTTAAGCAACATGATTTCATCAACTTATTTATGAATGCACAATGTTGCGTAATTAGTTTTGTCAACCTTACACAATATTGCGACAAAACTTCAATAATTAATATGAAGCATTCCTCAAAACTTTAACATTAAACTTTTAATTTTTTTTTATACTCATTGTTCCAATATTTATGAATACTTCTCTCACACACATAAAATTAATTAATATATTCTTAAAAAAAAGTTAAATTGTTACATATTGTTAATAAATTGATCATAATCTTGCCCATCAAATACTAGTTCATTTTTGGTAAAGAGAGAAATTGAAAGTATATATACAACCATAATTGCAACTCCAATAACTTAGAGTTTGACCTTTAACTTTTTTTGTTGGACATTTGGTTCAACACTTCCTGGGAATTTTGCGACATGGGTTAACCTTCTTTCATGGATCCTAACTCCAACGATTGTGGTAGAGACTAATGCTTACAGGTTTTGGTTTAACGACAATTGTAGTTCAACAAATGGTATCATAGTGACAAGTCTCAAGTTCGAAACTCACCTGACACATGTTGGGGGGAGATTGTTGGACATTGGGTTTAGTGCTTCCCATGAGTTTCGTGACATGAGTTAACCCCCTCTCATGGATCCTAACTCTGACGATTGTGATGGAGACTAACACCTGTAAGTTTTGGTCTAATGATAATCATAATCCAACATTTCTGTCATGAATAATTCATCAAGTTCACTTTCTATCATAAATAATTCATCAAGCTCACTTTAATATTATATTATACAAGGAAAAAATATTTTTACACATTATTATGTAACACTAATATCCTTTCTTTTATATATATATAATTAACCAACTTTATCAATATGTTATACACCTTTTGTTACATACTCTTAAATGTTTATCAAAGTAATAATCATATATTTGTATTATAAGTTGTAATGAAACAATATATTTTTTTCCTCTCCATATATTTAATTAACCTATTCATTTATTCAACTTTATAAAATCTAAATAACATTTAATTTTATTAACTTTAATTTTTTTTCCACATATTAAATAAACCTATTCATTTAAAACTTCATAAAATCTAGCTAATAATTTAATAATTTTAAGCAAATAAACTCTAAAAATATATAAGTAAAATCGAATTTAGTGCACATACTTTGCTTCCCATGAAAAGTCATTATCCTCATGAAAATTCATTAGCCTAAATAAATACTTGGATGGACATAATGAAAGTTAAAAATAACAATATCTGTGAGTTTTCTTAAATGGGAATTAGGGATCGTTGGAGCCATGGATTTTAATTTTTTTTGTGTGGGATTCTAATCAGAGCAGCCATGGCTAAAGCTATAGTTTAGATTAGGCCCGAGGTAAGTCTAGGAGGTTGGTTTTTACATTATTTCTCTTCACACTTGATCTGAGACTAACTTACCCGAGGTTCGTCGTATCGGATTATTTTGTTTCTCTTTTTCTCTTCTCATTTAGTTATAGACCTAGTTTCTGGAATTTCCAGTCAGTTATGATTATTGTTTTTCCCTTTTGGGAAACTGGATCTTACTCTGGGTTACCTGTTGAACTTGTTAGCTTACTTCACAGTTTTGGTTGTAGTGCATTATAAGTGGAGTTCTTTTAATATTTTTCAGCACTGATTATCATTGTTTCTTTCAAGGGAGGTGGGGTCTTATCTCTCCCTATTACTAGCTAGCCTCTCTCATTGTTGCCCAAGTGGTATCTAGATGGCACTAAATAGACTAGATACTATAAATGCGGAGGTACACGATTTATTGAGTGAGCACGTGGATGAGTTATGGTAGGTAGGTGAAGTAAATTCACATTTATCTACCTCGAGTTTGGTATCGAGCTCTAAGTGTTTGTCTTCTGGAGCACCTGGTATACTTCTCGTAACAAAGGAACCCTGTTATACTAATAAGTCTAATCATACACCATCCTTTGATGCTTTTCTTCTATCCTTATCAGATGATGCCTTAGGGGATATTACCCAGGTTCAAAATTCCTCTAAAATAATCAGTTCTGGTGAAGGAGAAGTTCAGGCCCATCGGTGGAAATCTTCTGGTTGTGTTGTTGACCAGAAAGCTAGAAGACAGTGGAGAGATTCTAAGTCGGTAAAGAGAATGGTTCTTGGTGTGGACATAGGACATAGGATTCTAAGTCGGTAGATTTGCATATCACAACATGAGTGACGAAAAAATTTCTGCCTGGTTGGAGAATATTTTGTTCCCGACAATTGGTTACATCCCAGAGATTTTCACTTTATGAAAAGGATGGATGGGTTTCTTGTGCAGGAACTCGAAAGACACAGCTTTCTTGTTAAATTCATACTGGGTGGATGGAACAAGTAGTTTAATGCTAAAAATGTGGAGATTAACATTTAACCCAGAAACTAATTTTTTCTCACACAAACATATTTGGGTTTTTCTTCTGGGGTTGCCATGGTTTTTATGGAATGTCGGCGCGTTGAAATCCATCGAGAACTCCCTAGGAAAATTCATAATGACTGATGAAGCAAACCTTTCGGTGACTGCAACAAAGGTAGGCAAGGTGCTGGTGGAAATAGATATACAACAAGGACTTCCTGCAACACTAGAAATTGAGTGGAGAGGTGGTTATTTTATGCAAAAACTTGACTACCTAGGGATCCCATTTCGCTGCAGTTACTGTAGAATCACCTCTAATCTTCATCGAGAGTGAAAAGGCAAGGAGTTTTGTGAAGAGTCTCTTGAATATCTTAGATATTACTATACTCAACCTGATGTTTCATTGGATACGAGTTTCAAAGGTTTTTTTGGCGAAGATTCAAGCTTTCAGGAGACCTCTGTTGGGTATGTGTTATATTCTTTGGCTGTGTGTGTGTGGGCGCGTCAGATATGACAATTGCGTCTGACGATCCCTCGTACTAGTGCCCTATTTGTGCCATGTGCATCGGGCACTTTCCTAGGGGGGTCCTAGGGGGGGGCAGGTATGCCCCCCCATGGTTACGGGCAATGTTTGACAATGGGTGGTAGCCCGAGGCAGCGCCCCATTTTTTTTTTGGGCGATTTTTGCTATTTTTAGCGGTTTTGTAATTTAATCCTGAATTAAGGGATTAGGGTTTTGGTATCTACAGAATACCTAAAAACATTGTATATATATTGTATGGTGAATGGTGAAATTCAAGATAATGAATAGAAGAAAGGTTTTCCTGGTTGAGGGTTTT
This sequence comes from Picea engelmannii, assembly GCA_009831015.1. Taxonomy (NCBI): domain Eukaryota; kingdom Viridiplantae; phylum Streptophyta; class Pinopsida; order Pinales; family Pinaceae; genus Picea; species Picea engelmannii. The sequence continues at coordinate 59,593 of ML783438.1, read as the reverse complement.
TGGTATAAATCTCTGTGTACTATGTGAATGAGCTATTGATTAAATTTTGTTTTTGCTTAAGAATCTATATGCATTGCTTTACTTCACAGGTTTAAAACTTACATGTGGTATCAGAGCTCGTTTTTGGCTTCAGAGGGATGCCTTTGTTGTTGAGGGTTTGGCTCGGTCTTGATAGATCAAGTTTATCTTGGGT
>ML783438.1:42688-53659 GCA_009831015.1 Picea engelmannii | reverse complement strand
GGGGTGGAGATCTAAATCTACAGGTAGATCTAAGTCTCCAGGAAAATTTTTGAGGAAATGTTGGAAGTGTGGTAAAACAGGGCATTATAATAAAGATTACAAGTCTAATAAGGTTGAAAAACCAAAGGGATCTGATAGTACCTCTTCCATAGAGGCGACAACCTCCACTGAAGAAGGAGGTGATGTTTAACTGTCATCTACAAGTACACATGTAGACCGTGATGCATGGTTGATCGACTCAGGTGTGTCATACCATATGACTCCTCACAGGGAGTGGTTCTTTGAATATGAAAAATATGATGGTGGTGATGTATTTCTAGGAGATGACTCGACAACAAAAATCTTGGGACATGGAAGGGTTAAGTTGCTGCTAAAATATGGAAGGATTAGAACACTTCCTGGGGTTTTGCACATTCCAAAACTATCCAGGAGCCTAATATATGTAAGCAATATGGATGATGTAGGAGTGGATACTGTATTTGTAAATAACACTTGCAAGATGGTATGAGTAATGGTGTTGATGAGGGGAGTTCAGTGTGGAACTCTGTACAAGTTGTTGGGAAGCACTTATACTAATGGGTGTAACAGTTATGTTGTCCCTGAACAGATAAATAAAGAAGACAAGACCAATATTGTCCCTGGAAAGAAGACCATGTTGTGGCATCAAATACTGGGACATATTGGAGAAAAGGGCCTTCAAACACTACATGGTAAAGGTATGGTTGAAGGTATGTCTAATTTCACTCTGGATTTTGATTTTTGTGAACATTGCATATATGGTAAATAGAATCAAGTAAGATTCCCATCTGGTGCTACAAGAGCAAAGGGGATCTTAGATTTGATACACAGTGATGTGTTTGGACCTGTTCCTATTCCATACCTAGGTAAATCTGTGTATTATGTTTCATTCATAGATGATTTTTCAAGGAACACATGGATTTATTTTCTTAGAAAGAAATCTGAGGTATTTGATAAATTTAAAGAGTTTATTGCTCTGGTAGAAAATCAGACAGAGAAGAAAATAAAGGTATTGAGAACAAATAATGGTGGAGAATTCTTCGGAAATGAATTCGAAGAATTCTGTAAGAAGTGTGGTATAGCAAGGCAAAATATTACTCCTTACACTCCTCAATAGAATGGAGTTGCAGAAAGGATGAACAGGACACTGATGGAAAAAGCAAGGAGCATGCTCAGTGGTGCCGAGTTAGGAAAATAATTATGGGTAGAGGCAGTGGGTACAACATGTTACCTGGTCAATCGATCACCTTCATCAACATTGGATGATAAAACTCCACATTAGGTATGGTATGGAAAGAAACCCTCTCTTCAACATCTTAGAGTGTTTGGTTTTGATGCTTATGTACATGTTCCAAAGGAAAATAGAAATAAGATGGATAAAAAGGATGAAAAGTGTATCTTTATTGGTTATAAAGATGGTGTGAAAGGTTATAAGCTTTGGAATCCAGAAACCAAGAAAACTGTTTACAGTCGAGATGTTGTTCTCAGAGAGGTAAAAGATGTGTCCAAACAGGAATTCCTACCAACGCAAGACGAACCTGAGAAAATAGAGATTGAGTTGGATGATGCAAAATCTGAATCATCTGAAGAAGAGGAAGCAGAAGAAGAAGAAGAAGAACCTCATACCCCAGTATTGAGGAGATCGGTGAGAGATAGAAGGCAACAATAAAGGTATAGTCCACTCGATTTTAGTTCCAATTTTGCTTGATCTATTACTGATGATGATCCCATAACTGTCAGGGAAGCAATGAATTCAGAGGATAGTAAACTTTGGAAGAAGGCAATGGTTGAAGAAATGGATGCCTTGGATAAGAATGAGGCATGGGATATAGTTGAGTTGCCAGTTGGAAGAAAATTTGTTGGTAGCAAATGGTTGTTTAAGAAGAAGTTTAATGCACAAGGTAAAGTGGAGAAATACAAAGCTTGGTTATTAGCAAAAGGTTATTCCCAGGTAGAGGGAAGTGACTTTGGTGAGATTTTTTCTCCTGTTGCTAAGTTAACTTCTATTAGATTTCCTTTATCTATTACTGCTACTTTTGATCTTGAAGTGGAATAGATGGATGTGAAGACAACATTCCTACATGGGGATCTGGAAGAAGAAATCTACATGAAGCAGCCAGAAGGATTTGTAGTGAAGGGAAAGAAAGCACTGGTCTGTAAGCTAAAGAAGTCACTATATGGTCTGAAGCAATCACCTAGGATGTGGTACCAAAATTTTGACACATACATCCTTGGATTGGGATTTGTAAGAAGCAGGGTTGATCACTGTGTATATTCCAAGCAGGTTGGTAATCACTTCATTTATGTAGTGGTGTATGTTGATTACATGTTGTTGGTAGGAAATAACATGGATGTTATCAAGGAGGTGAAATCACAGCTATCCTCCAAATTTGACATGAAGGATCTTGGTGCTTCTAACTTCATTCTGGGAATGGAGATTAAAAGAGATCGTGCAAACATGAAACTTTGGTTGAATCGGAGAAAATATGTTGAGACAATATTGCAGAGGTTTAATATGCATGGAAGTAAACCGGTCAAGGTTCCTATTCCTATAGGTGTAAGGTTATATGCAGATCAGTGTCCCAAGACACAGGAAGAATAAGAGGACATGTCCCATGTTCTGTATGCCAGTGCAGTTGGCAGTTTGATGTATGCAATGGTCTGTACTAGACTGGAAATTGCACATGCAGTGGGAGTTTTGAGCAGGTATATGTCAAAACCAGGGAAGGAGCATTGGACAACAGTAAAGAGGGTCTTCAGGTATCTTCATGGCACTACCAGTTATGGATTGTGCTACCAAGGAAGACTAGGATTGGACAGAGTGTTGGACATACATGGCTTTGTTGACGCAGAATGGGATGGAGATCTAGATAGAAAAAGATCTATAAGTGGGTATGTGTTTAGCCTATTTGGAGGAGCAATCAGTTGGATGAGAAAAAGACAGGTTGTAGTGGCACTCTCAACTACAGAAGATGAATACATGGAAACCACTCATGCAAGCAAGGAAGCAGTATGGTTACAAAGATTTTGTTTAGGTATTGGGTTGGTACAACAAGTAGTGAGATTAGATTATGACAGTCAGAGTGCAATCTTCCTGGCAAAGAACCCATCTTACCATTCGAAGACAAATCATATTGATGTACAGTATCACTTTTTGAGAGAAATGGTTGAGGAAAAGAAGGTGTTGTTGGAAAAGGTTGACACTTTGAAGAATGTTGCAGATTCATTGACAAAGTCTGTGAGCACAGAAAAGTTCTCCTGGTGTAGAGTAATAATGGGCATTGTTGAGTATATAATCCCCTGGACCCCTAGATGCAAAGAAAACAACAAGTGGGAGAATGTTGGGTATGTGTTATATTCTTTGCATGTGTGTGTGTGGGCACGTCAGATATGACAACTGCTTCTGACGATCCCTCGTACTAGTGCCCTATTTGTGATGTGTGTGCCAGGAGATTTCCTAGGGGGGTCCTAGGGGGGGTAGGTATGCCCCCCTGGTTATGCACAACATTCGGCAACAGGCGTAGCCTAGGGCAGTGCCCTGATTTTTTTTTTTTGGCCAGTTTTTGCTATTTTTAGCAAATTTTTCTATTTTTAGTGGTTTTGTAAATTAATACCGGATTAAGGGATTAGGGTTTTGGTATCTACAAAATACCTAAAAAAATTGTATATATATTGTATGGTGAATGGTGAAATTCAAGATAATGAATATAAGAAAGGTTTTCCCGGTTGAGGGTTTCCAGTATAAATCTCTATGTACTATGTGAATGAGCTATTGAATAAATTTTGTTTTGCTTAAGAATCTATATGCATTTCTTTACTTCACAGGTTTAAAACTTACAACCTCTTCATCGGTTCTAGGTAAGATTCAATGCTTTTGTCCATCCTTTTATAATTCTTTGAAAACTAGGGATAAAGAGCTTGTGTTATCTTCTATCTGGCTTAAGCAAGTTATTGCCAATGTTGGCTTGCCACCTTTTACTATGAATGGGATTTTGGGAGATACTAAAAGTTATGTTGGGGGTTTTGACTCACTAACTAATTCCCAGACTGATAATAGGGTTTTGGAACCTGTGATTCATTCAGACAGTCAGGATTTGTCAGTTGACAAACTTACTGTCCAAAACCCTTTTCTTGAGCCTTCCCTCCCATATGTGGCCACTAGTAGTTCGGGATTTAGTTAACTTGAGACAAAACCATCCATTAATCTTCTTGGTTTCCGAGAATCAGAAGATGAGGAGTCAAATCCTTCTTCGATACTTGACTTACTTATCCCGTTCATACGAGGTAATGATTCCTCTATCAAATTGCCAGTTTATATTGGTAAAATGGAAATGGTCCCGATGGAAGGAAAAGGAGAACACAGTGGCCAATTTTCCACTATTGGGGAGGCTGGAAAAGAATTCACCTGGTCAAGGGGATTATATATTGATCACTCTCCAATGAAAAATCAAAGTGCTAGGAAAAAATATTTCATTGATAAGGTTGTAGAGCCTATTATATGTTCAACAACTGATGGTGGGGCCCTTAGAGCTTTGAAGGCCCTTGCTAGATCCAAGTAATGTTATTAATCTCACTAAATATTAGGGGAACGGGGGGCATCCTGAAATTATCCTCTATCAAGGGATTCCTTGATAAAGTTCGACCAAATATCATTTTTCTTCAGGAGACTTTAGTACATGCAGAGAAAGCTCGTGCTTTCTTTCACATACTTAGGCCTAGTTGGCATTGCTGTGTGGTAAATGTTGTGGGTAAATATGGTGGTTTATTATTTTCGTGGGACCCAAATTTATTTGAGTTGGTCCCCTATCTCACTTGTGGTGGTATGTTATTGACAAGTACTGATCTGGAAAGTAAGAGGAAAATCTCACTTCTTAATATTTACAGGCCGTGTATGGAGCGTAAACAATTTTGGGAAAGGCTGGAGAAGTCTGGACTATTAACTCTAAAGAGTTTAGTAGTAGTAGGTGATTTAAATTTGACTCTCTCATCAGGTGAGATATGGGGAGGATCGACTACTTTGGGCACTTTGGCTAGTTACTTTACTAATTATTTTCACAAGAACAAGGTAATATATATTGTCCCTGGAACATTGGTGCCCACCTGGAGGAATGGTTGAGCTAGAAATGAGTCTATATCAAAGCGACTTGATCGCATGCTTATATATGAAGATATTCTGACATCGGTGGGAGTATATAGAGAATGGGTTGAGTTTCCCTACATTTTCGACCATCCTCCAATTGTACTTTAGCTTGATTCATCTTCATATTTTAAATCTTTTCCTTTCAAATTTAATCCTCTGTGGTCTACAGACCAAGTTTTTATTGAGATGGTGCAGAATATTTGGAGCAATCCTAAGTATCTACTGGAGGATGGATGGAAAAGGAGACTTGTTTGGAAACTAAAGGATCTGAAAGTTTTAACAAGAACCTGGAAAAAGGATGAAAGACATCGTAAAAACTGTAGACTCTATGAATTGGAAAAGGAGATCACTTTCAGAATACAAAACTCGAATGATGGAATTTTCAATAATTTTGGTGACCAACCCCTAAATATTCTGGAACAAGAAAGAATGAAAAATATGCATGAGATAGAGGAACAATGGCATCAGGGCAACCAGGCCATTTGGTTACATAGTGGAGATCAAAACACTAAACTTTTCCACAATTATGCGAGTTTTAGGAGAAATAGTAAATTTCTATGGGAGTTAAAATATGAGGAGGGCCAAACACATAGTGGACAGGAAATTTTTTAAAAAGTTGCCTTTCACCATTTCAAAGATTTTTATAAAGACAGGTTGGCTCCACCAGTTAGAGATCAAGTTAAGGTTGTTTCATTGTTTAAAGAGATGATAAATGATATGGAATAAGAGGATTTATATAAACTAATTGACTTGAAGGAACTACAAAAAGTTTTATCCAAGTTTAAAGTTGACAAAAGTTCGGGCTCGGATGGCTAGACCATCAAATTCTTTAAGTAATTCTTTGACATTGTCGGGGTGGATCTGCTTAAAATGGTGGAGGAGTCTAGGCAAAAAGGATTTATTTTAGGAGATTTAAATTCCACATTTATCACATTAATTCCTAAAGTAAACAATTCTCATCTCTTTGGAGATTTTCGTCTGATCTCTCTCTATAACTTGAGCTATAAGATTATCTAAAAGGTTATTGCAGATCGTATAAAACATTTTCTCTCTAGATCACTTTCAAAGGAGAAGTTAGGCTTCCTACATGGGAGATAGATACAGGACACCATAGGTACAATCCATGAATGCATCCATAGCATACAAAAGAAGAACATAAAGTCTTTGGTATTAGAGCTTGATCTACATAAATCATATGACTGTGTCAATTGGGACCTGTTGAGATTACGCCTTCTACAAATTGGTTTTGGAATTCATATGACCAACTGGATTATGAGTTGTGTGGTCTCCACCTCAAACTCAGTCTTGGTAAATGGAGAAGCTACACAATTCTTTAACAGCTGTAGGGGATTGCGACAAGGATGTCCCTTGTCTCCTTTTCTTTTCATATTAGTTATGGAAGGATTGAGTCTCATTTTGAAAGAAAGCCAAAATGTCAGGATATTGATAGGTATATCTATTTCCAAATCTATAAAAATCTTAAATATTCTATTTGTTGATGATGTGGTCATTTTAACAAAGGCTATTATGCAGGAGTGGTGGGATATTGACAAAATCCTGAAATTCTTTTGTTTAACTTCAGGTTTACATATAAATATTGCAAAATCTAGTTTTCATCATGTTGGACTAACTGAACTGGATCTTAATGCATTCAAAGTTGTTTACCCTTTTAATTTTATTTCCATGGATTTAAGTTTTAAATATTTGGGATTTTATCTCAAAGTTGGTGCTCAATGCATTGAAAAATGGAATTGGATTCTAAATTTTTTTGAAAAGAGAATCAATAATTGGTGCTACAGATGGTTGTCTTTAGGAGGGCATCTACTTTATTGAAAGCAGTGTTAACAAGCCAGTCAGTTTATTGGCTATCTATGGTTGTTGTCCCTATATCAGTTTTGAACATTTTGAGGAATATGTTGTACAATTTCCTATGGAAGAGAGACAGTGTCTTCCATCATTTACATCTATGCAATTGAGAGAATATCTCAGTTCCAAAGTCTATGGGGGGATGGGGAATCCTTAATATTTTTTATTTCAGCAAAGCATTGGCAATGATTATGCTCTGGAGAGTTCTCATGGGGAAAGGTGTTTGGCATAGGGTCATCAATGATAAGTATCTTGGTAATATAAATGTGACTTCCTGGCTTAGATATAGTTCTTTTCTGCAAATCAGAGTCTCTAACATTTGGGGTAGATTCTTAAAGGTGGTATATCTTATATTGCATGGATTAAGATGGAGTTCGGGTTTAAGACACCTAGTGGAATTGGGGAAGGATCGAATTCTGGGGATGGGGGAAAACTCCTTTCTATAAACTCCACTACAGGAAGAATTAAAATAAAAATATTTCAAGACTTTGGCACAGGCACGGAACCCATCTAATGATCAAAATATTTCTTCTTATTGGTCGAACAGTGATGATCTGGGATTGGAGGGAATTTTGGCTTTAGAGTGGGATTTGTACAGGAGTGAACTTATCGACTTGGGAGCGATTTTACAGGATGGAATTGATCATTTACTGTGGATAGGTGGAGACAATTCAAGAGTCCCATCTACAAAAAACTTTTATTTAAGTATCATTTCTTCAAAATTTCATACTAAAGCGGAGAACTGGAGACTGTCTATATGGAATTGGAAGATATAGTTAAAAGTTAAGATGTTCATTTGGTTGGCAATTGAAGAAAAAATTCTTACCGGGAATATGCTGCAAAAAAAAGGATCGGAGGGTCCAGGACGTTGTCCTCTTTGCAAGATGGATTCGAAATTGACCTATCACTTATTCAATCTTTTTCCTTTTTCCATTTTAGTTTGGAAAATCTTAAAACATATTCTAAAACTTGATAGAGAATAGTTTGGTAATAATATTTCAGATTGCTTGAAACACTGGTAGATGGAAAAGACTGTTCCCACTTCGATTGAAACTCATGTAATCTGGTTTACCTTGCTTGAATGTAATAAGGATATCTTTGAAGATACTATTCCTTCCTTGCATTCAGTAATTTACAAGACTTTGTCTCTACAATCTAGTTTCCGTAGCCATCTAAAGTCACGAATTCTGAGAACAATTATGATAAATTATCCTCAGAATTCATAACTTGCATGGTTTGATGGTGCAACATCAAAGGACAACATTTGGAGTGGGGCAAGAGGTAGGGATGATTTTAAGGATGAAAATTTATTTTAAAATGTAGAAACCTTGGCGAATCTTACTAATCCTTCATATGTCAACTATAAATGGTTGGCGATGTTTTTGTAAAAATATTCAAATTTCTAAGTATTTTATATAGCTTTTATAATTTTTTGGCGATTTTTAAGGTAAAATAATTTTATCCTATAGAATTTGGGTGAATCATTTTTAAAATAACGAATCTCATGTTTGGAAAAACCATGGAAAATTAGCCCATGAGCAAAATTTAGCCCCTAAAATCATCCATGGCAGGAGGCATCATAAAAATCCAGGAGACTACTATTTATATATGGACTTATTATTGTGGTAAAGGAACAAATATGAGGGTGAAGCTTTTGGGAGCTTGGGTCACATTAATGCTAGCTGAACATTTGGAGATCCCATGTATCCATATTATGGGTGATTCAAAAGTTGTAATTGATTGCCTCAGAGATAAATGGATACTTATGGTTAGATCCATAGAAGGATGGAAGAAAATAATTAAATTACTTACCCAAAACTTCCTTTCTATTGATTTCTAACACATTTATAGAGATTTTAACACTGTTGGAGTTATTCTCTCAAAGTAGGCATTGGTCGAACCTGAAGGACTGGTAACATATTACCGATGGAAAAATGGAGATGAAAGCTCGATGAGACATATAAAGATTCATTAATGTATTTTCTAATAAGAAGTAGCAGATAAGGGAAGATGAACTTTTGTTGTATAAGGGCATATCATTGTTTTTGTATCTGTTTTTGTTATCTAGTTTTCAATTTTTAGATGTTGTGGGTATTGTTATGGGATTTTAGATATATTGTTTTGATAATCCTCATATATGTAATGGACTATGCTGACATAGCCAATTTTTGAGGATCAATAGCATCCTGTATATGATTTGAAAGATGTAAAAAAAATTATATTGCTAATATAATTTGAGCAATTGTTTTCCCTGGAAAAAAGTAACCTTTAATAACCTCGCAAGTTTAAATCGGATAGAGAGTTGGGTGACCTGGAGGTTAGGAAAAGGATCTAACATATAATAAAAGATATCAACCATGACCAACTATCAATTGTATTATCTCCTTGTACAACTCTACTCCTACCAGATCAGATCACCACATGGCTCGATCTACCACAATCTGACTCTACTCAAATTCTTTAAATGCGTGGCAGTTAAAAGTTAAGAAATGAAATGATGCAATCTGAACTAGATTTGACACCAATATACAATTGTTGTGATTGCGTTCATTTTTACAACTGACACAACTAGTTTGAATGCAAAACATAGCCACAGAATCCAACTAGAGTATGGACAGAGACAATCAAATTGATCTTTAATTTAGTGTGGAAAGATCTGGTAGTTAATAATTTAAGCACATTGCTCTCATAAAATGAAGGTTTATAAGCACCAATAAGAGGTTTCAGGAAGGTTTATTTAGATGGGTCTTACAATAATATTGTTTTATATTTTTGTTATTGCATTTAGATATAATGATTGTATTAATGCATTATCCAATCAATTACACCTTTGTAAATTATTCACATATTAGTTATTAATGAATGTAACATTTTACAATATTCCATAATGAAATGAAATAAGAAACTCGTTTTATTATATATGAATAAGATACCCATTGTCATACAAAAATGGGAAAAGTAAAGGTCCACAATAATCAAACTGCAACCAATTTGTAATTGTTACATTTATAGGTAACATGTCATGATGCAACTGGGACAATATGTTGAGTACATTAAAAAAAATCCCTGATTTTTCAGAGGCAAATATTCCAAAACATACAACTTGTAGTAATATTCGATTATATTGATTGTCATTCATCAATTAAATTATTGTCGTCGCTTGAGTTGTGTGCACACCTAATTTCTTCATCATTTGTAAGTGATATTGTACTTTGTTTTTTTAACATAATGTTTCCTTGATCAACTTGTTTTTTATGTTCTGCCCCTTCATCTTTCATCTACAAGCATAGAAATAAACTATAATAACTATATATACATTTATATATATAGTAAAATATACATGATTGCTGAAATAAATAAAAAATTATATCTTACCACCAAGTCTTTCATAAACAATACACATTCTTTTGAAGCCATGCTTCATGAATTCTCTCAAAATCTCTTTTGTTGGCTGCATTCCATACTTTGTTTCCTGCTCATTTAATACGATATGACAAAATACAATCGATATAATCAATATAAGTTTTCATGTTTTTTCATTAATTATAAAACAAAGGAAATTAAACAACATAGCTACTTACATATTGTTCAATCAAACTTTCATTCTTCAATATATACTCACAACCCATACATAACCCAATGTTTATCAATTCATGGGTTGGCTCATCTTTGTATGTTAGCACCTACTAGAAGACATCCATGGACAAGTCTAAATTGATTATTTAAATATAAAGATCACAACAAACACGAAATCTTAAGAAAGGACGAAAACATAAATACTCACAAAGTTTACGATCATGGGGGATTCACCACGAAACCAATATGATATCCATATTGGGGGTCGAAAAATCAATGAAAAGAGAGGGAAATATATTGGGTAATATTAAGGGGGAAAGGTTTTTTTTTAATAGTATAGAGAACTATAGGCATTGGGGGGGGGGGTTAAA
>ML783438.1:23712-35377 GCA_009831015.1 Picea engelmannii | reverse complement strand
GAAGTGGAAAGAGCTTTCGATGGGGCCCCGTGAGACGCTCCTTCTGCAAATGTAACCAGACTTTGTCACCAACCTAAAACTTGTGTGGTACCCTGTGTTCATCATGGCACTGCTTGTACTTAGCATTGGATTTCTAAAAAATCTCTTGGACCTGTTTGTGGATGTGATGAATCTTCTCAATGAATCTGGTGGCTTTGTCGACCGTAAATTGATCATGGGAAGAGTTTGTCTGTGTAGTTGCAAGAGGAAGTACAACATCAATGGGTCCCAAGGGTTGGAATTCCAGCCCCACCTAAATTGGGCTATAGCCAGTGGAGCTATGGAGAGTCCTGTTGTAATTTTGATGAACATAGGGGAGACTATCGTCCCATTGACATGGATTCTTAGAGTTATACATGCACAGTATGTGCACAATCATTCGATTGATGACCTCTGTTTGGTGGTGGAAAGCAATGGATTTTGTGAGCTTGGTTTCCAACAGTGACCAGAGACTCGACCAAAATGTGTGAGGAACATGTTGTCCTAGTTGGAGATGATGGTATATGGTATCCCAAAGTTGACCCACACTTGTTCGAAGAAAATATTGGTAGTATATACCGCAGTGATATTCTTCTTGCAGGCTGTGAGCATGACCATCTTCGAAAAACGATCAACGACTACAAATATGCAGTCATTTCCTTGCTTGGTGGATGGAAGGCCAGACCTGTAATCCATTGAGATGGATTCCCAAGGCTTCTCGTTTGTAGGAATACGGGTGTATAAGACTTGCTTCTTGATGGCTGGCTTGGCAATGGAACAGGCAGTGCAAGATCTGATATACTTGTTGACATCCTGTTGAATTTTTGGCGAATAAAAATGTTTTTGAAGAATGAGCAAATTTTTCTCCATGCCAAAATGTCTTGCCATCCGACTGTAGTGGGATTCCCAAATATAATTTGCACGCTCTATTGTAGGAACACATAGATGGCCCAGGTGGCATAATAGTCCATCATGAATGTGAAAATCGGCGATAGTCGTGCATGTACCCAACAAATGATAGGTGGGGGTTAAGAACATATCTTGATGATAAAGTTTGGGCCACTCAGATGCTTCATGTCCAAAGGAATGGAACACAATGGCGAGTGAAACCATGGGAGGTCGACAGAGGCAGTCAGAAAAATGATTTGAGATACATGTGTTATAATTGATGTTGATATGGAACTGTTGTAGGTAGGTGTACCACTTCTGATGGCGGTCATTCTGCAATTTCCCTTGTGTTTGTATGAATTGTAGAGGGTTGTGATGAATGTGTATGATCATCTCCTTTCCTATAATGTAATGTTTCTATTGACGGCAGGCTTGTACAATGGAATACATTTCCTTGTCATAGGTGGGGTATTTCTAGAAAGTATCTTAAAGTGTCTCACTATGGTATTCCACTATATGATCATGTTGAGTGAGAACTGCACCCACAACATAGTCAGATGGATCAGTCTCAATCTTGAATGGTTGCTACAGATCGAGAAAGGAGAGTACTAGATATGAGCATAAGTGATTCTTCAAATCATCAAATGCTCATTATTGTTCCTTCCTTCCACCGCCCTTGGTCACCTGGATTAGGGCCCATGAAATATGGGAGAATCCCAACATGAGTCGTCGGTAGAAGTTGGCTAGTCCTAAGAAGATTCGAAGCTTGGTCAGTGTGGTCGGGGCTGGCCAATCACAGATGACTTGGATATTATTTGGATCAACATGTACCCCATGATCATCAACAATGTAGCCCAAGTATTGGACCTTGTTCATGCCAAAAGAGAATTTTTCCAAGTTGGCATATAGCTTGTGTTGGCATAGAGTGCTCAAAACTTGTTGAATATGCCACATATGATCCTCCCACATTTTGCTGAAGATGAGGATGTCATCCAAATATACCACCACAAAGGAGTTGGTGAAGGGTCTCAATACATCATCCATCAACCTCATGAAAGTGGTTGGTGCATTTGCTAAGCCAAAGGGAATGACTAGCCATTCAAAGAGACCTTCTTTAGATTTGAAGGATGTCTTCCATACATCAGTTGGTTCGATGGGAACCTAGTGGTAGCCATAATTTAGGTAAATTTTACTAAAGAAATTTTCCCCCTTAAGTTGGTCAAGAAGGTCATCAATCCTAGGAATGGGGTACCGGTTCCTGACTGTGATTTTTTTTTAGGCTCTGTAATCAATGTAGAGTCACCAAGTCTCGTCCTTCTTCTGCACCAGTACAATCGGGCTTCTGCAAGGGGAGGAGTTGGTTCTGATGTGCCTCTTTTGAATAATATCTTAGATATGACGCCAAATTTCATCATTTTCCATCAGTAAGCGACAATAGACTGGTCCATTAGGTAGAGTTGTGTCGGGGTCACATCAATTGGATTCCTGACTTGGCAGTGTGTCGGTACCCCTATCAGTGAGGATAATATTTCTTTGTATTATTCCACGATCCCGTCCACTTGCTTCTATTTCAAAGAGAGGCTCTCTGTAGAGGCCACGAATGTGGCGACAACATTCTGCTTATTGTGATCATGGATCACAAAGAATACAAACTTCCCGGTATGTGAAATAGCCTTACTGCATTGCTTAGAAGAGATTAAAGAAATAACAATATGTGGTCCTACCTCTAGTATCATGTACAATTGTATACCCAAAGCAATAATAACACTGCGGGGTCTAGACTCACACAAAGCATGATGCTTCCACAAATATGGTTTTCCTAAAAGAACATCAAAAACTTCAAGGGGAGCAATATCACATAGTACCTAATCTTTGAAAGGCTTGATGTTGTAGGGAAGACGACATTGTTGGCTGACACGTAGATCTCTTCCTTAGCGAAGCCAGCCGATGGTGTAGGGTTGCGGTTGTAGTGTCATTGGTAGGTCTAGCCACTTGACGACCTCTATTGAATTCAGGTTATTTTGACTACTTCTATCGACAATGAAATGAAACAGATCCCCCTTTACCCACATCTGTGAGTGAAAGAGGCATTCCCCTTCCTCTAGTTCTTCTCGTTCACTTAGCCATACTTTGGTGGTAGTGAAAATGGAACTGGGTTCAACATCGATAATCCACTTCCCTCCTTCAGGATTTGATTCAGAATCAAAATAATCCTTTGACTCAAAAGCCTTCAGTTCGGTCATGAGTGACTGCTTGGAGAGACATTCTTCAGTGTTGTTCGAAGGGATTCTATGGTACTCACACCATTTTCCCATGTCCTTCTTCATCTTTTCATTGCCCTTCTTGTGTTTCGAATTGGACTAGTTTTCCTGAGGGCGGCCATCTTGACTTGGTCCCTTGGTGTGTGGGTTGGGGCTGCCTTTTCCCTACTTCGGCTGTGAGGGGTTTGCAGATCCAAACTCTCACCTTTTTTTCTTAAATTTCTGCTTTATCTTGACAACGTGTCTATAATCCGTGCCCAATGAGGCAATGTCCAAAAACTCCATTTATGTTTGAATGTATCTATGAAAAAAACCGTGGTATTTGAGCACCAGATGATGCTAAGAGTCTTTGATACCCAATTTGGTGCGCAGGGTATGGAAAATATTGTTGAAATTTGGTATTGTCTGGTGCCTTTCTTGATGTAGGGTGGTCCATCTCATGTACTAGTCCTCGTAGCTTCCAACATGGTATTATTGTTCTTTAATGGTGTCCCGAAAGGAATCCCATGTAAGGGCCACGACAAACATTGCAGATTCCTCTATGACCCTTTTCTCAGAGTAAGTATCCCACTAGTCTTTACCATGGGGAACAACCTTGAGGAGTGTAAAAGTGATATTTTTCCTATCGGAAAAATTGTGGAACGAAAAATACCCTTTGAGAATATTCAACCATTTATCTACAACATTTGCATCTATCATTCCTTCAAATAATGGAATATCAAAATTTACCTATACCGTGAAGGAGGTTTCATGGCCACTTGATGAATACGCTTCTCCTGTGGGCAACCGTCGCAGGATCTGTGCGAAGTTTTCCATCATTTCATTTCTTTGTCACGTGAGGGATTCCTCGAACAACATTTTAATAGGATCTCTTGCTCCATCATCTTTATTTTCATCCCCCATGGGTTTTTTTTGGTCTCGCTATGACCGATCTTGCATTGGATCGATTGGTTCGAGTACCAACTTTTTGTACCCAGATCTTGTTCGAGACATGCATGAAGAACAATAAATGAAGAGAAAATCGCTCTAATACCACTGATCCAGATTTAGGAGCATAATTAACTGATTAACATACCGAATACAATAAAGAAAGAGATATGAAGAATAACACAGATATACAATGAATAATATCTTCTATTGAATAATGAAATAGGTTGAAACTGTAAAACTATAGAACTGAAACACTTGCTTGAATGGTGGTAGTTATCTCTGAGAAGAGATGTGGCTACTATGTGAATATGTCTGAGCATAATGCATTACAATGAGGCTCTAGAGGCCTTTTTTATATTACTCATGAATGAAAAAATACTATACATTCAAAAACCTAACCCTAGGAGGTGAAACGTGAAAATTCATGTGGGCCCCTATGGGTAAGTTGGTACCTCATCTTCTTAGGGTCGTAAATTTTGCAACCGACCTTCGTTTTAGGCGTGTGATAGCCCGTTGGAAAGGTATTTCAAATAATTACACATTCTACCATCAGACTCTAACTCATTCTACAATTTGTCTATGGTGAGCCAAAAAACACTGTTTAGGCCTCCAAAATGGACCTGAAAGTACAATAGGATATGCTGACATGAAAACATACAAAATAATACAATTGGATTAGGTGAGAGGCCACCAATATCCACCTGGAATATGTATAGGGCTTCAAACAGCCCTAGAAGTGTAGAACCCACAATTACAATCAAGTACATAAGAACACGTTGAACTAAAAATGGACAAGTGGAGCCAATTAGAATAGGTGGGTGGCCACAAATAATGAAATGGATCAACATATTAAGTCAAAGGGGAAATTTCTTCATGCAAATATCCAACATGTTAGGTCAAAACCAAACCTTGTGTAAATCTTTTTAATGGAGCATGAAGAGAAATGCACATACATTCTAGTCCCTAGATCCTTAACCTCCAAATATTCGGTTGACCATCCACACCTATGGTTTCCTTTAAGAATTATTCTCCTCTCTTTTCATTCTAGAGAACCATGATTCCTTTAAATGTTGTGCTATGAGCCAAAGGGAAATGTGAAGCTCTAAGATACATTTTATTTATGAATTTTTTATTATCAATATCTAAGAGATGTCAATCTATATTAACTACTACAAATGGCTTCCAAGTTTGGTTTAACTTATTGATTTTTGAAATCTTAGTATTATAGGTGTCTCTAAAAACTCTATAATTACATATAATATTTCTTAATTTCCAACACAAAATGCTCACTAACCTAGAGTATTGGATGATCAATCTCCTTTCATGTCTTCACATAGACCCGTGAAAACTTTTAGGTCCCTCTAGTTTACTAAATTGTTTTTTATGGGCTCATCTATCACCATTGGATTTTCTAATATTGGACCGTTCCCTATGTGGAATGAAGAAATATGAAATTTTAATCCTATATCACCCCACTATTTAATCCATAGTTTTAATTCTCTTGTGATATTTAATGGAAAGAAGTAAGGAAATTGACCTCAAAATTACGTTTATGGATCCACCCTTATTACATGTCTTCTTGCATATCATAGTTGCCTCCTCTAAGTCTATATACTTATCATGACAAGATTGGCCTTTGATTTTTTGCAATGACCACCATTATTTGATGCCCCTTCATTCTATCATAGATTGCTCTCTTGATACAAATTCTCTACTTGGATGCACATTTTCTTTTGGATTACTTTGAAATTTTATTGGATTTTAGGTGTTATGGATGTGGGTTTTTAGTCATGGTTGTGTTTTGTTATTCATATCTCCAAGTGGCATATAGAGAAGGCCCAAGGGCCTTGTGTGTATGCCACTTGGCATACAGAGGGGCTTGTTGTGTATTCCAATTGGCATATGGAGAATGTGCAGGGGCTTGTTGTGTATGCCAATTGGCATATAGAGAAGGCCTAGGGGCATGTTGTGTATGCCAATCGACATACAAAACAGGCCTAGGGGCCTTCTCTGTATGCCAAGTTGCATACACAACAAGCCCAATGGGATGTTGTGTATAATAATATTGAGAAGCATGTGATGGTCACCATATTGGATTATACCACTTTAAACACTGTAGGTTGACCGAAAGGTATGGATGTCAACACTTGGGTATTTGTGAATTATATTATACGAGATGATATTTTAAAGTTTAAAAAAATATTATTATCCATATTGGCCTTCTTTGAGAATAATTACCTTCATCATCATGGTGCATACATACAATAATACGTTATGCATTTTGAAGACAAAGGGTTTATTGAATTCTCACAGGTTACCCTCATTGAATGGCATGTAGATTAGTGGTTGGTATTTGTGAATTAAATTATATTTGGTAATATTTTAAATTTAAAAATATATTTTTATTGTTATATGATTATTTATATCTAAATTAGAAGTAAAATAACCATTGTTGTTTCCATGTTAGAGTGATTGTGTTTATGGAGTTCTCTTCAATAACATGTAAACCATCTGATAGGTACATTAACATATTATTTTTTACAAATACTTATTTAAACAAGGGTTTGTTTTGCATTACAGGTTTAGAAGATGAATATCACAAATTCATACAAATAAACCACATAGATGAAATAGTGGGAATCAATATGGGAAAACTTGAGCTTCTTGACTCTGAAGTATATATTAAGCTACTCATAACTATAGACAATGTTAGCACTCCCAATATTTCCCTTTGCCAATAACTTGATTTCTTTCTTGGCTAGATATTTTAAGTAAATCAGTTCTTAAAATCCTATAGCTGCAACTATAACACCCACTAAGTACTCAAATGAAATTAATAGTATCATGACAAGCTTACCCTTCTCCCCAATGGGGTTGAGATCCTAGAAAATATGACCAAACTCTTTAAAAGGTATTTTGACAATGACATGGTATTCTAACTTCATTGTGGTGGTATTCTCACTATACATATGTCCATTAACTTCATCTCAAACTCCAAAGACTCATGTTCATATCAACTACCAAAAAATAAACACATCACAAAACATGGATGTGGAGGATATGCATTCTTGAAGGTGTTTGCCCAAAGTTTGAAATGGTTGTTCTTTAAACAAAAAAATTATCCCAGGGAAAGAAATTTAAGAACATATATCCTGTATACATATATCTTAAAATGCATCTTGGACATGTTGTTGAGGTTCATGTCAATTCACATTGATAAGTGGTTCAAATCTATACACTAAATTCTTTTCAACAATGATTTATGTTGTGAAAGATGTATTACTATTTTAATCTTGCATTCTACTCCTTTTATCAATAATGATAGGTAAATGGCCATTGCAGTGAAACTTGTTCCACCATGTTCTTAACATGGCCATGAATATTTATATAAGACACCCTTTTATAATAATCCATGAATATTTATATAAGCACCAATCCATTTTGACTTCTTAAAATGATAAAGATGAAATGGCATGGGGAAGTTTTTGCTTGCTCAACACCACATAATAATACATTATTTATTACATATTATACTCTAGGGGTCAAAACTAGGATATTGAAGTCCTTAGCAAGATGATAGCAATACTGGCTCTCATAGACCCCCAATGTTGGGGATTCTCATCCTACCCAAATGTCACTAAAGCCCATCTCCTTCTAATTCAGTAATCATAAAATTAATCTCCACTAGCTTCCTACCCTACAAGGTGGATGTCACCTTCACAGGCCATCTATCGTTTGCTAAGTTAATCAAAACTTGATCTCTTAAGTCTAACTATAAAATAATTAATGAGTGAATCCTTGACCCACTATTTAAAGGATTAACAAATCCATTCTCCTTACATTTAATATGAGGTCTCAAAATCATACTCACTAAGCAACTCATTCTAATGTCATTAATGAGCGTTGAGGTCCCTTTGTGTAAATATATAATGAACATTTTTTATAATTCATCTTTATCTCAAATGTGCACTCTATAAGGTAACACCTCAACGATTTTAGGGTCATAATAATTATTGCGAAATCCAAATCATGTGTTTCATAGTTTCCCTCATGATCCTTTATCTTACAATATACATAAGCTATAACCCCTCTTTTATGCATAAATATTTTTCCCAAACCCTCCTTGCATGCATCTGTGCAAGATAAAAAGTCCTTATTCATATCAGGCACCCTAAGGATTAGAGTGTCGGTCAAATGTCACTTCATCTATGAAAATGCTATTTCACATTTAACTGATCACTCAACCTTTTTTGTTTTTCATGGTAGGAAGGTGATGGGATTCATAATTCAGGAAAAACCAAGCTCCATGAATCTTTTATAATATCTAGACAACCTCGTAGAGCTACACACATCTTGGGAAATCCTAAGTGCCGACTAATCCATAATGACATTAATCTTATTGAGATCTGATTGTATGCCTTCCCTTCTGATTGCATGTCCAAAATAATGAATCTCCTTATGAAAGAATGTACATTTGGAAAAACATTTCATAGAATTTATGCTATCTAAGGCATTGAAGGATGACTCTCATATGCTCCTCATGATCCATCTCATTACACGAATAAATGAGGATGTTGTCCAAAAGACATGCAAAAAATGGTCTAAGTGTTTATAAAACACACTATTCATTATATTTATGAATACTTCAGTGTCACTTGTCAACTTGAAAGGTAGTACAATAAATTTTAATGCCCAAATGTTGTTCTAAAACCAGTCTTAGGTATCTATTCTTCCTTAATCCTTAGAGGGTGATACCATGGATATAGGTTGATATTGGAAAATATTAAAGCTCCTTTTAACTAATCAAATATGTCCTTAATCTAAGGAATTTGATACGTTTTCTTGATGGTACCTTTGTTCAAATCTCAATAGTTGATACAAAATTGAAGGGTATCTTCCTTCTTCCTTATAGAGCTCATCGATGCACCACATGGGGATCCCCGATTTATTTATTTGAGCTAGAAGGTTATCTTATTAAGCTCAGGAGTGATCATTTAGTATGGTTTCTTAAATATTGTTTTTTCCCCTAGTTTCAAGGTTATGGTGAAGTCAATCTCCCTTACCAGAGGGAGTCCAAGTAACTTAAGGAGGAATACATTTGAAAATTCAAACAACACCAGATATTACTACACAGAAGGGTCACCATGCCCATTGATTGCCTTAACTATATCTTACAACCTTTTCTTGTACACTTCTTGACTTTTATTTTTGAGATAAATGAAAAAACAACTATTATTTAATTCCTTTCAACACCATTATTTCTCTTAAATAATTAAATAAAAAAAATTATTCCTATAAAAATTCAAACAAAACCATATAAATCCATGCCAATCCATACCCACTATTAAGTCACAAGTTCAAGTTTCTAAAGTTGTATTGTACTAATTCATATTTGTTAGGCATTCTCCAAGGTGTGAAAGGTCAACTATTTAACTTGATATGCCTTTTTGAATAATTTAACATATTCATCTCACAAATTTAATATCATTAATTCAATAGGTCATTTTATGTCACAAAAAGTTTCAATTGGAATACATAGCAGACCTAGGGGCCTTCTCTATATGCCAAGTGGAATACACAACAATCCCATGGAATGTTGTGTATGTTAATCCCAGGGGTCTTCCTAGTATGTCAAGTGGAAGACACAATAGTCCCAATGGCCTATTGTGTATGCCAATTGGAATATATAGTAGGCCCTTGAGCCTTCTCTGTATTCCAATTGGCATACACAACAGGTCCAAGGGCTTGTTGTGTATGCCAATTGGTAGGCACAACATGCCCCTGAGCTTGTTATGTATTCCATTTTGCATATTCCTACTGTGTATGCTAATTTTCATATACAACAAGCCCAATGGCCTACTCTTTATGCCAAGTGGCATACATGTGTCTGCCACTTGGCATAAATAGTAGGCCAAATGGGCTTGTTGTGTATGCCAGGATTTTTGTTCAACAACATTAGGGATGACACATATGATGTCAAACTTCCCACCAAATGTTCCTCCTTAACCGTAGGATTCCATCCTATGCTATCTTAATACCTATAAATAGGTATTGGTGGCAAGACATAAAGACCACCTATTCAACCCATTTTATTTTATTTGCTTGTATTTGGCCAATTCAATGGACAACACTTTGAAATGACGAAGGAACCTGCTTTTTTTCTTCTCACTAGAGATATTGGTATGTTTCTCCCTCTTCTTATTCTGTGGTTTGCAGTATTATTTTGGTTTACTTCAGTGGTGTTCCTCTTTTCAGTTTTATTTGAGGTGATTTGTCTAGAATTTGAGATCTTCATTAGTGTACATAGGGATTTGTGATATATTATGAAATGTTTCACTAAGAATTTCTACTGCTCAAGCCATTTTTGATCATTTATTTGGTTCAAAATAGGACTTTGGGAGAGATTTTGGTTAATTTTTTAGGGGCCATTTGATTGGAAATGGCTATCTATTGATCCGGGTAGTTGAATAGTTTAATTTGTAAGGTTGTGCAAAGTATGATGGTCAAAGGTGAAAACATTCCACCCATGTACACATAGATATAAGAATATACCATTCTATCCAGGCTACATTGGTCTATTAGAAACAAATTACACACACGCACACACACACACACACACACACACACATGTAACTGGTCTAGAGGACATATTTTCTTAGAACAAAAATCCAATTTAATTGGATATTTGATCAAGAATGTTGATATTTTAAGATCTTGTTTCAATGGTTGGATAGCTTAGTTGTGAACCTGAGATCTGGTTTCCATGTTTGAATAGCCTGAGTATGAATTTTACTATATAGTTGGTCTAGAGGACCTCTTCTCTTAGAACCAAAATCCAATTAATCTAAGATTTGATCAAGGATGTTGAGTTTTTAAAGACCTCTTTTCTTTCGAACCAAATTCTAATATCAACGGAGATTTGATCAAGGATGTGTTTTTATGATCTCATTGCTATGGTTGGATAGGTTAATTATGAACTCAATATCAGGTTTACGAGTTTTATAAGCTCAATTATGAAGTTTTTGTTGGAAGATTGGTTGTTGTCATTGATGTCAACCCTAGTCATGGGTTTTGGACCGCAAGATTGACGAAGGTATTTGGACATGAAGTAAAATGAACATGCAGATACAACATATATGGATGGATAGTATACATCATGTTGTTTCTGGTGGTATGTGGCATGTCATGTGGATCCTCATGGTTGAGGAAAAATGATTTTTTGAAGATGACAAAGTGAATTGTTCATGTAGGCCCTGAAGATAATTAAAGAAAAGAATTACAAAATAAGAAAGTGTCAGGCCATCCCTAATGTTAAAAGGAAGTGACATAAATGGTATAAATAAACATCATTATACATTTTTTTTTATACAAGTCGAATTTCAGAGGGAATAAGAAGTAAAAGAAGGCCGTATTTCAATGGAGGATGAAGTCTTTTGGTGATGTGTTCTAAGGTATGTTATTTTCAGGTCATCTTACCATTTTTGCTATAACTTTTTTTCTAGAACGATTCAAATGGTGAAATCACTATGGTATTCAGAATACATATCAAGGTACCTCTGGTAAAAATT
>ML783438.1:0-17963 GCA_009831015.1 Picea engelmannii | reverse complement strand
AAAAGAAAAGAATGTTCTATTGGTTGAAGACTTGAATCATAATCTACTCAGTATTAGTAAAATGTGTGATCAAGGATACACTCTTACGTTTGATTCCCGAAGATGCAAAATCAGAGAAAATAACTCAGGAAGATTGGTTGCAACTGCAACAAGAAGACCGAACAACATATACATGCTAGACATGAAGAAGAGAGAGAATACATAAGCCACACAAAAGGATTCTAAGGAAGAAAATGTCCCAAATACCAAACATGAGGATGAAGTATTATTGAGTGCCACATGTTTAGGGGGAGCAACCCCAAAGAAGAAGGTTACGTTTTTCCATTAAACTCAGGGGGGAGAAGCCATACCCTTTTCCATTGATGTCAAAGAGGGAGAGAAATTGGGATCATGATGATAGGAGGAGCATGAGTGTTTCCATCAATGACAAAGGGGGAGATTGTTGGAAAATTGGTTGTTGTCATTGATGTCAACCCTAGTCATGGGTTTTGGACCGCAAGATTGACGAAGGTATTTGGACATGAAGGAAAATGCACATGCAGATACAACATCCATGGATGGATATTATACATCATGTTGTTTCCGGTGGTATGTGGCACGTCACATGGATCCTCATGGTTGAGGAGAAATGAATTTTTCAAGATGACAAAGTGAATTGTACATGTAGGCCCTGAAGATAATTAAAGAAAAGAATTACAAAATAAGAAAGTGTCAGGTTGGCCCTAATGTTAAAAGGAAGTGACATAAATGGTATAAATAAACATCATTATACATTTTTTTGATTCAAGTCGAATTTCAGAGGGAATAAGAAGTAAAAGAAGGCCGGATTTCAAGGGAGGATGAAGTCTTTTGGTGATGTGTTCTAAGGTATGTTATTTTCAGGTCATCTTACCATTTTTGATATAAATTTTTTTCTAGAACGATTCAAATGGTGAAATTGCTATGGTATTCAGAAGACATATCAAGGTACCTCTGGTAAAAATTTCATCTCTTGATTCGCTATAATTATGGAGATACACTCTGTGGAAGATAGGGTTTGTGACCAGTCTTGAAGCTAGTCAATAAACAGGTGTTCCGGGTTAAAAAGTCATAACTTCTTCATACATAATACAAATGAAGTGGGACCACTTCCATTGGAAATAGTACAGAATTTAGTTTCATTTATGCGAGTTTCAAAATCATATGTTAAATATTGAGCGCGAGGCATTCTGTACAAGTTGGGTCTTATGAACAGACCAGAATTGAATAAAGTCTACTATTCTTTCTATAACCTCTTTTTGGGGAGGATTCAAGGAGTGAAAATTGGAGGCGTTTCAGAGAATACATTGAGTAATATTATCTACAAGATCAGAGTACTCCAAGAATTGAAGAATTACAGAAATTGAAGAAGTCCCAGGAAGCATTATCAGGTTCTATGTGATGATTGGTTGATGGTGATGATTTAATGTAAAGTTTTATTATCTCTCATATATTCTTGGGTGGAAGGAAGGGGAAAGGGTGGAGAGTTAAATTCTCTCTTGATATTGGAGGATTGTATATTCCTCTTGGAGGTTTATCCCTTCCTTTACATTTGGAAGTTGTAGCTACCTTTGGAAGTCATTACTTCCCTTGAACAATAACTATTGATTATTTCTCATATATTGTGCATGGTGTATTGTGGTGTATTGGTGTAACTCGTATACTGTTGTTCATTGCTCATTGGATATAGTTGAATGGTTTAAGTATAAGTTGAAAAAGGTTTTAAATTGTTCTTGATACTGATTCACCCCCCTCTCAGTATCAATAGTTTTATAGTTCACTTTTATTTTCATGAGATATGTTTGAAAGTCTATGGTTAGTTGGGGTTTTAAGCTCTTCCTTTTGGGTTTTTAAGCTCTTCCTTTTGGGTTTTTAAGATATCATTTATGTGGTTCAGTATCTCAACAATAAAGATTGCTACTTTTTTTGTTTTTTTTGAATAAAACTTGACAGTCTTTCTGTAGTTGGTTTCTTAATATCTTGTTTTTTGGTTGAACAACTAAAATACAAAGTTACCTAGTTAATTTTGGTTTTCTTGGAATAAAAATGGATAGTAGAGGATGAAGTTTTTTTTTTCTTCGATGTCTTGTATTAGGAAGAGTGCAACATTGAGACTTCTTGGGAGGTCACCCATCCCAGTACTACTCTATCCCAAGTTCTCTAAACTATCGATCTTTCTCTTATGAGGTTCAATGCATTAATGCTAGTAAAATTATCTATCATGAATTGTTATTTGATGGGATTTTGTGGGCCACCTTATGTACAAACTCTCTACTTAGATTGTAGTTATTTTCTGTTGAGCTAATTCCATTGTAGGTTAAAAATTCTTGCACTCAAGGAACATAGAGGTTTGAAAAACATGTTTTTTTCTGTTGGTACATGATTTAGAACCACATTTAAACAATCATCGTGATATATCGTGTGGAGGCGATTCAATGTTTTCTCTGGATAATCAAGATTGCTAAGATCTCACTAGTTGGGCACAATTGGATCATATGGATTTTTGAATCCCTTCTAGATCATGGGAACCTAATTAGTGTGGGTGTGCATTTGGGCCCTAAGTATCATTGGGCTCAAAATCAAGATTAAAATCTAGTAGACTAAAATTTAAACTAGTTTTCTTTTAGCAATATCAACAGAGAAGGAGGTGTTCTCAAACATTTTCTTGAATAATGGGTTTAAGGTGTTCAGAGAATGTGACATATTGATTTACTTTGGTATTGGTCATCATACTACCCAATCCACTATGAAACCAACCAACATACCCTTTCATATATGGCTTAGAAATTGTAAGATAAGATTGAATGTTAGTCACATAGAGGGTCATAATGGATCATTTTTGGAGAGGTATGCACAATTTTTTACTATTAATATGGAACAATAACAATAATCAAGATGTTTGATGAAGATTGAGTCTAGAAGCACATCTAGTTGGGAGAATAGCTATTGTAGCAGTTTGGTTCACCTTATAATCAAACATCAAGCAAAATAGTAGTATAGACTACAAATCCTTGTAGTGTGTGAGGAATCTGTTCTCATTGTAATCAATGACGCTACAATAAATTTAAATTTATATACCTATTTGTAGGATTTGTTACAATGGATCATGTTTTACTACATGAATGAAATGGTTGAACCTCTAAATTTTCATCGAGTAGTTACATAGAAGAGGTAGAAGAGAGGAAATTACTATTGCAATGCTCTTATCCTTGGTGTTAACCACTTTTTGAGAGGGATATTAAGGTCCATATGATAGTAGAAGAAATTGATTTGCAAGTGATATATCTGAGTAGATGATCTTATTTGATTTGGCCATTTTATGATTATTCGACTCAATCTTATTTTATGTAGTACAAAATAGTGAAACATGTCCACATGTAAGAATCACAATTCCCATTTGTCAAAGTCATTGACCCATTAAAATGTGGTAAGTATTGACAGGTCAAAGTTTGATCATGAGCACATGTGTCAAATTCATTCTCATTGAGTCATACTTGTTGGCAATGGATTTTACTAGCAATGGATATGATCAGCCGATGAATTAGTTTGGCTCGTTTTCTATGCCCATTCGTGTCTTGTTAACAATATTAACCTATTGAACATGGATGACAACTAATCTAGGAAAGCAATAATAGCATTATTTAAACTATTTAGCATAGCTAACAACTCATCCATGGCAATTTGGTAAACTACTCTTTCATCACTGGTACAAAGGAAGAACATGTTGTCAAATTAGACATGGACCTCATTGAGATCAATAAAAATAAATGTTCGAAAACTCAACAAACCCAACCTCCTTGACTTACTATTTTTTGAATATTTTTTCATTCATTTAGAATATTTGTTGTATGGTTGGAATCCTCATGAATTTGTCAAAGCTCTTTTTTTTCCCAAGGAAAAGATCCATAAATTTATTTATAAGGAAATACAATTACATCTGTATATGCCATAGGAATTCCTGTGTATTTTTTGAGTGGAAGTGGAGTACTGTAGAAGGATGAAACTGAACAAAATTGTACAAAAATATTCTTCCTATCAGTCCATAATGAGTCTGTATAGTGTCTGTCGCATCTGAATACACTAAAATTCATATTTATCTGGTTGAGTCTATGCTTTTTTCAATATCTGAACTAGATTCTTATACATTTCAAAAATAAAATATGAAAATATTTCAATCAGAGATTGGTCCAAGTGTTGTGAATATATTCCCTGGAGCCATTCGAGACTTCTTCCTTGATTTTCCAACATCCTTTGTCTAGGTCCATTCTAGTTTTTGAGAGTTGGACTGCGTGTTGATTATTATTCCTATACACATGTGAAAATGAGATAGAAAACCTTGCAGTGAGCCTCTTTATTTCCTCCAATAATGGAACCAATGTGTACGAACACAAAACATGTGTTCCTTTCATAACTTGGATAAAAAATAAAGAATCTCCATAGATATTCAAGTGATTGATGTTGTTTTCAAGGGCCAAAAGTAGCATAAGAAAATTAGCCACAAGTTCATTGAAGTTGTTTGTGGCCTCCCACATCCCAACTGAGAAAGAAAAGGAATGGATTTCATAAGTATGAAGTATCCCCCTTGCACCTCCTATAGAGGGAGAGCATTGGGAAACACCATAAAAAATGGCCCATGGAACTTCTGAGTTGATGGTTGGTTTTATGAGGAAAATCTCTCTATGGCTAGGGGTAAACCACAGCAGACGGAAATGACTGCAGAAATCAACTCTAATCCCAAGTATGCTACATAAAAAAATATGATAGCAAGACAAGATAAAATTCCTACCTCGTCCAAACGTTCGATGAAGTCCATTGTTGAGCACTTGACCCAAAACAATATACTTGCAACTAGTCCTCAACAACTAAGAAACACAAGCATATGGTGATAATATATAATGTTAGCACATTCGATAACATAATCCATCAATATTGCTAACAAATACGCCCATGGAATAATAATTCAAATATTTGTGAGATATTAATTGGAAGAGAAAATAGTATTTCTATTAAGATGTAATCAACAAAAGTGAATGAGTTACAAACTTCTGTGTCGGTATGGTTCGGAATAGAGAAACTAAGTTCCTTCCAGCTAGGCCTCCACCACTTCAATCCTCTACCAAAGGCAAGCTCATATAAGAGAGATAATTAGGTTCTCAATCAATAAGGGAAGATCTTGGGGGATGAACAATTTTTTCACACTTAAAGGGAAAAGGGATGCAGACTCAATGTGAAGTGAATAATTTCTCCAAACTAACTTTTCTCTCAAAGTTGAATTATTTCTCCTCTTTTCCATAGCCTGGATTTGGCCCATTTATAGCCTTCAAGTGGAACTGAAGGGTCGATTCAGAACGTTTCCAGTATATGGAAGGCCAAGGATCATTGATATCATGACGTGACATGGAAACTTGACACCTTTTTTTATTTTTGGAACATTTCCTAATGTACACAAAATGTAGTGGCGCAACTTGTGTATACACATGCTGTAATATAGGTAGGGCACGTATATGTGGATTTTTTTTTTTTTTAGCTTTGGGATTTGCAAACAAGGGACTTCAAGTCTGCATAGGGAAATGGGAAAAGACCCTTTATAAAAGATCGCATAGGGTGAGGCAACTATTGCTATAATAGATGCCCCCTAATGTGTGAGGTGAGAGGAGTATCTGCAATGCCTGAAATACATTATAAAACCTAGAAGTGGAGTAATGGGGACCCAGCTGGAAGAACTAGTTGTTCATTACAATCTGTATTGACTTTGCATACATGATTTCCTATTTGAATTACACTGCATATCCATGTGAAAATATACCAAACAACTGTCCATGTCCATGAATAGGTAGTACAAAGGTGGTTACATGCCAAAGGTTGTCATAGTCAAGAACAAGGCCTAGTGAAACCAGTCTCAAAATCAATCTGAAGATACCTGTATACAATGGAGCACAATCTGATCTCCCATGATCACTGAAGTCACATAGGTACTGGTCCAATGAAAGGTAGCAACAACTCAGGAAATCTGTGACTATAAATTGCTATCTTCAAGTCTTCTACACAATTCTTCAAAGGTACAAGTCTACATCATGTGAATAAAGGATTTAAGGTCGAACACAATGAGACTTCATTTGATTACCAATCATTGAGGTGTACCATTAAAAAACGCGAGACAACCTATTGATGATGAAAGTAGGTATCAAGGCACTAAGTACATTCTTACAAGTGTGAATAAAGGAGTCAGGGTCATATACTTGAAGAATCCATTGATCAGAAGACATTGATGTATTCCCAACTATCGATGGCGAGAGAACCTGCCACTAATGACTGGAAGACTCTAGTTACTCATAGGACTCTAGGTCTCATCTCCAGAATAGATGAGTTGAAGTCGATAGAAGGAGACTTGTTGAAAGGATAACATTAGGGAATCTCTCATCATTTAGCATGAGGTGCAAAGTAGGAGCTTGATAATTTGGATGAAATCAGATGAAGAACATGTTCATGAACCAACAATCATGTGCGGATTTTGCATGTGCCAGGTGCAAGAGGTACATGAAAAACACCCTCTGAATAGAATCCAATGAGGAAAACTACTAACAAAGGAGAGGAAGCCACCAATAAGGCTAATGGCATCCAAGACACTACATAAATCTCAATGTGTGAATATATGTCTTGTCGTTGAACACAAAGGAAACCACCCAGTCAACGACCAATGATTAAATGTTGACAGTTGGGTTCAAGGTTACCTACCAATGAGGAAAGTAGGACCAGGGTGTGCAATAGGACTACAACTTCATGTGATTCTTAGACAAAATGAGGGTATGGCCGACATGCAAAGTCAAGAGTTCTGAGGAATGGCCGACATAGGTTGACATATATCCTTTGAACAAGAGAATGAGATGTATGGAAGACTCTGGCAACATAGACTCAATGATGAAACTATGAGATGTAGGAGGCATCAATCAAATTCTCCATAGGGACTAGAAGAGTAACCAGTCGGAGGAGTAAACTCTATGTAATGAGCTCAGGTTCCTAAGGTAATGTAAACCCAAAATTATGATGACAAGTGGACTCAAACATTTTGTACTATGTTCAAGGGTGACATGACTACTTCCAATATAAGATAATACTCCCCTCCCGCCCATTTTTTTTTTTTTTCATATTCAAATGAATTCTATGATACAGAGGAGGAAACAAGTGTCGCAAGTAAGAAAATCTAGTTCCAACAGTGGAACATACCTATGCTCAATGCAAGGAGGTGCATGTGAGAGATGGACACTCGAGGGAATGTTCCCTCCTGGGAATAGGGGGTCAAGATGCGAAGGATATAAACAAGGCCATTCTTGGTTGAGGATGCAAAACTGTTGAGGCAAATGGTTTATAACACAAAGAGAGAAATGTTGGATTACTGAGAGGGGGGGGGGTGAATTAGTAATAGATCAATTTAATCCTTTTTAGCCATGTAATCCAATTGTTATATCAATGTAGAATTATCATCCAATAACTACAGAGTAAATAAGCAATGAACAAATGAACAATCATACACATACCTAGTACACCAGTGTTTTACGTGGAAACCCAAAGTGGGAGAAAACCACAGAATGATTTTTCTTATATGTCTTGAAGAATTACATTATTTTTTTTTGTAAGTGAGTTTAAGATCATGTATTACTAAAAGAGGCTTATAGTACAAAAAAGGGGAACTCCTTGGTTTTCCAAAAAAGAAACTAGGCCAGAGGTTCCCGAGTTGCAATTTCTGAAAAAGAAAAGGATATGACTAGACTACCACCGTGGGAAACCAAGACAGTCCTACCATATATAGTTTTTCACGAGATAATCACAAAAGACATGAAAAAGAGAAACATAAAATAAACAGACTCAAGACTGACCTGACTGACTTGCCAATCGACTAACCAGACACTAGTCCAGGATGACGATATGCTTCTTTCCTTCATTAGCTTGTCCCTTGTTCTCCTCCTTTTTGGAGACTGTTCGAGTCTGTTTGATGCGTGCTATCACTATGTTCCCATCGTCTGACATGATGTCCATATGATGGACATAGCATAGGCAGAGGTGGAATTGAGCAGCCAACCGCTCAATCTTGGCTTGCTAGTTCTTTTCTACCTTAGTTAGTAGTTTTGTAATGGTTTCCAAACTACTAAGGCGTCTCAGGATTTCGGTCAACAGTTTCATGTGTTCCTTTTTGTTCTCCTATCTGGCGTCCTCCCTTTCCGAACTCACTTTCCCAATCAACATATTTTTTTTCCAAGCCATCTCTACCATTTTGTGGTAGAGGGTTTCCTTGGGTTGCATGGATCTTGGGTCAGATACCTAGTCCATTTCCTGAGTGAGAGCATCCCATGTTTTTCCCTTGCGATTTCTTTGTATTTCATTTTCCAGATAGCTAATGGTCACCTTTCCTTTCGGTGAAACCAGGGTATGAAAGGTTCCCTCCGCATCTTTGGCCTCTTGCTCCATCCTGGACACCCTTCGAGGATTGTTTTGGGTTCCCTTCCCCAGGGGGTTCCTTTTGTTGTAAATTCTCTTCATTCACACCATCCTATCTAGCCTATGGAAGCTCCTTTGCTGGATTCTCAACCTATTGCATGCCCTTGTGTTTGTGGTGTCTCTTGATGTTGTGCTCTTCCGTTTACAAATATTTCTAATGTTTCTTCTCTTATTGAGATTTCCCTATTGCAGGCTCGTCTTTCCAGACATGGTCTACTCGTATAGGTGAACCTTCCCGTCCTTTTTCCCGATCACAATACGTATGCTCATGATTACTCCATTGTTATCCCTATATGGGCCCTTTCCCTTGCTTTCTTGATATCCTATTGAGCATCTCCCCATACATGTTCTTTGGCATGGTGGGTCGATACTGGTTCATGTCAATCCCTCTTAACTTACGTCATTTTATTCCTGTTGTTTCTTGTCGATACTTTCCCACGGTATTTCCCCGTAAATATTATTATTGACACGACCTTATTGTCGTACCCTCGCCTGCTTTATAATCTGATCATGCATTGTGATTGGTGGTCGAGTGTTGGACAATCATTTCCTGCTTGGGTCTTTCAATCTGTCCCTTAGGCCTTTCGTTGTCCTCCTTGATGTGACCTTCCTTGCTTAAGTTGTTGTCACAATATTTTGTCACTAGTTGGAGGCATTCCATTATGAATTGTCCTTCCAGGATGTTGTTCCATGTAGTATCTAGTTCCAGTCCTTCCTTGCTAACCCACTCATTAGAAATTCTATCTGCCAGGCCATTTGTTGACCTGCACACCCAGCGTAACTTCACGGTGTTAATCATTTGCATATGCTCATGTATTTTTTGTAGGGAGTGTGACAAGCGCCAGTGTCTCTATACTTATCCCACTCTGATGCCATTTTGGAGTTTCTTCACCGTGTTGATGACCAAGGTGGAGTCACCTTCCACGATAGTGTTGGTCATCCTTTCATGTCTTAAAATTTTGAGACCGAGCTCCAGGGATCCAAATTCTACTACGTTGTTGGTTGAGTTTCCCATACTCCCGACGTACATCCAGATTATGTGTCCACCACTATTTGTGATCACCCCTCCCATCCCTATTATTCCTAGGTTTCCTTTTTCCACCCCATTAAAATTTAACTTGAGGAACCCTACCGGAGGTGGTGTCCAGTTGCACTCTCCTGATTGGAGTTGCGATGTCCATCCTACCCATGTGTTGTTGCACCCATATTTTGGGTGGAATAATTCCACGATGCGGGAGTCCTGGCCTGTGGGTTGTGCTTTTCCAGTCTGGCAGTTGCAGGTCTGCACTGTTTGTCGTATTTGAGAGATTATTTCTTCCTTCAGTTTCCCTTCTGGAAGGCTTTCGCTCCTGAAGATGCGTCGATTCATTTCTTTCCATATTTCCCATATGATCATCTTTGGCATGATATTCTAGCAGAGGTTCACCATTTCATTTTTTCTATAAATCTCATTCCAGTTATTGATGGTTGTGCTGATGTTACCTCGTTTCCTATTGGACTGGAAAAAGATGCTTATTGACCGATCCCAGATCTCTGTTGTATAATTACATTCATCGAAGAGGTGATTCATTGTTTCTTCCTTTTCTTGATAGAGGTGGCATCGTGATGGGCCTATGGAAACCCTTTTCTTGAGGTTTTCCTAGGTTAGAATTCAGTTGTGAAGTACTAACCACTTGAATATTTTGATTTTTGGCCAATGGGGGTTATCCCATATCTTTCCCCATTGTTGTGCCAGATATTCTTGGTCCTAGGCCATGATGTAATTTTGAGCTTCTTTTAAGTTGAATTCTCCACCATTTTTCCTTTCCCGTATTAGTTGGTCGTCTTCTTCTAAGACTACAATTTTCCTTTTCCCCAATTCCTCCTCCACCTCTTTCGCTATTGTTGTGATCCGATATTTATTTTTTCGATTGAGTTTGTCCCAAATCCTCCATCTGTCGTGGTCATTTTCTTGTTTCCAGTAGTCATGGACTTTGATTTTCCCTTGCGCTTTCATCTCCTGTTTGAGTTCCTCCCTATCTAGATTTTCCATTATGGGTTCCTGTTACCACACGTCCTCCCAGAATCCGGCTGTTTTACCATTCCTCACTTCCCAGAAGCTGTGTTTCTGGATCTAGGTTTTGTTGCACCAGGATAGATTCTAGATGGTTGATCCCTCCCTGGTGCCCATAAAGTGAATTTGATCCTGGTCATTGATGTCTGGGGAATATTTGGCCTTCCAGAGGGTTTCCCACGGTGTTTCCTTTTCTTTGACCCATCTCGACCAAAGTTTCACCTCGTAGCCTTCGTTGGTTACCTATGGGTATTGTAACCTCAAGCCTCCTTTGCATTTGGGTTTGCAAAAATTTTCCTAGGCCACAAGGGCCCATTTTTTCTTACTTTCCGCTCCTCACCATAGGAAGTCCCTTTGGATGGATCTTATTTTTTGGAGCATTCCTTTGGGATTGGGGAACACTGACATCATATAGGTCAGAATTGCTTGCAAAACCACTTTGGTCAGAATAAGTCTCCCTGCTAGGTTGAGGGATATGTAAGTCCATTTTTTCACACTCTCTTGTAGTTTGTTGATCACTCCTTCCCATGTTTCCATTTTTCATGCTCTGTCCGTCAGGGGGATTCCAAAGTATTTCGTTGGGAGCGTTTTGCTTCCAAACCCCAAAATATTTGCCAAGTTTCTTTGAATTGCAGGGTTGGTATTAAATAAGTAGATCATGGATTTAGAGTGATTGATCTCTGCACCTGAGGCTTCCCCAAACTCTTCTAAAATTGTTTTATAGGATTTTTCTTCCTTGACCATGGGTGTTCCATGAAGTAAGGTGTCATCAAAGAACTCTTGGTGCGTGGAGGTAGGGCAGTTTTTGAAGGGTTTGATGCTTGTTATTTCTCCTGTTGTAGTTGTGCTTTTTATGCTTCTACCAAGTCCTTCCATCATCAGAATGAACAGGAAGGGAGATAGTGAGTCTCCTTATCTGATGCCTCTTGAAGGCCAGAAGGGTTTGGCTAGGGATCCATTTATTAGAAGCGAGTAACTTGTCATTGAGACTAGGCTAACAATCCAGTTGATCCAATGTTGTGCAAAGCCAAAAGATTCTAGAGTCTTGATCATATAGTGCCAGCTAATTTTTTCATAAGCCTTTGCTAGGTCAAGTTGTATTATCATACCCACTCTCTTATGGAGTTTCAGTGTGTGTATCAGCTCATGGGCATGGATGATGTTGTCCACAATTTGTCTCCCTTCTACAAAACCCACCTTTTCTTGTGAAATCAGTGTGGGAAGGAGAGGTTTCAGTCTATTGCCTATGACTTTGGAGATTATCTTATAGACCACATTGCATAAAGCTATGGGTTTGTAGCAGAATGGAGGTTGAGTGTCTAGAGTCTTCCACCACCCCATAAACGTCATGTTTGACCAATTCCCAGTAGGATTTGAATAATTCCACCGTGAATCCATCTGGGCCTAGGGCCTTTCCATTGGGCATCTCCTGGACCACTTGGTCAATTTCCTCCTTAGCGACGGGTTTGTTTAGGTTGATATTTTTTTCCTCGGTAACTAGCCTAGGGATGTGATGAGTTATCCTTTGTATGGCCTCTGTTCGGTCTTGGTTGGGTTGTTGGGATATCCCCTGGAATTGGTTTACCAGTATGTTTTCAATATCCTTGTGGGACTCTCTCTCTATCCCATCCCGATCCTGAATTTTCAGGATTTTGTTGTGGGTTCTTCTGGCAATGGTTGTTCTATGAAAAAACTTTGTATTCCTCTCTCCTTCCTTTAGCCACCTGATTCTGGAATTTTGGCACCATAGAGTCTCTTCTTGCTAGCATCCTTTTTCCCATTCCTGGTTCATTTGGTCTCTTCCTTTTTCCTATCCTCTGTATAGCCCATGTCTATGCAAATTTCCTGAAGTTTCCTCATTCTGTCTTCAATATTTTGTTTTTCTCAGTTTATGTTTCCAAAGGTTTCCTTATTCCACTCCTTGATTTTATGTTTGATGTACCTGATTTTCTTATAAAGATTGAACATCTTTGTCCCTTTCTCTGGTTGTTGCGCCTGCCACCATTGACTGATGTTTTCCTTGAAGGTGGGATGTTCGATACAAAATTTCTCAAATATGAAAGGTCTATTCCTAGGTGTGGTTTGCAAGTTTGCTTCTAATTGGACTGACCAATGGTTTGAACTCCCCTAGGGAAGGATGCTATTGTCTAAATTAAACCTTGTAGAATGATGGAATCTGACACTAGAATCTATCTAGCCTCGTTTCTATTTGATGTTTCTTTATCCATTTGTTGTTCCAAGTGAACTAGCCATTACTGGTTTTGATGTACACCATCTCGATTGTGTCTATGAAGGTTGAAAATTCTTCCACATCTCTATCTAGTCTCCTAGTGCCTCCTTTTTTTTCCGCAAGTGTCGTGATAATGTTGAAGTCCCCTACCAGAATCCAGTGGAGTTTGCTAGAACAGGCTTTTAGGTTTTCTAGGTCTAGGAGCATTCTTCTCTTTTCATCCAACATATGGGGACCATACACATTAGTGCATAGAGTCACCTCTGTGTTACCTATGATTTTCATTTTAAGTGAAAGTGTGTGTCTGGTGGCTTTGACTGCTAGTAGATTCATCACTTGTGGGTTCCACAAAGTGAGAATATTGTTTCTCACTCCATATTCGAGTCTTGGCTTCCAAATTGCTTCCCATTGGGGATTTACTTGGTTTCTTGTTTTCTCTATTCCTATGGTTCAACTTGATAAACCCATCCTCATCATGCTATATTTTGGTATTTTCCTCTTCTTGTTTTTTATTGAGTTGGAATTATCTGAATAGGTTTCCATGTTCATGGAATCTTCTACATCTGAAAGGGATCTTCTCATAGTTGATTCTTTGTATCCATTCCTCATCCCTGAATTCCAGGCTTATGGCTTCTGGGAGTGCCCCTGAAACATCCATATCTATGCAGATCCTTGCATAGGAGGTATATCTCCCTTTTAGGGTTACTTCCGATGTCTTCACATATTTACCAATTTTGTTCCTGATTGCTTCGAATGTGGATGGTAGAAAGTAGTCTAGCAGCAGAGAGTAAAGCCTTAGCTAGACGGCTACATTCTTAAAGGTTTATTTCTCTCGGGAGAATTTTTCCTTCCATGGTTGCATGTACAGTCCTGTTGAGGCATGGAAGTATGGACCCCCCTCAAAGACTCTATCCCTATCCTCCAAGTTCATGAATATTACTATGAATAATCCTTTCAACCCCAAGTGGAATTCCACTTCTCTGCTTGGCTTCCATTGATATCTTATCCAGTTGCACAATGTTATCTCTATGGGCCACAAGACCATGAACTTGCAAATGAGTGCATGCATCTTTATCTTGTCCCGGTAGAGTTGTGTTTGTGGGTCTTCCAGTATCACCTTGGGTATCAGTGATGTCTTAGGTTTACATAGGTTGCGCCCTTCTACCCCATTGGGGTTCGTTGGTTCTTGCGCATCATTCCGGGTTTCTCTGGCTTCTCCCCCCATGCAATCCCTTTCTTCCTGGTTGCTTTCCTGGTTCTTTTCTAGTCCTGATCTTGATGTGCTCATCACTGGTTCCTTGAAACTGTCATCGCATGGGACTTTTCCCCTGTCCACTACTACCTGCTTGTATGAGGGTGTTCCATTATCGCCCCCTTTGGTAACCATGCTGAGATCTGTTGTGTCTGCAACTATCAAGCCCTATCTTGTGGTTTCTCCCCGAMTTCAAAGTTCTTCTCACTCTTGAATAATTACATTTATTGGAAGCACCAACTTCCTTTGTTTTTCAACTGCRACTAGAAGGAGGCTCCAATGCCCTAGTTTCTTAGGCTACAACCCAAGGGAAGATCCAACTCCCCAATTCTCTRGATACAACCAGAAGGAGGCTACAACCCCCTATGTTATCCGACTACAACTAGAAGGTGGCTACAACCACCTGTCCTTTCCCCATACAACCACCCCGGTGTATAAGTAGAATGATGGAACCACTATCACACTATCACTGTGAGATATACTACTGTAAACCTGTACCAATCAACCTATACCAAACAACCTGTACCAATAACCTAAACCATGTATCAACCATGCATCCACTTGTACCTCAACCTATAATCAACCTGTTCCACAAAAAAATGCATCAACCATGCACCAACCTTTACCAATCAACCTGTAATCAACATGTACTATAAACAAGTGCATCAACCATGCACCGACCTGTACCTCAACCTGTATCATGAACCAATGCATCAACCATGCACAAAACCTGTACAAATAACATGTCACAACAAACTTTCCAAACAACCTATCACAACAACCTGTCTCATCAATCTTATCAACCAAATTGAATCTACTCACCAAGATCAATCACCAAGACAACTCTCAAATATGTGCATCGGCAAAGCATAACACAACAACTCATAATCATCACCAAGATCAATATGTGATTCTAATAATATACCAATACAAGTATGCTACATCATCCATAAACCATGTGTCATTAATACTACTAAAAAGTACCTCCAACCATGTACCAAGTATGTAGCAATCATGTATCAACTACTCATCAACTATGACTCATCAAGATGTACCAACATCATCGACTATACACCTCATGTATGTGCCAACTCATCAACTACTTGTCTCAACCATGTACCCAACATGTACCTCAACCAAAATCCCTCTTCAATTTCATCATCCAAATATGATTTGTAACTTTTTAATAGACCTGGTGTATATGATCAAATACCTACAAATCTTCCTTGACTTTAACAACAAGAGACTAACATTTTCATCAAACTTTTCTTTAGTCTCACATGACTAGTTTTGTATTAGTCAACAACCCTAACTTGAAATAATCATAACTATGTACCTGTAATGAATAAAGATCTGAAAATGATACAAAATGTTATTCAGTGTGTTTTATGCAATTCCTCCAAGTGTCACTACTTGGAACCTCTCAGAAAAGGAGTTATAGAAAAAATGGCATACCTTGTTGAATTATGGCTTATTCTAGAGAGCGACCTTGTAGAGCGTTCCCTGAACAGAATGTTTGTTGAATCAATCTGAAACTATTACAAAGAATACTAAATAATGTACTCTAACCAACACATTTTGTATTACTGAATTTTGATCTGTTATGAAGAAGTTATGACATTTTTACCCGAAACACCTGCTTTAGACTAGTTTCAGGACAACCCACAAACCCTATTTTCCACGGAGTGTAAATCCAAAACTGAAACGACCCACAAGATGAATGTTTTTCCACAGATACTTGGAAATGTTTCCTCAATGGAATAGAAATTTCAAGGTATTAATCATTTTAGAAACAAAGTTATTTTGGAAATGGTGAGATGACCTATAAATAACATACCTTAGAAAGCATCATCAAAAGAATTTATCCTCCCTTGAATTTCGACCTTCGTTTCTTCACCTTCCCTATGAATTGTTTCTTATATATCCCTTGGTTACCTCAATAACCTATATATATTCAATATTCTCAAGTGTGATGTAAAATGAGAGAGCCTTTCCTCTTATTTATACTCTCCATCTTCTAGGTCACTTAACCCATTTCTAAGGTCACTTGTAATATCCCTAGACAGAACCCAATTGTAATGTAAATGCAAATGTACTTAATCTAGTGAGCTATTTGATATCATTTTGTATGCACATTTCATGGCATAATGCACGCTTGTACTACGCAATAAAATGATGAAGTGGGCACATTCCTAGATACCGAGCGCAACAACTTAAGTGCGCGTGATTTTGAGGCCAGGGAGCCTTCTGTGTATATGTTGTGTTTTATAGGCTAGTGAGCCAGTTATTATAAGCTAGGATGCTTATGTTTTGATTAGGCCAGAGAGCCTAGATGTTAAAGGCTAGTGCGCCTATTTTTATATATGTCTCATCATTAATATAAAATACATTGTTGCACACAGACCGACCATGATAAAAGAGATGGGGGACTAAAATCCACTAGTTAGGGAAAGGGAGGGGATAAAAGTTAAGGAAAAGGGCTAAGCTAGGGAGATTAATCCAAAAAGGAATATTATATTAATATTTATTAAATCATAAAGTATCGATAATTATTTTATCCTAAGTTCTAAAGTTGGGGACAAGTGGGGCCAAAGTAGCTCCCAACATGACAAGTGTCAAGTTGGGGACATGCATACATATTGTTGGGACTTTGTTCATTTTTCCATCTTTTCCATCATTCTTCCCATCATTCCTTCCATCATTCAGTCATCCATTCAATCATCCATGAGCATGCACACACCCATTGAGATATCTTTGGTGTCGTCATGAATGTACCTGAACTTGTA
The DNA here is from genome assembly GCA_009831015.1 of Picea engelmannii. Classification (NCBI taxonomy): domain Eukaryota; kingdom Viridiplantae; phylum Streptophyta; class Pinopsida; order Pinales; family Pinaceae; genus Picea; species Picea engelmannii. The sequence goes on along the minus strand of ML783438.1, from coordinate 1,131 downwards.
TCCATAGCCATTTTGTGTTGGTGTATTTGGTTAGCTTGGGATCTGGACTGAAGAAGTGGGTCGTTAGGCCCATGGGATATTTAAGAGGTGGGTTTTCAGGCCCATGAGAAATTATCTAGGTGAGAGAATTGCTAGGGATTGATTTCCTAAATGTGTTGAACTGCAACTACAGTGCTTTAAGACTTCCTATCCGACCTGTTGCTGAAGCCCAAAAAGGAAGTGGGGCAGTCAAAGGACTGTTGAGCAGAGAAGGGGCACACTTCCTGGGTGGCACATGCATGTGGGGAATGAGGGATTGTAGACTTTTAGTTTGATTTGGCACCTGAGACAGAGTATTTCCTATTGTCTATGAGCCTTTAGCCTGGTTAGGAATCCCTTTACCTGGGTGGAGTTTAGTCCCAACTCAAGGGTGACCCATTGTTGAGAGTGATGAACAGTGTGGTCTAAAGATGGGAGGTTCGTGGAAGGTCTGCATGGAGTTGATGCCATTATTACCAAGATAAGTGCCAATTCTGTGATGAATTTACATGTTGCATTGTTATTTACGTGCTTATTTTTATGGGTTATCATATGTGCGGTTATAACGATGTTTATTTTAATGGGTATTTACTGTATATGTTGCATGTATATGTTTACTATTATTTCAGTGTGAATCCATGTAATTATAGAGATATTTGTATGCTTACATTCTATATATAATTCTTCCGGAAAAGTTTTTTGTGTGTATATTTTAATTGCATACAGTTCGAAAAGTTTATGTGGCATAACTCAGTTGGATTCTGGGTATGTTACATATGTTCCGCAGAGATAATAGTAAGAGTTCTTTGGCGTAGCGTGGCCTAGCATGGATGGTTAGGGATGTTACAACATGGTATCAGAGCTTTGGTTTTCAACACTGAGCCTGGATGGGCCGGGAAAGTTGAGTTGAATTGAAATGTCACAGAGGATTTATTTTGAAGTGGCCAAATTTCAGTTTGTAGAGCGTCCATGGTAAAAAGTAACAGCAACTGGGCAGAATTGGGGAAAAGCCCCAATTTTTGTTAAACTCATGAGAAAATAGAGAAATTTGACCAAGTGATGAGATATTCCCGATTTAATATTTGTTTTAGCAAATTTGGATCTGGAATGGGT
>ML783437.1:510542-530169 GCA_009831015.1 Picea engelmannii | reverse complement strand
TTATTGATAATTCTCAGCAGACAATTGAGAATGTTGGTGTCAGGATGTATTCCTACTTGATGGGTACTTTTGATTTCACGACACCAATTTCGTACATCAATGCTGTCTCTAGAGAGTCTTCGTTGTTGTTGAGGTCTGTTCCTTTCCATACTTCTTCTTTTAGTGACCCATGGACCCTACCTTCTTCGACTATGTCGTATGAAGGTCATTCGCACATCGGGATGGATATGTCGATGTTTGTAGTAGAAATTACATATCAGGCTATACAAGAAGCTACCATTGACCCAGGTCCTTCCTCCTTGCAGACATATGAGGTGGCTCCCATCTTAGAGCCCATATGGGTCGTACAATCATCTTGTTCACATGATTTCCTTAACGATAATTTATCCTTGGATGAAGCAATCTTAGAGGCCATGTCTTGTCTTGATAGGCCTTGGAACGATATGCATCATAGATCTTATTTTATCCCAGATCTTGTGAAGATTGAACATGATGAGTTTAGGTCCACCCTAAGTGAGATGGTCGGTCATGTCGTGGTTCAGTTAGATACACATGGTATATATGTCAAAGGAAACATGGTGAACATTTATCCTACTGTCATGATCAACATCTCTCGAACCCCTGCTAAAATAAAAAATGTATATATTGGTGCAGATTGTTCGCCTGAAGAAATTTCAATCTACACCGATCTCTTCAAGGAATTCCGAGATGTATTTTATTGGTTGTATGAAGAGAGGCCAGGGATCGAACCTAGTATTGTTGAACATGAAATTAAAATGTATCCGAATGATAAACCTAATTGAAAATGAATTAGAGCTGTAAATCCTAGTAAGGCCCTTTCTATTAATGTAGAGGTGGAGAAGCTACTCAATGTTGGCTTCATCTACCTGGTTCCTTTTACCGAATGGGTGTCCAAACCTGTTCCCATAGATAAGAAGCAAGGAACCAACTGCGTATATATGGATTTTAGGGACCTGAACAAATCTTGTCCTAAAGATAACTTCACCACTCACTTTATTGACCAGATTATTGATGAGTGTGCGATAAGTGAAGTATTTTCTTTTATGGATGGATTTTTTAGATTATAATCAAATTCAAATCAAACTTGAGGATCAACACAAGATGGTGTTTATGTTTCCTTGGGGTACCTTTTCATACTGGAAAATGCCTTTCGGTCTCAAAAATGTCGGAGCGACCTTTCAACGTGCCATGAACTTTGCGTTTAATGATCTTAAGCATATTGTCGAAGATTATCTAGACTATCTTACTGCTCACTCTCGTAAGAGGGTAGATCACTCAAATTATCTTCAACTAGTATTTGAAATATGTCGCTATTATCACATTCATTTGAACCCTCACAAATGCATATTTTACGTTAGGTCTGGATGCCTTTTAGTATTCATATCTTTTGAGAATGGGATCATGGTGGATCCTATAAAGGTTGAGGAAATACTTTGATTGCCTCCCCCGCACAACTTTCAACAACTTTAGGGTTTACATGGGAAGGCTAACTTCCTGCATCATTTCATAGCCAACTATGCCAACATAAATAAGGGTTTCATGCGTATTTTTAATAAGGACACTCCATTCGTATGGGATGATAAATCTCAATAATCATTTGATTCTCTTAAGAAATCCTTGGTATCAACACCTCTGTTGAAGCTCCCAGACTATAGTAGAGATTTCCTTCTTTACATTTCCGCATCCGAAGGGACGGTTGGTATGGTTCTTGTTTAGGAAGATGATGAGCTCCATGAGCACATTATCTACTACCTTAGCCAAAATATAGTTGGTCCTAAACTCAAATACTCCCATGTAGAGAAGCTAGCCTTAACCGTCGTACATGCGGTTCAAAGATTATGTCACTATATATTACTCTGCAAGACTACCTTGGTTGTTGATATCAATCCATTTCAATACGTCCTTACAAGGTGTATCATTGGGATGAAATAAAATAAATGGATTGTTATTTTTCAAGCATTTGATCTTGATTTTTCCTCTACGAAATCAAGAAATCACTAGTTTTTCGGAAGTGATGTTCGACTTCCTTAGGATGGATGAGGATATTTTTCATGACGATTCATTTGAGGATGAACATATCTTCCGTATCTCTTCTTCGAACCCCTGGTATGGAGATATTATAATCTACCTTCAAACCCTGAAGCTTCCCCGACATTTGTCGAGAGATGAACAATGGCGTATATGACATCAGGCAAAGAACTACCTTATTATCGGCGACACGTTGTATCATCGAGGGGTAGATGCTATTTTATGATGTTGTTTGAATCATGAGGAGGATGAGGCCATTATCAATGAATTTCAAAATGGGGCATGTGGTGCTCACTTATTCAGTCTTGTGACATCCCAAAATATATTCCAAGCTGGTTATTTTTGGCTGTCAATTTTTAAAGATTGCGTCGAAGATGTCAAGAAGTGTCACCCTTTCTAGGTGTTCCCTCATAAAATGCACTCACACCCTGCCCCTCTTCAACCCGTCATTACTGTCAGTCCCTTCACTAAGTAGGGGGTGGATTTCATAGACTACAACCCAACCTCGGCTGGGGGGAACCATCATATTATCGTGGCCGTGGATTATTTTACTAAATAGGCTGAGGCCATGCCTATCGTTAAATATGATGGTGAGACTACAACACTTTTCATATTAAATTAGATTATAGCTCAGTTCAGAATCCCAAAATATATTTTCGCTGATCATGGCAGTCACTTCCAGAATGAGATGGTGAAATAGTTAGCACCAAAACTAGGGTTTACAAACGATGATTCTTCCCCCTACTATCCCCAAGAAAATGGAAAAGTAGACATCGTGAATAAATCTATAAAGAACATTTTTCAAAAAACTATCAGATAGAGTAAATAAAATTGGCATGTGATGATTTACCCTACACTATGGGCATACCAAATGGGCTGAGGCCATGCCTACTTTTAAATATGATGGCGATACTACAACACTTTTCATATTCTATCAGATTATAGCTCAATTCAGAATCCCAAAATATATTTTCACTGATCATGGCAGTCACTTCCAGAATGAGATGGTGAAATAGTTAGCACCAAAACTAGGGTTTACACATGATGATTCTTCCCCCTACTATCCCTAGGAAAACAAACAAGTAGAGGTAATGAATAAATCTATAAAGAACATTTTTCAAAAAACTATCAGACAAAGTAAATAAAATTGGCATGTGATGATTTACCCTACATTGTGGGCATACCAAACCACGGTAAATACTTCCACTAGTTTTTCACCGTTTCAGTTAGTCCATAGAGTAGAGACAATTCTTTCTATTGAATGTGAAATCCCTTCCCTTAAATTGGTGATTGATCTCTTGTCTAACATGATTGATCTCAAAGAATGCCTCATACACCTAGAGAACCTCGATGAGCAGCGTTGAGATGCCTCTACAACCATCGAAGAAAATAAATGACATGTTAAGGTCCAATATGATAAGTTTGTTCGTCCCAGACAGTACGCTGAGGGAGACTCAGTCCTTCTTTATGACCAAGCTAAGGAACTGCTAGGGGCAAGAAAGTTTAACCTCATGTGGCATGGTCCTTATATCGTGTGACATGTACTCAAGAAAGGAGCCTACAAATTAGAATATTATGAGGGTAATGTGTTGGATGGGCCCATAAATGGGCTCTACCTCAAAAGGTATTATGCTTGAGCCTTCGAGCTCAGGCGTGAACTTTGTATATTAGTGTATATATAATTATTTTTATTCTTTTGCATTTCCGACTTGCTTATTGAGTTTTCTCTTGGTTGGAAGATGTCAATGAAATATTCGATGTACTTAGGATTCGCAAACGATGCTAGTCATCATACACGAAACATGGATTCTACTGCTTGGGTTATCTATTCACCTGACGGACAATTGGTGTCTTCATGTGGAATTTTTCTGGGGCCGTCAATGAATAATATGGTCGAGTATAGCATCATTATAGAACTATTACGCGATGCCATTTCATACGGTGTTCGATATTTAGAGGTTCGCCTATATTCCTAGTTATTTGTATGTCAATTGAACATCAATTACTGAGTGATAGATCCTATATTACTCTGACGTTTCCTATGGGTATGACTTTTGGAACAATATTTTGATTTTATTACTTATAATCACATCCCTAGAAGTTATAATCAAGTATCTGATGCATATGCTAATTATATTTTGGATTGGAATTTGTCACATAACTAAGTAAAGAAAACACACATTCATACATTCATCTATTGTAATATATGGAAGTAAAGCCGAAGACTAAAATATTCTTTATATTTCATCCTTTAAGTCCAAAAATATGGTGTCATAATACAAAATTGGGCTCATGCCTTAAAAATACATATACAACCGATATATCATATAACCATGGCATCTAAGCCTGGGGTCTTGGATATGTGTCATGATAGCACACTATGGAGTTTTCAATAAGTCGGAAGAGTCTCACCCACGCACGTGGTACACCCACCACCTTCCTCTACATCACCTCTGGAAGATCCTCCACCTGGACCATAGGAATCCTGTGCATCAGACGAGATAGGTTTCCCTATACGTTATGGATAACTCTCTTTGCATCCCCTCCTATCATCTCATCTCCTCGACTCCTACACCGATGTCATGGATATCTGTCTGGTCGTCGCGGACCTACATCTATGTGAGAAAATGATATTTAATACATGATACCATACAAAAACATTTCCGTTTTCATTTTCATTTATCAAATTGAAAAACTAAAATAAATAAATAAATATAAAAATCAATTCTCACCGATCTCTCCAAAGGCGGTTCCTGGTGGCAATGGAATGTCACAATCCCCTCATAGGGATAGTCATTGATGGATATGATCTGTCATCACCACCAGTGAAAGAACTCGTCATTGTAGGGTGTTTGCACCCTACCACATCCCAACCACTTCATCACCTCGGTCCACCATAACATGGCTGGATCGCATAGACCATGTGGAGTAATATCTACTCTAGGGATCAGAGATGGAACTCTCTTGAAGAAAAACCTACACAAAATGGATGCGAGCCTGAAGTTCCTCATCCTCCCGAGTTTGAATTCCATCAGTTGGCTCTTCATGTTGGCCAGTAGTGAGGTGCACCAATTGTAAACTATGGGTCTCAAACATTCCACAACATAGAACATAAGAGGCCTTGACACCTGGTGCAATGAGGCCAATCCTAATATCCATGTCAGTTCTAAGACATCGATCTTTAAACTCAGGTTCTGAATCACCTTGATAGGGAGTTAGCTCCCCACTTTCTCTATGATTGCAACACAATAGGTGGCAATGTACTTCTCAATATTCCTCCCATATCCATCCCCTCGGGCCTTGATATTTACCACTTCACCCTGGAAAAAAAATCCTGTGAGAAAGTAGATATCATCCACTTCAATTCTCAATGGTTTCCCATTGAGATTGAAGGCCTCAGTCTCCAGATCCCAATAGTTTATCAATGTTTGGAGCAACCTCACATCAACCCTCATTCCTTTTATGCCCCAAAATTTATAGAGCTCACATATTTTCAAATCTTGTTGGGTCCTCATATCTCTTTCCACTACAACATCAAACTCCTCATGCTTCCTTTCTCTCCATTCAATAACTATCCCATAAAGGGAACATCAAATTTTGAGTCAATTTTTATTAAAAACCTTGTGTGTGGAGTTGTACGTGGGATATCATTATGACAATCACTTATAGGGATCGATGTACATGGGAAGGCTTCACTTTTCCTGCATACATGGGGTCATGTACGCGACCCGATAAACTAAAGCTCGCGTACACTGTAGTTTCCAATTTACTGCCTCTTAAACTCAAAATTTGAGCACTAAAACTAACAATTAAACCATGGAAATTGAAGCGAATAGGATGAGCAGTTACTTGGTTTAGACGGTTTCCAATTCCATTGATCGTAGCTCCCAAAATAGTCATTGGAAGATCACAGGTAAAATGGCCTCAAAGCACTATGTGGGTGAAAAAATCAAATGACATGGTAAAAAATTCTTATTTTTACTATTTGGAGATAATTTTTATCCACTTTATGTAGTTTTTACCCTATCTTTCCTATTTTTGACCATGTGGACTAATAGTGCAGTGTAAGACCTGGTTTGAAGTGGTTTTGTCCATGTTTTTTTAAGGATATCCAGCGTCATATCACCTGTTTGTGCCTCTGGCAGGTATATTCCATCACTGACATATAGGATAGGTTATCACCCCGATTTGTATTTTTACATCGTCCTATGACCATGGTTCACATGCCCTAGGTACGAACCCATTTCTTAGCGACATGGAACCTTCTTATTTCTACTAGAAGTTTTGTTATTAAGTGGTAAAGACTTACCAAACATGGGTACCCTAGTTAGAACACTTTTTCCACTTGGCGCCCATGAAAAAATTACTCCATAGGTCGAGAGTTCCTTATAGTCCCGATATGACTTTGGGTTTGAACCTCATTTAATTACTCAACATCATTTTGACTGCTACCTATGGGACTCCCACCGAGTCTTGGTTAAGCTCTTTTCTGAATCCCCAAAAAATGAAAAGATTGCCAAGTGAACTTGTCTCTTTCACACTCGTTAAATGAATTTGAAAGGACGTCTATTTTGGTATAAGTTTAACCCTTTTTCAGACCAAGTAGACTACTTATGAAAAAGGAATACTCTAGTCACCATTGGCTAGAAGAGTTCTCCTTGGTATTATTTTATGCTTTTTCAGACCTAGGGGACTAACATCTACGAAAAAGGACACTCTTTGAGTTAATTTGTAATTGCACCCCATTATCCTGCTTGCATTGTTGAGCCTAATGTAGGCTCCCACTTTCTCATTATAAGCTTCTTGTCCCAACAATTTTCAACATTAGCCAAGCAGTTCCTTTCGTATATCCTTTGCAACTTGACAACCCTTTACCCGTAGAGGAAACATCCCCCTGAGTGTCCATGTCCCGTATGTGTTTCCTTGCATTAAGCATAGGTATGTTCCACTGCTTGGAACTAGTTTCTTACTTACGACACTTGTTTCCTCTCCTATATCATAACATTTCTTTTACTATGAAAAAACTAAGAAAAAGATGGGCGGGGAAATAATATTATCTCCTATAAGAAGAAGTTGTGTTGCCTTTTAACAGAGCACAAACTATTGAGTCCATTTCATCTAAGGTTTGGGTTTATCATGACCTTAGGAATATGAACTCGTTACTTAGAGCCTACTCCTCCGAGTGGTTATTCTTCCAGTCCCTATGGAGAGTTTTTTGATGCCTCCTGTGTCACAAAATTTTGTCAATGATTAGTGTTAAGTCTATGTTGCCTGAGTCATCCATTTGTCTCATGTTCTTGTTCAAAGGAAGTATAAGCATGTGTCAGCCATTTCTCAGAACTCTTGACTTTTCATGTTGACCATCCACTTACTAGTGAATCTCATAATCACATGAAGTTGTTGTCCTACCTTGCACCCTGGGCCTACTTTCATCATTAGTAGTTGACCTTGACCCCAACATATGACATCTCCTCATTGGTTTCTAACTGGGGAGTTTCCCTTGTGTTTGAAGGAAATAAATCTATTCACACATTGGGATTCATGCATTGTCTTGAATTCCATTATCACTATTGGTGGTTTCCTCGCCTTTGTCGACAACTTTCATTATTGGTTGCTAGTTAGAGGGTCTCTTCCATGTACTAGTTGCATTTGGTGCATGTGAGAGACACACATGGTTGTTGGTTCATGAACATCCTATTCATCCAAGCTCCTCCTAATCATCAAGCTATTGATTTATACCTCGCGCTGGATGATGAGAGATGCCTTAATACTCTCCTTTCACTGGGTCTCCTTCCATCGACTTCAACTCATCTATTCTGGAATCGAGATCTAGAGTCCTATGAGTACCTGGAGGATTGTAGTCTTCAGTGGCAGTTTCTCTTGACATTGACAGTTGGGAATACATCAATGTCCCCTGATTGATGAATTCTTCAAGTGTTCGACCTCAACACCCTTATTCACACTTGTTGAATGTACTCGGTGCCTTGACACCTAGTTTCATTATAGGTGGGGTGTGTCACGTTTGTTAATGGTATACCTCAATGACTAGTAATCAAACGAAGTCTCATTATGTTCGACTTAAACTCCTTTATTCACATAATGTATACTTTCACCTTTGGCGGATAATGTATAAGACCTCCATTTTATAGTAGTAGTGCTCCATATTTGTTGTTGTATTTCATCGGATCAATACCTATATGATTTCAATGATAATCGAAGATCATATTGTACTCCATTATATACATATATCTTTGGTTGATTTTGAGACTGGAATCCATTGTGTCTTCTTCATGACTATGACAACCTATGGCATATGTCCCTTTTTTATTGCCCATTCATGGCCATGAACAACAATTTGATATATATCCACATGGATCTGCAATGTAATTCATATTGGTATCCATGTGTACAAAGTCAATATGAATTGTAATATTCTCATGAGTAATCAGTTCTTCCATCTGAGTCTTCATTACTCCACTTCTAGGAATTATAATGTATTTCGGCCATCGCAGATAATCATTTGTCCTCACACATTAAGGGGCACTTGTTATAGAAATTGTTTCCACACTCCATGCATCTTTCTTTGATGGCCTCCCATTTCTCTCTGCAGACTCAAATTCCCCTTTTTTTCCCACTCTAGAGACAAAAATACAATTTTTTTTCCATATACACGAGCCATAGTTAGACAACTCACGTATACACAGGTTGCTCCATTACAACCCACATACATCGAGTTTTGTGCTCAAAAATTTAAAAAATATGTTGGGTTTCCATGCCATGTCATGAGATCCATGATTCTTGACCTTCCATATACTGGAAATGCTCTAAATCGACCCTTCAATTCCATTTGAAATCTATAAATTGAGCCATATACAAGCCTTGAAGGGACATTCATAATTGAGAGCAAATACACTCTGGATAAATTTCACCTCATATTGATTCTGCATCCCTTTGTCCTTGAAAGTATGGACTTCTTATGTTCATTCCCCAAGCTCTTCCTGTCTTGAGATGGAGAACCTCATTGACTCCTACTACTTGTGAGCTTGTCTTTGTGGAGGATTGAAGTGGTGAAGGCCCAACTTGAGGGACTTAGTTTCTCGGTTCCGATAAGTGTTACACAAGTTTGTCACCTATGTACTTTTGTTGATTACATTAATAGAAATACTCTTTTCTCATCCAATTATATGTCGCAAATATTTGTATTACTTTCCATGGGAATATTTTCTATGCATGTTAATGGATTATGTTAGTTTATATGCTAACATTATATATAATTTCCACATGCTTTCATATCTTGGATGTTGAGGACAAGTTGCAAGTATAAATCTTTTGGTAGTGAGCTCAACTGCGGTCTTCTTCAGACATCCAAAAGAGGTAGGATTCTGACCTTCTCTTGTTAGCATTGTCATTTATCTATCATACTTGAGATTAGATTTGATTTATGGGTGTCGTTCCATCTGTTGTGCTTTTCCTCTAGCCATAGAGACATTTTCCTCGTAACATGGTGTTTATTTGAGATGCCTTGAAAATGATGACGTTGATAAAGTCCTATCTGAACTTCATGATGGGTCTGTTGGAGGAAATTTCCGAGGTGATACTACAACCCATACGATACTTAGAGTTGGATACTAATGGCCTACCTTGTTCAAATATTCTCATGCATATGCAAGAAAATGCCAGGAATGTCAAAAATCAACTGGCAAGGAGAAGAAGCATGCATTTCCCCTGCAACCTGATATCATTGAACGACCTTTCCAGCAATGGGGTTTGGACTTGATAAGAGTAATTAATCCTCACTCTTCTCAGTTACACAAATATATCCTAACAACTATTTATTACTTCAGAATATGGACATAAGCAATGCCTCTCAAATATATCAATGAAAATCAAGTGATATCATTCCTTGATTCCTTTATTATAACTAGATTTGGCATCCATGAATCACTAGATTTTGACAATGCTAAATAATTTTCCTCCTTGAAATTGATTGAATATGCGCTTGATAAGAATGTAAAAATTAAATATTCAACAAATTATTATCCTCAAGGGAATGGGCTAGCAGAGTCTACTAATAAAAATATGATCAAAATCCTAAAAAGAACTGTAACATAACATCAAAGGAATTGGCATCTATCCCTCCCCAATGCTTTATGGGCCGTTAGAGTAACAATTAAAACTTCTCTAGGGAATTATCCTTTCTTTCTAGTATACAGATAAGAAGCCACTCTTCCAACTCACACATTCCTTCCTTCCTTGCAATTATCCTTATCTATACAAGATGAAGAGTCTTCGATCATGCAACCGAGATTAAATATGCTCCTTAAGTTAGAGAAAGAAAGGGATAAACCAAAACAAAACCTAATGCAACATCAAGAATTGGTTAAAAGGTTGGTTTGACAAAAATTTAGTGGGTAACCAAGTTTTCGAGGAAGGTGATTTAGCGCAGTGGGATAAATCCAATGAAATGAAAGGAAAACACACAAAATTCCAAAAAATATGGCTAGGCCCTTATCAAATCTATGAGAACATTAGACCAGGAACCTTTAGACTCAATTATTTGGAGGGAGATTTGGAGGAGCTCCCTGTCAATGGACAATTTCTCAAAAGATACTTCTTCTAATCACCTTTGGTGATGTAGTATTGTACATAGTAGGTTTCTTTTGAATTTTACCTCTTTCCTTTTGCAGTTTATGCTTCATTCAATCTTTTCCTTTTTATGTCTTTCTTGCTATTGATTGAACTTTCCTTTTTAGTACCTTTTCAGTTTAGAATAAATCTTTGTTCACTACCATTGATTAATCAATCATTTCTATGGAAAAAACTCAAGACTATTTAAGAAAGCTCATGCATTTCCCTGTGAAATTACTTATTCAAGATGTTAAAGCAATTATGTTACCTTGTAGTTAGTACTTCTCTAGACAACTGAATGTTTGTACCCAAAATAAGTGACTTTTGTAACACACCCAACTCCTTAATACTCTTTTAAGGGGTGGGGCATCATAAATCCATTTTTTCCTTAATTAACTCATCTCGAATCATTTCTCTAGAATGATTCATTCTCTTCTACTTGCCCATATCTTTCTAACGTCTGCTACCAGATTCTAAACCAACCCTTGGTTTATATCTTATGGATTCCCAAAGTTCTCCGGGCGTTCAATGGTTGAGGGCCACGTGACGCCCCTGTGGATTCATCTCGTTAGGATCATCTCTTGGTTCCTACCTCTCGTAGGGAAGGTTCATCCATCAACCAATCTGACGATTGGCTTAACCCTTGTTTGACACAAAGGTTAGCGGGGAATTCAAAGGTTGGCGCTAAACATATCCTTTCTATATACACATGAGACCTCCCGAAGTCCCATAAGATTTCCACGTGGTTCCAACCTTCATACCTTTTTGGTCTCTCTACAATGGTACTTCCCAAATCCTCTAGAGTCCCAAAGTCCCGGTCTCTCGGAGTCCCGGTCACTTCACCAACCACGTTGTCTAGGAAGACACGTACCAAGAACCGACATGTAGGAGGGGTAAGGGTGATACGTGTTATGTTCCAATGGGCCTATAGGGTATGTGATACACACAAATCCGAGTGACATGTGTCACATCAAGATGGGGTCCACGTTACCCTGGGTGATGTCACTGCACCATGTCACCCCAGACTGACAACCTTCTAACATTCCTCAGATCTCACGGTCGAGATCTGACCATGTAGATTTATAGATCTACGACTCTTGTTATCTCAGGGATTTGATGTTTGGGAGTTTTGCGATGAAAACTCCTCTTTTTTCTTGAAGTGCCCAATCTTTGAACTAAAGGGGCTAGCACCACGCGTCCCTGGTATATCAATGGATGGGAAAGAATCTGAAGGATCCATCGATCTATGGTTCTGGTTTCTTCGTGGCTCTGACCTTCGGGGTTTTAGATCTCGATTTAGTTGGTAAGATAGGTTCACCTAACCACCTGGGAAACAACCCAATGCTGGTCAACCTTACGGGTAACCATAACTCTCGGTCACATTCAACCGATTTATGACTATGAGGGCCGACAATACTCCGAAGTCCCAGACTTCCAGAGCTTTGAAGCCAAAAGGTCTTAGCTCCCTTAGGATTAGCTTAAGGTTCCTAGGTGTTGGTCATATGGGTTCTCCGGAACAGATCTTGTCCATTCATCTTCCAGACGAAAGGGTCTTCCCTTTCGAGAATTAAATCCCACTATCCTTTCTGAGCTTCATCAATGATATTGTTAAGGGTTTGGGCAAGATATCCTGATCACACAAAAAGGAGTCTGAAGGGGATAGTCTCATTAGATGGACATGGCTAGATTGACGCAATACTTTGTATCTCAATCATCCTACAGGTTTATGTCCCAAGGCACCTAGAAGGATAAGTTGGGGCACATAGATAATTAATTAGAAGCATAAGTTCACAAGAAGGAAAATGCATACACATAAATTAACCATTTCAATACATAAACCATTTATAGATATATAAATACACACATGCATCCATTGTTCCCAATTCAAAGCACAAAGCATAAAAACACTTATAAGAACCAGAAGATGTGATGTGACTGCTGAAAGGGGTGCCCGTTTCCACCCAACCATAGGCCCAGTCACTCCTAACGGATTTACCACTATCCACCCCCGAGCTAGACCATGATTCTCTGAGATATAATCATTTCTTCTGGCTCAGTGATAGTAGGGACGGAGGTTACTCTCCTCCTCCCACACGATCTTGGAAACGATTTTCACTATACCAAGCAAGGAGGACCACTTGAGGACTTCCTCAGTCACTCAACAACCTCATTTACCAGCTTGTATCATAACCTTGCTAGCTATTTCCTGCGACCAAAACACACTCATTTCTTATTTCTTCCTTGAACCCGTGAGCTTAGTCTCTCATCTCTGCACTCTTCGCAGGTCATCCTCTACCCACCACACCTTCCTTTCTTGCCTTCCTCAACAAGATTGTGTGTGGCTCTAAATTCTAGTCTGTGGTCAGGTCTAAAATACTTACAAATGGGTGCTTTTCCCCATCCCCTCATTAACTCTTGAGGAGGTCTTCCCACCTACCAGCCTGACTGTAATTAATTCCTGGGTCAGAGGATTATTCTGGTCCTAAGAAATTAAATCCAGTAAGGTACTGGTTTGGTGGAGGTTAACACAACCATTCTTGGTCCCCTTCACCATCTCTTTCATATCATTCATGGTCTCTCTTAGCACACCCCCCTTCCAATAGTCACGCAACAATTATCCATTTTCTAATAAATAACATAATTTACATTCATTGACCTTTTATACAAAGGTCCATCAAATCAAGAATTCACACAAATTGAGTTTGCCATAGTCTCTTGGCCAATATAGTTATATTTACAAATTGGGGGAAACAAAGTGTTACAATTCCCTCCCCCTTAAAGGAACATCGTCGTCGATGTTCTATCTGTCAACATGCTCTGTATATACATAAGTAAACAAAAATGGATATGTCTGTCTCATGGAATCCTCGATTTACCACATAGCCTCATCTAGGCCAAAGTGTTTTCATTGCACCTTGAATTGTGTAATGGTTTAGTTCCTAAGTAGGGATTTCATCCTGTCTAGTATGCATTGAGGTTCTGGCAGGAATTCTCCCTCTAGCTCCACCTGGATCACAGACCAGTCAATTATATGATTAGAATCATGTACATATTTCTTCGATAATGAAACATGGAAAACATTATGTGCCTTTACTGTGGGAGGGAGTGCTAGCCTATAGAATACAAGTCCCACTCTATATAAGACTTGAAAGGGTCCACAATACCGATATTCCAGCTTGGCACAAGCTCCCATTCTCAGGGAACTCTTCCTGGGCCTAACTCTGAGATAGACATGGTCTCCTGTCTTGAACTCTCTGGGAGTTCTCTTTCTGTCGGTGTAACTCTTCTGTCTATCCTGAGAAATTTCTAGATTTTTCTTTATCTGAATCACTTGTTGTTCCATTTCTTTCAGCATGCCGGGTCCGATTGTAATTCTATCCACTTGATTACTATCTTGTACTGTCTACCATAGAGGGATTCAAAAGGGCTCATCTTCAACGACTCTTGATAACCGTTATTGTAGGAAAATTATACCAATAGTAGGTAATCTTGCCACTTCTTAGGCTGATGCATTACATGCATCCTTAACATGTCTTCTAATATATGGTCTAATCTTTCCGTCTGTCCATTAGTTTGAGGGTGATAGGATGTGCTAAACAACAATTTAGTCTCACAACTAGCCATTAAGGATTTCCAAAATCTTGAAGTAAATTTTGTGTTTCTGTCAGATATAATGTCCCTAGGCCTGCCATGCAGTCTAAATATCTCCTTCATGAATATTTTGGCAATATCTATTGCCTTACAAGTTGACTTGACAGGGACGAAGTGAGAAGACTTGGTCAATTTGTCCACCACTACCATGATGGCATCATTCTTCTTGGTTGATTTTGGTAATACGGAGATGGTTTCCCATTTCCATTCTGGAATTGGTAGACGTTGTAACAACCCTGCCAGGTGCCAATGTTCTACCTTAACTTGCTGGCATTCTATACACTTAGCTAGATAGTCAACTATGTATTTTTTCAATCCAGGCCAATATAATTGTTTCCTAGTGGTTGTGATCATTGTCTGATAACCTGGATGACCAATATATGGTTGATAAAATAGGTGCTCAACCCACAATGGTCTATCATAAGTACAAATCTCCTACCCAAGAGGTAATTCCTCCACATTTTTAAAGTGTGCACTATGGAAGTCAACTCTAGATCATGGGTCACATAATTGATTTCATGCTCATTCAATTTTCTGGATTTGTAGAAAATTACACGCCCTTCTTGCATAAGGACTCCTCCGAGTCCTTCCTTATAGGCATATGTGCACATGAGGAAGTCATTATCAGGGTTTGCAATATTCAACATGGGCACATGGGTTAGAAGGTATTTCAGTTCTTGAAATCTTTCTTCACATTCTGATGTCCAAGTGAATTTAACCCCCTTTTTTTGAAGGGAAGTGATTGGACAACCAATTTTGGAAAATCCTTTTATGAACCTTCTATAATATCCTGCTAAGCCCATAAAGGATCTAATATTAGATACATCCTTTGGGGTAGGCCATTCCATAATAGACCTGATCTTGTTAGGGTCTACTGCCACTCCTTCTTTACAAATAACATGGCCTAAGTAATGGACTTGCTTCTGGAAAAAGTCACAATTTCTAAACTTAGTGTAGAGATGATGCCATCTTAGTACTTGAAGTACAAGTCTAAGATGTTCTTCATGATCCTCTCTTTTCTTGGAGTATATTAGGATATCATCAATGAAAACCAATAAAAATCTGTCTAGGAATTTGCTGAGTCCATTATTCATCAAGCACATAAAAGTGGCAAGGGAATTGGTTAATCCAAATGGCACCACCACAAATTCATAGTGACCATATCTAGTCCTAAAGGCAGTTTTGTGGATGTCTTCATCCTTGATTCGAAATTGATGGTATCCATACCTTAAGTCAATCTTTGAGAAAATGGAATCACCCCCTAATTGGTTGAACAAGTCATCGATTCTTGGTAAGGGGTACTTGTTCTTTATGGTTTTCTTATTAAGTTGTCTATAATCTATGCACAGTCAGAGTGTGCCATCTTTCTTCTTCACAAACAAGACGGGTGCTCCCCATGGGGGCACACTAGGTCAGATGTATCCTTTTTCCATCATCTCCTTTAGTTGTAAATTGAGCTCAACTAGATCTAGTGTACTCATCCTATAGGGCGCTCTAGACACTGACACTTCTCTTGGTGCAAGTTCTATCAAGGAGTCAATGTCTCTTCTTGGAGGTAGACCCGATACCTCTTCTGGAAACACATCTCTATACTCTCTTAATATGGGGTGGTCCTCTAGGTTCAATTTGTCATCCTCAACAGATTCCAATACTTGTATTGCATATAGAGGACATCCCTTTCTGCAATACTTTTTTAGTTGAAGGGTTGATATTCGTCTCATTGAGACACGCTCCTGAATCCCTCGGAGGGTTATATTTCTCCCTTCCTCATTTACACATTCTAAAGTTTTATGGTAATAGTCCAACTTAGTTTTATAAGCAGCTAACCAGTCCATACCAATCAACATGTCATAAGATCCTAGGGGAAGTATGTTAAGGGTCACTTGGGTGGGCAATCCATCCATAATGAATTGGCAAGTTGGTATGACCTCTGCTAATTTTATTTTGGTGTCCGTGGCTAGTTGTACTAACCATGGATTAACATGCCTAACTGGTTGCAGTTTACACTTATCAATAATATGAGTGGCTACATAACTCAAATTAGAAACAGGGTCAATTAAAATAGAAATCAAATGGTTGGCGATCATACCTTCCATCTCCACCATTGATGCTTGGTGTTCGACTTGTTTATTATCCAAGGCTACATAAATCCATGGCATGCTCCTAGCCACATCATTTATTGTGGTAGCTTCTTAGATATTGTAGACTCTCCTACTATTCTGTTGTCTATGTGGACAATACCTCAGCATATTCTCTTCTCCACAACCATAATATTTCAAGGGTTCTTTCTTTGGGTTATTAATCTTTCCTGAGGTTGCTCCAAAAGGTTTATTTCCACTTCGGGAGGGGAAATTATGTTGATACACACTTTCAGTAGGAAGTCTCATCCTAGAGTTCTTCCCATAGTTCTTAAATATTGAGGATTTAAATCCCTTCTTCTTGAATCCTGAACCATTCTTCTTCTTCCAGTCCTCGTGAGGTTCTGTCTGACTCCCGAACTGTTCATAACAATACCTTTCCTTCCGAATAGTTTCTTCTAAGGTCTTTGGCTCACCAAACTCAATCCTGTTCCAGTAGGTCTGAGGTAACCCACTAATAAATCGTTGCACTTTTACCTTTTCATCCTTTATGTAGGGTACATACCTCAACATCTCAAGGAATTTATTGACATATTCATCTATGATGAGTTGTCCCAGCTTGAGTTCATAGAAATCCTTAGTCTTCCCATCAAAGTATTTATCTGACAAATGCCTCTTCTTGAAGTGTTTCTCAAACTATTTCCATGATAAGTTCTCTTCATGGATTCCTTTCACATTCTTAAGGTCTTCCCACCAAATGGAAGCCTTTCCATTCAGGTTGAAGATGGCTATTCGAGCCTTCAATTTTTCATAGTAGTCATAGACTATGAAGTGCTTCTTTAAACCAAGAAACCAAGATTCCGCCTCTTCCCCTTTCTCAATATCTCCATTGAAAGAGGGTGGTTTGTCTTTCTTGAACTCTTTAGGGTCATGACTTTTGGAATGCTTTCGCTTCTTTCCTTTCCTTTGAGAATGTGAGCTAGTTTTTCCACTAGAGGATGCCTCAGAGTTTCCAGTTTCCTCTCCAAAGGACTCTCTCGATGAGTGTCCCTTGCTTCCAGATTGGGCCTTCCTCAAGGTACTCCTCCTAGTGTGGCCACTTATGGGACCAAGTTTTTGTATCTCGTGTGAAATTTGACTTCTCTTTGTATGTCGTTGGTCCACCTGATTGGTTGCGGGTCCATACTGCAGCTGCCTCTTTATGTCGGATAAGATCTGCAACAAGAATGCATTAATTTACGTTTGTTTTTCTTTCTCTTTTATCAATCTCTCGTTGTCGGCCTTGCAACTCTATAATTCGGCCATTAGGCTCCTTATAGTTTTAGCCAGATTCGGAGGGGTTTCCACTGCCCTCCTTTCGTCAGATTCTTCATCTCTATTGTGGGAGACCTCCCCCACTTCATGGTGCATCACCATCCTTTATACTTGTAGTTTTCCCATGATTTACTGACTACTTCAGTGATGAAAAAACATTGACTGTTAGCCAACAGTATATTAGTTTACGAACAACACACAATTCATATTTCTTAAATACACACACAGAGGAAGGTTTCATTCTTTTCTTCAGTAAAATTTTAACTAGGTTTTTTAGGAAAGAGGTAAGATAGGGCCTCACCCTTAAATATATTTAAATATGTTTTTTACGCAACTCGTCCATGAGCCCAAGCAGTCCAAGTGATGTAACC
Organism: Picea engelmannii; assembly: GCA_009831015.1. Classification (NCBI taxonomy): domain Eukaryota; kingdom Viridiplantae; phylum Streptophyta; class Pinopsida; order Pinales; family Pinaceae; genus Picea; species Picea engelmannii. The sequence continues at coordinate 512,078 of ML783437.1, read as the reverse complement.
ATGCTCTGATACCAATTTGTAACACACCCGACTCCTTAATACTATTTTAAGGGGTGGTGCATCATAAATTTGTTTTTTCCTTAACTAAATCATCTCGAATCATTTCTACGGGATGATTCATTCTCTTCTAATTTCCCATATCTTTCTAACAACTTCTACCGGATTCTAAACCGACCCTTGTTTTATATCTTACGGCTTCCTGAAGTTCTTCAGGCATTCAATCGTTGAGGGCCACATGACACCCCTATGGATTCATCTCGTTAGTATCATCTCTTGGTTCCTACCTCTCGTAGGGAAGGTCCATCCATCAACCAATCTAACAACTGGATTAACCCTCATCTGACAAGCAGGCTAGCGGGGAATTAAGAGTTCAACGCTTCTCACTATCCTTCCTGAGCTTCATCAATGATACTGTTAAGGGTTTAGGCATGATATCCTGGTCGCACAACAAGAAGTCTGAAGGGGATAGTCTCATTAGAAGGACATGGCCAGATTGCCACAATACTTTCTATCTCAGTCATCCTACAGGTTTATGTCCCAAGGCACCTTGAAGGCTAAGTTGGGGCACATAGACAATTAATCAGAAGCATAATTTCACAAGAAGAAAAACGCATACACATAACTTAACCATTTCAATACATAAACCATTTATAGATATATAAATACATGCATGCATCCATTATTACCAATTCAAATCACAAAGCATGAAATCACTTATAAGAACTAGAAGAAGTGATACAACTGCTGAAAGGGGTGCCCATTTCCACCCAACCATAGGCTCAGTCACTCCTAGAGGATTTACCACTAGCCAACCCCAAGCTAGACCACGATTCTTTGAGATATAATCCTTTCTTTTGACTCAACGACAGCAGGGACAGAGGTTACTCTCCTCCTCCCACACGATCTTGGAAACAGTTTTCACTATACCAAGCAAGGATCTGTTAGAAAAACAGGACCGTAGAGCAATAAAATAAAACAAATGCGGAAACAAAACACAGAAGATACACAATACAAGAGAGACATAGATTTACATGGTTCACCCAGTGTGGGCTACATCCACCATAGAAATTGCCAGGTCCTTTCTTTATTATTATCCAACAAAATGAAGGGATACAACCTACAACAAAACCCGTTGTAACTTCCTCTTCGTTCTCTCATAGTCTCCTCTCTCAGAATACCATACTCACCAACATACATAGCCACAATAAATTTCCCTCATAAAAGAGGGTTGCCTTCTAGGGCAAAAAACCCTAACATAATCTCTATCGTTAGATCTGTGACCTTATAATGAACGGTCCAAATTTAAAATGAAATTACAATATACTTTTACAAGGCAATTTTTTCTTCGGGGTCTTCGCCCCCGAACCCCCGCTGGGGGCCCGCTTGCCCCCAGACCCCCTAGCTGAGGGGACAGCCCCCCCAAACCCCGTAGAGGGGGTACCCCCCCTCTGCACTCCCCCGCGTGGAAGAGTGTACATACTTCTGGGGTGTAAATACTTCATGGGGTATAAACACGGCTGAAAGTAAAAGACCTCT
>ML783437.1:437423-501232 GCA_009831015.1 Picea engelmannii | reverse complement strand
AAGCTAAAAGGATAACATATGAAAAATTGGGATGGAAAAAACCTAAATAATTGATTGAGACCCTATGAAGCCCATTGAATCCTAATTTGGGCATAGTAAACATTTCGCCTCAAGAATATACCCCTCTTACTGCTATCCCAGGTAATTTGACCTTTTCTTCTCAAATACTTAGTTTTGAGGGTGTTGTCATGGTTGTTGGAGACTATTACTATGATGACAGAACTAAGAACATTGAAAAAAGGTCAACCAAGAGAAAAAGGGGTGATTCTACTAAACCCTTGGAATCTACATGAAGAGTCGTTGAATGGAAAGCAGGGTCTGATCCTGAAGAAAAAACCATACAAGAAACCTTTGTGCTCCATGCATTTGCAAGTTTGAATGCTTCGTCTGTCTTTGAGGTTAGCACTTCTTTAAGTGCAGAAAAAACCAAGATCATCGAGCCAGAGATTGAGTTGTAAGCAAAAAAGGATAACATCTCCATAGAATTCTAGAAGATTATTGAGCATAAGGACAAATTACATAAGGAATAAATCTAGAGGATTGTGCAAGCTTCGAGAGACGAGATTACTTCAGAATTTAAAAGAGCCATTAGGGTTGTTGATGATATCAAAACAGAGAAATTGAATAGAGATTTGCAAAATTAGAAAAATGAAATGAATGTTGAGTTTGATAAAATATCATAGTTAGAACGAGACACCCATATGAAAGAGTTGGAATATACAAAGATGAAACTTTGTGAAGAAATGGAACTAATCAAGAGAGAACATGCCAAAGAAATATCTCATTTGCAAACTGAGCTAGATCAATCCAAACAATATGTTGAACAACAAATCTGTCATATCAAGGGATTGGAACAAGAAAAGGATAATCTTGAAGAGATTCTGGAAGAAAACAAGGAAAAGACTCTTGCTTTGGAAGTCATCAAGGTAGAGGCAATAGAACTCAATGAAAAACTTAGATATGAATAGAAAAAAATGTTTATGTCTTCTAATTGATATGTATGCCGATTGGGATGATTAACCGAGATTGGAATATCAAATAGTTGAAATCAGGGATCATTACCAAAAGGAAAATTATGCCTTTCACATAATTGTCGATTGACAAGGAGTATACAAGGATCCCCTAACTACATTGCCATCGTATTCTAGAAAAGAAAGGATAAAAGACCAAGTCTTCTTCGATACATGGAAGCTTCTATTAGAATATATACATGCCATCCAAGAAACAACATTTAAAGCCAACAAACAACTACAAAATAGTTTGGATGATCTCTTTGAAGTGTTTGGAATGCAATTGATGCCCCCCATTGATGAAGTAGCACCTGCCAAACTCAGAATAGCTGAGGTGGAAGGGCACAATGAAATTAGCAGAATGAATATTGAACATTTAATTGAAGTAAATAAATAATCCATGGAAGAATATATATTGAAACTTGTCAAGCTCATCACTATGACCCAAGACTTTGTTAAACGTACAACACAAGAATTGAAGCATGAGGTTTCCACCAAAATTTGTGATGGAGATTTAGATATTGAAAAGATGAAATCAGAGAAATTAAAGAAGATCATGGAAAATTATTCACTCTGGAAGGAATATCAGGACCTAATGTAGATGCAAAAGAACCCATGATGATACCAATTTTCATAACTGCTCCACATGTCTCATCTTTTCTATTTTATAATCCTAATAAGGTTAGGAATGTGAAGAGTCACTTTTTGTAAATGGCCCTTTACTTATGATTGAATCTTGAGAATGTAATCAGTCACTGGATAATTATAAAAGGCATGATTGTAAATGAGAAAGGGATTTTGACTTGGATTGTATCAGGGCAATACTATTATTTTGTGGTAATTTGAACAAGAGACAACTTTGGAGATTTCGGTACAAATGTGTATGCATGAGACTATTTTGTTTATGCATATGTATTTATGTGAATGTATGGATCTTAGTTTAATGAACTCTTTCTTGACTAATTTTGTATATCCATTGTTGCCATTATTTTCATACTAAGTGCAATGGAAATGTAATAGGTTGGTGAATCGATTATTTGTATCTGACTCATTGTATTGTTAAATTTATTTATTCCTTGCTTCTATGAATTAATTCTGTGCAAGTAATATTATATTTAACCACACTTATTATAATAGTTTTCTCCTCGTCAGGATATGACAGAATAAATTAGGAATGCATCTTAGGACAATAGGTAATCATTTTAGTCTAATTTATTTCTTTTGAATTTTAATTCACCTGAGAACATTCTGTTCTCAGATTCATATTTAGATAATCTTAGAGTGGCAACCAGGTCAACATTCTGGTCGGAAACGCTATCCCAAATGAGAGTGGGTCTAATTAGGACCTGCCATCGGGCATTCTCCCTTAACTGTTTGAACAAGTCTTTTGGGCCCGTCAATAGTTAACTCAATCAATTAGTGTCATTGTTTCCAATACATTGCCAGTTATTCGACACACTGTGTCAATCCTTAGTTCGATTCCCACAAGGTAAAACACACTAATTCTATGTTTCCTACTTTATAGTGGGTACCATCTTCATAATGGGGGAGTGGTTAAGAGATTATCGGGGAGTTATTTCCAAGGAAAAAAGTGTTGTCAAAGGAAATTATATATTGATCATACATACATACAAACATACCTACACACATACAAAGACACATGCACATGCACATACACATACATACATATAACCATAACTAAATTTTGCATTATATATATATAAAGTGTCTTGTTGCGCCCAGGATAGCAACAATTACATTCATTACATCTTTTGACTCCCACAAAACATATCATAGCTATAGATTGGTATTTACATACAAAAAGAGAGTTTCTAAATGAGAGTTACAAGTGATCCTACTTGTATCTTGCCTAATAAACAGACACAAAACACAAATGACTCTAAAAAACATTCATATTGGTTTTTACATTTTCACATTTTTTTGAGATTCCTACTCCTCGCCAAAGTGATGGGTGCATGGGCCTTCAATTTTCATGGGAACTTGATTCTAGTAAATTGTCTCAGCCTCTACTCCCCCCTCTTGTTTAGAGATTTGAGTTCCCAAATTATTTGATGCCAAGGAGAGGTTACCCACTCGTTGATCTAATACCAACACATGTAGTCCATCCAACATTTTTGATTGAGAATAAGGCTCGAGAGATTAGCATTATGGGATATAATGGACTGCTCTAGCTCTTCCACCTTGGAGAAGATGACTAGGATAACACTAATGTTGGCATATGTTATCTCCTCGTGTATGCACAAGGCTCTTTTAAACTCTTGAACACCTTCATATGTCATCACTGCATTACTAACCCTTGCCTCTTTCCCATATATTGTAGAGTGAAATTACACTGACTCGTTGTACCTTGAACCGAAGCTCCAATTTCAAAGAAAACCCCAATTTCCTCTAGTTTGGGTGGTTGATTGCGCTCAACACAAGAGTGACCTAATAGGGAACAAAATCTAAAACATAGTTATATATTCTAAGACCAAACCATCCAGAAATCAAGAAGGAAACCACTATGTGCTCGTTTTTACCATCCACAGACGCACCTCAACTTTCATACCATGGATCGTCCCTTACCAATCCTCTAGAAGCTCGCACTCAGTAAAATAATTCTAGACTAAATCCTCCCACCACCAAACCTCATCTCTGTAGAACCAGGGTGGCTCCCAACCATGGGTTATCCCATATCCTTTGCTTCGCTCCATTTCTACACATTGAAATCTCTCACATGATGCTAGTATGAATAAATGAGAGCAGACTCACTTGCTCATGATGTCCCTCTACCACCTACTCACCTTACGTGACCTCAGGGGAAGCCACACAGAATGTACTTTGGTTGTGATCCATTTGGCCATAATAAAGTTAATTAACCATTGACTAATAAAAGTATTAGGGGATTGTGGCATAGTTATATTCCACATCTTCCATAACACTCCCAAGATTCAACAATTTCACAAGTTTTTCCCATGCATTTGCCTCTCCATTCAATTCCCTCCTAATGTGGAAAAGAGAGACCTTATCCAATTGAGATAAAATCTACTTGATTTATGCCATAATGCCTTGAAGTTGATGCACTCCAAGATTTGTTTGGGTGATTACTGCTTGGATGATTAACATTGAATCCCTAAAGACAGACAAGGTCCCGATTCCATAATTTCTAGCAATGTTAAGCCCACACCACAACGCGTAAGATTTGAATAGATTATTCGTCACATTCCCTAGGCCCCAAGCATAGTGGAAAATCTTGTTCCCCATGAGATCATGGAGAGTCCCACCCATATTGAATATATATTATCAAAAGAATTTATAAAATGAACTATCTTATCAAAGTCAATTTTAAACTTTTACAAACCAACCTAAATTCATATTAACTTATATCTATCAAACATGAAAATGAATAGAATCCCTCAAAGTACAAAAGTATTTTTTATAAAAAATATTAAACCTCTCAACATTTCATAAATTTGAAACCAAAATAAATTTCTACATTATTACATTAATTGTATATTTTATAATTACAATAATATATGTATTATTTACAAAAACTAAAACAAACAATCTTATCATAATTTGGAAATATTAGTTCTCTACCTATCACTTTTGATTATAATCAAAAGGTTAAAAACAATTCAATATACTTTCCTTAATTGTAAGCAAATATCAAAGCATTGCTCCATTGTGTATACTTTAGTAGACTTTAATAATAATAAATAGTTATATGGAGGGGTCTCTTGTCCCAAAAAAAAATGGATCTCATACACCAATTTGGTGTTTAGAGGTTCATTGTCTCACGAACAAAGGGGTCTCATATACCAATTTGGTATGCATTTTATTTATTTATTTATCAATTTCTCATAAAGAAATTAATTATTCTTTCTATAATGACACATCATGAGAAAGCATTATTATAAACCATATAATTAATTTGATTTTGTTTGTGGTTTTTCTCAATATTTATAAATATGTGATGGTTTTATTACAAATATTATTAATATATAAATATGACTTTGTTGATTTTATTAAGAATATTATTTAGGTTAAAGTATACTTTAAAATTATGTCTAGTTTGTTATGAGTTTATCTTTGTTAATTGTTAAGAGTTTATCTTTATCTTTGTTAATTGTTAAGAGTTTATCTTTATTAAATTTAAGTAAAAAAGTTAATAATCCAAAACTCAAAGATACTTGGTAAGAGTAAAAATCTATTGTTTTATACCTTATCAACAAATTAATTTAGATAAATAAATTTTAAAATTATATCAACAAAAATTAAAATGATAATTTTAACTATTATAAACTTTTTTCTACTTAAAAAATACCCATAAAAATAAAACAAATTATTTAAAAAACATTTTTAATCAACAATTAAAAAAAATATATTTCTTCACCAATTTCAATATCAATATCATTTACATTCCAAGTCATTGCTTGATTCCTCGTACATGTGGAGGTTTTTGAGTGCTTAATTCCTCTTAAATTCTTCCATTAAGTTTATTAAAATGATAATTTTAACTATTATAAACTTTTTCTACTTTAAAAAATACTTATAAAAATAAAATAAATTTTTAATTTTTTTTTAATGAATAATAAACAAATATTTTGAAAAATATTTTTCACCAATTAAAAAAGCGTTTGCATTTCAAGTCATTTACTTTTTTCTACTTTAAAAAAATATCCATAAAAATAAAACAAATTATTTAAAAAATATTTTTAATCAACAATTAAAAAAAATCACCAATTTCAAAAGCATTTGCATTCCAAGTCATTGCTTGATTCCTCGTACATGTGGAGGTTTTTGACCGCTTATTTCCTCGTAAATTCTTACATTATATTAATGGTTTAATGATACTTTTTGATAGCTTGATTCCTTGTAAATTCTTACATCACCTTTAATTGTTTAATAAACATTTTAATAAACTTTTTCATCACCTAGAAGTTTATGTGCACGATGCTTTCCTAAAGTAATTATTATTCTCCCACTTATGGGTTTGTAGCAAAAGTTGCCTTGCAGCGTATGCCCCATCCATATCCATGCCTTAAGCGTAAACAAATTAAATCTCCAACAACTAATAAAATAAAATAAAGAGTTGAAACTTTCATAGAAAGACTAACTCACAAGTTTGGCCCTTCGATGGGAAGAAATTCTCGTTCTCCATCATTTTTTAATGTAAACAATTTAGCTTTTTAAAATTTCACTTTTTGATATAGATTTAAAATTCATTGGAATATTTTGCTTTTTTATAATTTCACTTTTATATAGATTTAAAATATGTTAGAATATTTTGAATAATTAAATTATTAAAATTCCTATTATTATGTTTGTGATTTGTGGAATTAGTTTTTAGTTAAAAAATTACTACTTAAGAATATTTAAGTCGTCAAAATTACTTAAAAATCACATGTAACTTGGATCATACCAATCTTTATCTAATTAAATTATTTAAATATTCAAAACCAATCATATTAATTAAATTTAACATTAAAATTATTGTTTTATTAATAAAATAATTATTTAATTTTATTCACAACCCATAACAATAATATTAATATACATGATTATATAAAACTAAAAAATTAATTATTATTTAAAAAATATCACATAACTATTGTGTAAAGGTTATGTGTAAAAATATATAAATCAAGGATCACATAACCATTGCAACAAGGTACTTTGTAAAGTTATTATAATGTTATAATGAGGAATATTGAAACAAAATCATAAAGCTATACTATTATAGATATTATAGTACATCTTAAACAAGGCTACATGGTAGCAAATACCTGCCGAAGTTTGAATACATGAAAACAATGCAAGAGAAAAAATTTCTAACAAAATTTCAAACAAATTTCTAACAATTTCTAACAAAATTTCAAACAAATTTCCTCAAAAAATATAGCAAATTCATTAGCTTATAATATTGAGAAAAAAAAATTAAAAACCAAATAGATGCAAAACGTCCACCACTTAAAATCAGTGATAGTTGTAACTGTTCCTTATCAATAACGCTATTCTTACCCATGATAAATGCAAGTGGTCCCTACAGGTAGCATTAGTCAATAGTGATTGTACAAATGCTTTTATGTACTCATTAATGATCATTTTTTAGTTTTAATATTAAAAATGGCGGACAAGACAGCCAGCCTTCGCTGAATAGTCCCTTGCAACCAATCTTAGCACCAAGGATTTATCTTAAATCATCCACGTATGCACTTGTGCGTCTATATATCCATGTCGCTGTGAAACTCTTGGTATGAAGAGATCTCAGAGTTTGTGATTGCAGGGGAAGAAGAAATGGAATCTCGAACTAAGCTCGGTTACTCAGAGACTGCGAGAAGATACACAGAGAACAAGTCCGGCGGGAATGATGCTCAGAGAATTAATGGCGTCTATAGTAGTAGTTTCTTCGTGGTGGATTTCATCTTGAGACTGCTGGCAATCGGCTCCACGTTTACTTCTGCAATCGTAATGGGAACGAACAAGCAGACGACGATACTTCTCATCGTTGGCCCATTGCCTGCCAAATGACAGCCATCGACTGCCAAATGACAGCAGGAGGACACTGACAAGCACTGCATCGACTGCAGTGACATAAAGGTAGGTTTGAATAGCCAATGAAATTTTGACAAAAAAATAATTTAATAAATGAAATAAATAAAAAAATTCTATTGCTAAAGTGTTACATTAGAAAGTCATATAGCAATAACAGGTAGGTTTGAATAGCCAATGAGATCTTGACAATTTTTTTTTTTAATAAATGAAATAAATAAATAAAATCTATTTCTAAAGTGTTACATTAGAAAGTCATATTAATTTTGGGTCAACTGGTGAATTAATATATAGTCAATGGTGAACTCATCACTATATACCATGCCTATCGGCAGGTATAACAAGGCAGCGAGGCTGCGCGTACTGCCTCCTCAGTCTGCCATGAAAACTTGACCATAAATTATTAAATATAAATATAAAATTATTAAATATAAATATAAAATATAAATTCAACTTACTCTTACCCAGTTTGTCATGTCATTGAGTTAATTTTGATTTCGAAATACGTGAAGGCTGCAATAACACTATAAAGTTATCAGCCAATGAAATGTAAGAAAATTCAGTTTTTTTTACATATTAAAAAATAAAATTTTGAGTTTGTTATGTTACACATTAATTTTTTTACAAAATTTTTTAAGTCAACCCAAATTAATAGAGTAGTCAAAGTGAACTCATCACTATGTATACTGCCTGGGAGGCAGTACAATAAGGTACTTTGTAAAATTATTATGAGGAATATTGAAACAAAATCATAAAGATATACCATTATAGATATTGTAGTAGGTCTTAAAATTTATAGTTGAATGATAAGAAACAAATAAAATTTTTACAGTGATATGGAAAAGAATATTTAAACAAAATGATAAATCACAAAGATTGTAAATACTTTGTAAGGTCCTAAGTATAGGTCTTAAAACTTATAGTTGAATGAAATGAAATATGATTATGCATAGTTGAATGATGAAAAGCAGTAAAATTATTATAGTGATATGAAGAAGAATATAGTTGAATAAAACGAAATATGAATATTATAGTGATATGAAGAAGAATATAGTTGAATAAAACGAAATATGATTATTCATAGTTGAATGATGGAAAAAGTAAAATTATTATAATGATATGAAGAAGAATATTGAAACAAAATCATAAAGATATGGTATTATAAATGCTTTGTAAAGTCTTAAAATTTTTAGTTGTCTGAAAAAAAAATATGGTTATCAACTTAAAAAAAATAATTATATAAACAAAATTATAAATATAATAATAAAAATATCAAAATAAAATGTGTTATTAAAGTAAATAGTTATAATATTGAATTTAAAAATATATATATATATATATATATATTAACAAAATTATAGATATAATAATAAAAATATCAAAATAAAATGTGTTATTATAGTAAATAATTATAATATTAAAATGAACAATGTTATAACATTAATTCAAAGATTTATATTGGAAAGTGTTTTTTTATTTGCATAATATTTTATAAACATCTTTATCTCAAAATTGTTGTTATATGTAATGATAACATAAACATTTTAATAAAATTATATGAATTACAATTTAATGTTTATATATTTTTATTACTAATTTTTTTTATAAGGAATATATATTAATTATATTTTTTTTTTTATATATTGAAAGTTAATAGGTGGATAAATTTATTTAAAAAAAAATAAAAACTATTTTTTTTTTCAAATTAATTTTTATTTGAAAGTTATAATTTTATCTAATTGATAAGAATTTTGACCATAAAATTCTCTCTTCAAGAACTTTGACCCATTTTAAAACTATTTAAAAAAAAGTCACCTCATAAAAATGTTAAACTCAAAGATGTGTGTGTGCATATATATTATATATGTGTGTACACACATATCTTAAAGCAATCACCCTTAAAGTGGATGTCTCCAAAGCATTTGATAGGTAAGCTAACTCTATCTAAGGCTCCTTCTCATACAAATTGGATTCAACAACTCATTTGTTACATGGATGATGAATTTCATAGACACTTCCTCCTTTACCATCCTCATCAATGGCTCAACTTTTCCCTTCTTCAAGATGGAAAGAGGACTCCGCCAAGTATGCCCCTTCTCCCCTCTACTTTTCCTCCTAGTAGCAGAAGGCCTCAACAGATTCATCCACAAGGCAGTTGACTCGAGAAACCTCAAATGGATCCTGGTAAGCTCATCCTTCTCTCTTACACACCTTATTTTTTTTGATGAAATCCTTATCTTCTGCAATGGAAACATCAGATCCATACAACAACTCAGAGAAATCCTTTTAACCTCTTTGGGAAAGCCATGAGAATGAAAATAAACGAGGATACATATTCTTTCTTTTCTTGAGGATTATTAGTGGAAACCCAACAACAAGCAAAACACATCCTAGGCATCCCCCATTTTCCCTTGGATTATGGTTTCAAATACATTGGCTTCCACTTGAAAGCAAATGGATATGTAAAAAAAGATTGGCAGTGGCTGTAGAAAAATTTGAGAAAAAAATCAACACATGGTGCAACAGATGGTTCTCAAGAGAAGGTAGTTTGGTTATGGTAAAATCTATCCTAGAAGCAATCCCTATCTACTGGATCTCTCTGACCTGGGTCCCCAGAGGAATCCTCAATAAACTTCGACAACTCTCTAGCATATTTCTATGGTCTAGCCCCTCCTCACACTCTTCCCTGGTTCTTACTCCTTGGAAAAAGATTGCCTCCCCTAAGTAATTAGGAGGATGGGGCCTAAAGAACATCCATTTATTTGCACACGCCTTCAAAGCAAAAAATGCTTAGAGCCTGGTCTAGGGAGCCACCCTTTGGCCTCAAGTACTTTAAGCTAAGTACTTCCCTATAGAATCAAGCGATGATTGGATCAGAAACCCAACCAAAATCTTTCAAAACGAATCCATGGTATGGAAAGCAACCCTCAAAGCATTCCCCTTGATCAAAAGATACCTAATCTGGAAAATTGGGGATGTTCAACATCTTCTGAAAGGAAGGGACCCCTAGATAGGTTGTGAAAACAACCACCTCCTACCTAATCCCCTTATTCACTCTCTAAACTCTTAGAGATTCTTGTATTTAAATAAGGTATGGAATGGTGAATGGTTGGAAGCCCATGAATTGGGCCTTGCGGGAGAGAATACACAGCACTAGGCAGACTATACATCAACAATCAATCATTCCAGAGTCCACATCTTAGACATAGAAGACACTATCATCTTGTCCCCAAACCCAACAATAACTTACAGGCCCAAATGGGGATACAAAGTTTTATTGAATCGAGAAGCACCCCCTGGGTGGGGGGAAATTACTGGAAACTAAAATGTCCACCAAAGTCCAAGATGTTCATGTATGTATATATAAGAATCGAGAAGCACCCCCTGGGTGGGGGGAAATTACTGGAAACTAAAATGTCCACCAAAGTCCAAGATGTTCATGTATATATATATATATATATAGTAGTCTTTCTATTAATATATATGGACAAAACATACATAGAGTACATCATAACTAATAGTTGAGCCAGATGTCCATCAAGCTTAAAAGTTTTTCGGCTTGTCCTTTGGGAAATCGGGCTAGCTATAAAAAAAAAAACATATAAAATAGAGAGCTTATGAAAATATCTTTCTACTAAGAAGTTTGTGGCATTGAAACCAAAACAGCAAGAGAACACAGTAAAAACTAACATACCCATTAGGTAAAGGCCTAAAACAACATCACGATTGTCAATCATCTAAATTATGAACCTGGGGAGCACCTTTAGGCTGAGGATTATCAGACTGAATCGAAGGAGGAAGAGGCCGAGAGCTTGAGGGCGCTCTTTTGTCGACTGTTATCTGAAAAACATCATCGTGCTTCATAACCAGCCATGAAACCATCATTATCAACAAATTGATATGACGTTCTAGGGCATCCAATCTTTGTATGAATTTCCGGAACTCTAGCTCTTGAGGCCACATGCCCTGCGCCACCATTTCTTTGACATGCCAATAAAGCTCCATTGTCCGGTGGATCTTAGTATCCATGTTCCCGGTGCAACCGAGGTTAAGAACTATGTTTCCCACTTACTTGTCCACAACCTCGTCCTCTGTGTAAGCATGTATTGTTCTTTGTTTCTTTGTCAGTTGAGTCGACAATAAATCGAAAATGCACCATTTCTTCTTCAGCGACAAGAGAAGCTTGCGTTTTACGCTCTGTTGAGGGCTCGAATTTCCCCTTCCTGGGTGCCATGAATAACCAGATTGCAAACCCTCCCACACTGAAGCAAAATGAGGAGCGTAAACAACAAGAATGAACACGAGGATCATCTTACCAAAATTTGAAAGCTACATTCCACGCATAGGCATAATGTCGGTCAGGATGGAGTCAGGTTGGTCATTAACGGGCATCGAAGAGATCATAACCATTATCCGTTGAAAAACCCCGATATTTGTACCCCTTTCATCCAACGTCATCCTCTGCGCATCATGTTCGATCAAGCTTCCATCCAAGGTTGGAGTACAAAGTCCTCTCTGGATGGCCTTAGCCCGGGAGGTGACAGGGGTCAAATAGACTGAAGATACCCCCACCAAACCATTATGACCCTCTCGCACGCCAGCTGCCAAAACATCATCGCTAAGGGACACATGTGTCAACTGATCCATGCCATGTGTCAACTTTATGTTGAGCATGAAAGGAATTACATTTCTTTCTCATATTGTGCAACACACCATTAACTGATTTAATTTTTTTTTTAACTTTCAATTGATATATATATTGGATATTGAAATATTTTATTTTTTGTGAACATTAAAATATTTTTTTAAAATGTCACATGTCAACTCCATGTTAAGCAATGAAAGAATTACACATCTCCCTCATACTAAGATGTAGAGAGCACCAATTGGATAAAATAAGAATTTTTTTACTTTCAATTACTTTATATATAAGAAAGTTGATATAAAAATATTTTATTTAAGGTGGACATTAAAGTATTTTATTTGTGGTTGATATTAAAATATTTTTTTTTGTTATTATTTAAAAAAAAAAATCAACACATAAATATTTGTTTGTTATTATTTTAAAAAATTGAAATATTTTTTGTTATTAATTTTGGTTTTTAAATTTCAATATCAATTCCAATGAATTACCATTCTCCCTCACACTAAATTATCAAAATCACCTCTTTCAATTACTTGTTAACTTGTTATACTTGCAGAACTGTACTTATTATACCTCCAGACCTGGATGAAACCTGAATGTAAACATTCATAGGCTTCACTGAAACCTGAATCTCATTAGATGTAAGTCAGCCTTACTGTTACAATTACAGTCTAATTTCATTGAATCAATGTAAGCCAGCAATACTATAGGAATTACTCTAAGTGCGCGCGCCCATGGAATTGCTTTATGTGGAAAAGAGCCATACCTTTAACTGAGATGATATTCAAGGAAAGATAGAGATAAAAATGCTGTGGATTTCGACGTATTATTCTTCCCCATGAAAAAGTTTAGATCAGGAAGGAATATGCTCCGATCTAATTATGCTTTATGTGATCAAGAATATGTTCGTTTGATTTTCCCTTTATGTGAGCATCTTAACGTTTATTTAAGCTGCAAGTATTAGAGCAAACCACTACATAATTCTTGCAGGGTATTGTGGATTTGTTTCATTGTTGTAGAGACTCAAGAGCATTATGGCGACTGTTACAGTGCCTCCAACCATACCTCATCCGAGTCAAGATTGCCAACAACTACGCGATGCATTCAAGGGATTCTCACTCGGTATAAATTCAACTAAATTCCAATATCCAAGAGGAGCTGTCTCTGCTTGTATTTTCTTTGTTCTTGTTGTTGATTGCATTTTATGTTTTATGAAAGAGTACCATGAACAGAGATTTTTGACAGTAGTATTTAACTGGAAATAGATATAAGATTTGCATCTCGATTACTCTGGGCGCTAAGTTGAAAAAGGAATGATTGCAGGTCGTGTGGGAACAGATGAAAGGAAGATAATAGATATACTTGCCCATAGAAGAGCAGAGAATCGCAGAGATATATGTCAGATGTTTTCTTTCATGTACAAGGAAGATCTCAAGCAGAGAGTGAAACTGGAGCTAAGCAGAAAACTTGAGGTGATATTCATATCTGGCTTTGTGGGTTTTAGGGTTTTATTTTCACTCAATTTATTGTGATAAACTTAGAACATATGGACAATTTACCTAGAAAAACATGTAAATGATGTAAATGTCTATACACTGTTAAAATAATTCAAATTAATTAATTTATGCTTCAGTGTTTGGGATGAGTGTAGTCATGTAAAACAGCCTATACATCCCTGAAACTATTCCAAATGGTTTAGTGTTTGGGATGAGTGTAGTTATGTAAAACAGCCTATAGATGTAGAATCCTTATGTGAAACTATTCCAAATTGTTTAGTGTTATGCCTGAAACTATTCCAAATGGTTGAGTGTTTGGGATGAGCGTAGTTATGTAAAACAGCCTATACATCCCTGAAACTATTCCAGATTCAAACCCAGAGATGTAGAATCGTTATGTGAAACTATTCCAAATGGTTTAGTGTTATCCCTGAAACTATTTCAAAAGGTTTAGTGTTTGGGATGAGTGTAGTTATGTAAAACAGCCTATACATCCGAAACTATTCCAAATGGTTTAGTGTTTGGGATGAGTGTAGTTATGTAAAACAGCTTATGTATCACTGAAACTATTCCAAATTCAAACCCAAAGATGTAGAATCGTTATGTGAAACTATTCCAAATGGTTTATTGTTATCCCTGAAGCTATTCCAAATGGTTTAGTGTTTGGGCTGAGTGTAGTTATGTAAAACAGCCTACACATCCCTGAAACTATTCCAAATTCAAACCCAGAGATGTAGAATCGTTATGTGAAACTATTCCAAATGGTTTAGTGTTTGGGATGAGTGCAGTTATGCAAAACAGCATATACATCCCTGAAACTATTCCAAATTCAAACCCAGAGATGTAGAATCGTTATGTGAAACTATTCCAAATTGTTTAGTGTTATCCCTGAAACTATTCCAAATGGTTTAGTGTTTGGGATGAGTGTAGTTATGTAAAACAGCTTATACATCCCTGAAACTATTCCAAATTCAAACCCAAAGATGTAGAATCGTTATGTGAAACTTATTCCAAATGGTTTATTGTTATCGCTGAAACTATTCGAAATGGTTTAGTGTTTGGGACGAGTGTAGTTATGTAAAACAGCCTATACATCCCTGAAACTATTCCAAATTCAAACACAGAGATGTAGAATCGTTATGTGAAACTATTCCAAATGGTTTAGTGTTTGGGATGAGTGTAGTTATGTAAAACAGCTTATACATCTTTAAAACTATTTCAAGTTCAAAACCAGAGATGTATAGTAGTTATGTGAAATTTGACGATTCAAAATTAGTTTTTCCCACATACATATATAAAATTCACTTTAACATGAAACAGTAAAAACACATTATATCACATTATTTATATAAGATTCATCTTAACCTTGTATTCACTTTTCACAAGAAGGATGTGAGGTTAACATGAATTTTCTCCATCCACTTTTCCCACACTGGATGCAAGATTAAAACTTCACTTTGACATAAAGCAGTAAAAACTTATGAAAACATATTGTTTGTATGAGATTCATCTTAACCTGGCATCCACTTTTCACTTTTCCCACAATGGATGTGAGGTTAAGATGAATTCGCCCCACCCACTTTTCCCACATCGGATTCGAGGTTTAAAACTTAAGATGAATTTCCCTAACTCTGTTCCCACAGTGGATGCAAGGTTAAAACTTCACTTTGACATAAAGCAGTAAAAACTTATGAAAACATATTGTTTGTAACCTTGGATTCGAGGTTTAAAACTTAAGATGAATTTCCCCAACTCTGTTCCCACAGTGATGCAAAGTTAAAACTTTACTTTGACATAAAGCAGTAAAAACTTATGAAAACATATTGTCTGTATGAGATTCATTTTAACCTGGCATCCACTTTTCACTTTTCCCACAATGGAAGTGAGGTTAAGATGAGTTTGCCCCACCCACTTTTTCACATTGAATTAGAGGTTTAAAACTTAAGATGAATTTCCCCAATTATATAAGATTCATCTTAACCTTGTATTCACTTTTCACAAGAAGGATGTGAGGTTAACATGAATTTCCTCCAACCACTTTTGCCACAGTGGATGCAAGGTTAAAACTTCACTTTGACATAAAGCAGTAAAAACTTATGAAAACATATTGTTTGTATGAGATTCATCTTAACCTGTCATCCACTTTTCACTTTTCCCACAATGGATGTGAGCTTAAGATGAATTTGCCCCACCCACTTTTCCACCTTGGATTCGAGGTTTAAAACTTAAGATGAATTTCCCTAACTCTGGATTGTACAGTCTCTCCGTATGAAAACATATTGTTTGTATGAGATTCATCTTAACCTCGCATCCACTTTTCCCACAGTGGATGTGAGGTTAAGATGAATTTGCCCCACCCACTTTTCCCACAGTGGGTTCGATGTTAAAACTTAAGATGAATTTCCCCAACTCTGGATTGTATAGTCTCTAGCTTTCTTTATTTTTTTTTATTTGGGTTAATATTAATCTTATTTAACTGTTCGTGCAATTTAAACACAGAAAGCCATGCTGTGGTGGCTTCTTGATCCAGCAGAGTGCGATGCACAGCTTGCCCGATATGCGATTCAAGGCTGGATTGCAAACTGTGGAGTTATTATAGAGATTGCATGCTGTAGATCTCCAGAAGAACTGCTGAACGTGAGGAGAGCATACCAAGCCATGTACAGAAAATCCATGGAAGAAGACATCGCTTGGGAAACCAAGGGAGGCACTCAGAAGGTGGTCCTCTATAAAATTCGTGCACACCTCAGTCTCTTCATCTTCATGTTTCTCTAAAGGTCGATTAATACTAATGTTTTGGGATTTGATAGCTTCTGGTGGCACTGGCGACGGCATATAGACATTGTGGCTCAGAGGTTGATATGAACCTTGCCAAAACAGAAGCACATCAGCTATTCGAGGCTGGAGAAGGCAGAGCAGAGGGAACAGACGAGGATGTGTATGTTCGAATTCTAGGCACCAGGAGTTTCCCTCAGCTCAATGCAACATTGGAATGCTTCAAGCAAACGTATGGTCACGACATCAATAAGGTAAATACCGTTAATTTTTTAAGATGACTTTACTCAATTCATTCACATTCACACTGTGAAATATTTGTGTCAGGTTGATACAGTCCGAGGTGGTAAAACTGAAAGCTGTGTACAAATTTAATGGCTTTGCAATATGGGGAAGCATATCAAATCAAAATTTAAATGGAAAGATTATTCTGTGTGCTAGTTTCAGCTAAACGTAGAGGAGGTGCAGTTCAATAGGAATTAGTATGTGATATTTTTAGATAGGTATTGGATAAGCTTAGCTTGGCGTTGACGAGTCTAAATGATCTGTTTAACAGCAAGGGGTTTTTTCTACACCAAATTCTGTTTGGAATTGGAAAATATATTAGGATTCTGGCCTGACAACCATTTATTTTGCTAAGTTTTGTTATGATTAACAAATTTATTTAATATTGAGATTAATTTAGATTCACAATACAATCCTGTTTTATTTATTTTAAATAAGAGTAATGATTAGAGCTAAACAACACAAATGAGAAACTGTATTAGCAATTACTCCAGATTAGTTAGTTGTTTCAAGAAATAACAACAAGTACATGTATGCTAAATCTATAAGCATATCACTGTTTTTTAACAAGAAAGATACAACATTTCATAGGACAGAAGTAAAGTAGGAATATAAGATAAATAAAAAAATCACAATCTTATAACGATTCTTACTGCAGTAGCATAAATAGTCCAATGTTGATCACTACACCAAAACCAGAGTTTTCCTAAAAGTTGACCTAAATAGGCTTCTCCTCATTCGACTTTCATTTAAAAAAAAAAAAGGTTTATGAAAATTCATTTAGGTAAAAGCCACTTCTTCTTGCCCTAAACTATATTTATATGATTCTTTACAAAGAAATTGCCTCTTAGTGGATTTAACTCATTTTCTTTTTCTTGGTAGTTTGTCTTTTCACTTTTCACTTTTCACTTTCTTGCTTTAACTTTTCCAAGGGACTTTTGTCTTTATTCAGGAGTCATTATTGGTTCTTTGTTTCATTTTTCTTCTATACCCTCCATAACTCATATAGAGATAAAATTCTTCTACAACTCATATAACTCGTGTAGAGATAAAATTCTTCCATGTGTTTATGATCAAAATGCTCATACACCACTTCAAAACTCACTAATTCTCTTTGTTGGGGCTTATATCATTATTTATAGTGTATTGATGTATTAATTAATATCTTTCGAGAGGTTGCAATATATTGCATTAATACTTCCTTGTTAACGTTAGAGGTCATTCTTATGGAAATACCTTTTGATGAATAATTCTCTCCAACTTTTCTATTGTTGTCGTGTGTGTAATCGTCTCCCCAAGAGTAGGCAGGTGACACCTTTCTATTATCTTTTCTACAATTTGGTGGAGGCATTGACACTTATTTACTAAAGTGGTGAATTTTTTATCTAAGAATTCACAAGCTGATTTGCAACTTGATAATCTAGTGTAGTTATATTGAGCTTCTTTCTAGGTCATTCTAGGGAGTCCTTGAGGTGCATCCTTTTCCTCTACCTGCCATTTCCTCAGTTCTTCAAACCTTATCTTAACTCCCTATAGGATTAATATTTTGTCTCTAATATTCTCTTGTAGGGTGCATAATTGAGATGAGTAAATATGAAATTCCTACAAGTTATTATACAAGAGATTCTACACTATGTTTATTTCCTCTTGAATTGAGAATGCATAGGCCTTGAACTCATATTGGCCCCTCATGTATTTTATGTGGCATGCCACTTGATCTTCCATAAAACTTGTTTTTTTTTGTAGTCTTTTATCTCCTTCATCATCTTAGCAACATTGGACTTGGTTACAAGTGTGCAGGAAAAAACTTGTAGATGTGACAACCATGGGGTTTTCTTTGGTGTTTGTGAGTATAGGGACTTGTGTAGTCACTATTAGTTCTGGGATTCTTTGTAATTTGAGATTTTTATTTGTTTCTCTCACTATTTGTTTCTTCTTCTTATCGAAGATGAATGAATCTAGCTTTGCGATGAGATTTGTATTTGAAGGGGTAAAAAGGCCTAATCCCATTTCTAGAGGTGGGAAGTGCCCTCCAATGAAATATTTCATGGTGAAATTTGTAGATATTTCAGGAATGGATGATCCCTCCTCAATGGGTTATGTGTTACCTATTATTGTTTACCATTTTCTTCATCTTTTCTTTTCTTTGTTTCTTCTTCTTATGAGGCTTTTAAATTTTCTTTTTTTTCGTTCAGCTTCAACTCTTTCTGTAGCTTCCTTATTTTCATTTATTATCCTTTGTTTTTCTACTTCCTTTTTCCTCTCTTCTTCTTCATTCTTTTGTTTATCATCTTGTTCTTTCCTCTTGTCAGTAGCTCCCATACTTCCATCACTCATTTTGATTGCTAGCTCCTCTAGAGATGCATCCCTTCAGTAGAGTTATTCTTCTTTCCATTCTTCATTTTGGTATGACCACCTATATTTGCATGCTAAACAATGGCTCTCAATCACACCACAAGGATTATTTCTCTTAAACCTTTTTGTTCCAAAGTGGAACATATCCAAAGTTTCCCTTTATTCCTTAACATCTCTTTCATTTTCTATGTTGTATACACCTATGCATATCGGGGAAGGAGGAAATGGAGCTTTCTTGGTCTGAGTGAGGACAAGTCCAACTCCATTTATGTATGTCTAGTAGGATACCTCTTGTAGAACCAATTTTTCTTGTATAAATGTAGGCAATAGGTGCAGGGACTTGATAGATCCAAATATTCTCGGGTAGAATCCCTTTTTAGTCAAGTTATTGCAAGAGTTGACTCTAGGCTGTAATAGAGCCAAGCCTTAGCACATTTTTAAAAGAAAAAATTATTTGTTGTTCAGAACTTGACTTGGGTTGCAGCAAGCCAATCCCTGAAAATTGATTTTGAGTGTACTTCTGACCTAATACACTCAGAGAGAGTTCTCTCAACGGCCAAGGGCTCTTTACTCAAGAATATTCAATAATCACAGCAAGAAAGGCTATATTTCTTATTAGAGAAGATTTTTAATAAGGTTGGGGGTTGCATGGATTTGAAAAGACCTATTGGGCGATGGAGTCAAGTGAAAACCAAAGAAAATATATCATAGCAGTGATTGTATTACTTGCGGAAAATGAGGCAAAGTAAGTCTATCTCTCAGCTATTAATAATCATGATATAGTAGCAGAAAAAGAAAAGGAAAAGGCCATCATAGTGAAAGCATCTATCAAGGATGAATTTTCACTACAACTTTAGAGGAAAAAACTGAAGGCTGATAACTAGATGCATAGCACTTATCTGGAGTGAATTCTGACCAGTCACCATTGAAACAAAACACTTATCAACTGTGTGTAAGGAGCATGTAAAATGAATTCCAAACATATTTTAACTCAACCGATAAAGGAACAGATAGATAATATGACAAAAAAGAGAACATACTGAAAGAATTGGCTGTGATGAATCTCACAATATCAAGTAAACATGTCACTTCTGTATTACTCCATTCCGGGCTTTCAAAATAACTCTACGTTCAAAAGGAGCTCTCTCCAAAAGAGGTTTCGCCCCCGACCCCCCACAATTACAATGGATGATTCTCTATATAAATTCCCTCTCTCAAGGAGGTTAAATCCGCGTCATAGGATACCTAACAGAAAATGAACTAACTTCAACTGTCTTTAACTAATCATAACAGTAATCTAAAATAATTTTTAAAGCACAAACAAAATCCTAATTTCCGAACTGTTTATAACAGTGTATGTATTTGATTCACCTCCATGCGCAAAAATCTTTGAAGTTGTCGGGAGTTCATAATGAATAACCGTATCAATATTAGGAATATCAAGACCACAGACAGCTACATCAGTAGCAATCAACGCGTTAAAGTGTCCCTTCGCGAAAGCCAACAAGAGTCTTCTCTCGCTGATTCAGTGAAATATCACCATGCAAAAATTCACAGGAAAGGACCCGACCTAGTGCCATTGACAGACTATCAGCATCTCGCTTTGTTTGATTTAAAATGATACATTTAAATATTTCCTAGAAAGCCTCTGCACCCAGACATGCATTGTAGCAGAAAAAACATACTTTGACGTTTTTTCGACAACGTCTTCATCAAATCTCACCTTAAGTATCTGGTCAGACTTGTCCAAAACAATAAACTATACTTCTGACAAGACTGGTGCACCTCGATTGATTATATCAAAAAATGCAACCAGGTGTTCCGACAACAATATCTAAACCTTTTCCAAGAAGATTGATTTGGCTCATTATAGGTAAACCCCCATACAGTCTGGAGCAGATTCTTTATCAACCTTTTTTGCAAGTTCTCGTGTTAGAGCCAAAACGAATGCCAAGGATATGACCGACGCTCATTTTTACGGTTAAATGACTTTGTCCAGGATTGGGATTCCAAAGGCGAGAGTCTATCCAGTTCCATTACAGGCTCTGCGATTTGATGCCATCAAAAGACCGTGTCCGGAATCGGTTAATATAATCAAAATATTAACAAACAGAACCCTACCCATTGACGCAATGATGGAACCATGAATTCAGATTTCGGACTTTCGGAGGAAGTAGCATAATGTCAAAACGATGGTCAAAATCTCAAAATGGCGAGATTGGTGCTCTTCATGGTGTTTCGTGCATGCAGCATGTGTTGTAATGTATTTGGTGATTTATTTGCTGTTTGCATTCAGGAGGTTGATCTCTAGCTAGTCTACGTCTTTAAACAATGCTTCCTTTCATGGAATTCATCTTCTTCATCCTCAGATTTATCTAGATATCCAGCTAACCAAGACACAATATTTTCTATGGTTGATCTAAATGAGGCTATGGAAATCTGAATCACATCAATTATTGACAAAGACCCATCAGCATGGCCTCCAACTATCCCACTTCTCTTCTTCTTCCTTCCTGCTGGATTTACAGATCGGACACAAGATTGTAGGATAAGCCCATGCCAGGCAATTGATTCAGTGACAAGTCGCAACAAAGTTGACATGACAAGTTCATTAATCACAGACTCTGAAGGTGCAGAAGAATTAATTAACTCGTTCACAGATAACTCAATCAATTGCTCCACATTTTTTAAACAATCAAGTAAGCATTTATCCTTGCTCGTTGATCCAGTTCTCTCAAAAGATAGTTCCCAAGCATTGTAAAATACTTCCAGGGTTACCCAATCCACAATATCTAACTTCAATTCCTTGAAAGATTTTTTATTAGACACAATTTTGTCCAGTATTCCCAATGCTTCATCAAAGGAAAACCCAAGTGTACTTGCATATCTTTCTAGCAGCTGCTGCATTTCAGCATGACTTCCTTCTGTATTATGGGGTTTCCGTTCCTCTGCATCCTTGAGGTATGTCACACAATGAAGTGACAACTGAATCAGACGAGGAAGAAGACATCTTCTTTGAACATTCCTCCTTGACTGTTTTTCTCTAATATGTCGATGGTCCTGAAAGATAACATTCATTGGGACTTGGTGACCACCAGGGACATGTTTGAAAGTCTTCATTAAAAGAGAGAGACCTCAAGTACTTATCTTCAGACCATTCAAGTGGATCAATTCCAGAGTCTAAATTTCCCAAAATGAACTCTACTTCATCAAGATTATCCACTTTATGTTTGAGCTCTAAAAGTGCTGATTCAATTCTCACAAGCAAAAAATGATGTGAGTTCCGCAGGCGTTCCCTAAATTTCACAAATTCCACCACTTTGGAGTAATTACAATGACGATAAGCCAGAAATGTAAGATCTGTTGCTTCTTTCATGTAATATTCATGGAACTTTAGGTATTCTTTCATGACACTGTTTAATTTAGACCAAAGAGGCGACAACAATAACTGGGGAAACATTTGATGCGACATTGACTCTTGCATTATGTTCTTGATTTCCAAACTTCTGTACCATTCAAATGCTAACGCAGTGGAAACCCAATATGTGTACAAGTGGATAAGCAAAAGCCTGTATTGCCAAATATACCTCCTAATTGACAAGCCAAACTCTAGAATCAAGATTGCCTCCAATAGATAACCACGATGTTGAGTATGCCAAAACAACTCCATTAAAATATTTTAAGCCATTGGCAAGAGCTCTTCTCCATGCATAATCTCTTTTATAACGCTTCTTATCCTGTAGGCCTCTTTCTTGATAAGGTGATTTCCTTTTTGTTTGTTTAACAGGTTCAAATGCTCTGAAATAAAATCCTCTACTACCAACAGAAATAGATCCTCCAACAGGAAAGGACACTTGGCCAAAACTCAAGAGGTAGCGGAGGCAAAGTTCAAAGATTCCAAAAACCACTGGATGAAGTAGTCATGAGCCTTTCCTCATTCAAATATTTTTGGTTGAAACAGGTAGAAATAAATTCTACATCATTTTTTGCCTTTGTGGAAAGAATGACATATTAGAAGCATCTGCATATTGCAAGTGTTATTGTGCCGCATTTAAAATAGAGATGTCATACTTACAGTGAGATACCTCAGAACACAAACTTTCTTCCCAAAAGGCCCTACAAGTCCTTCAACAAATCTGATGCAAGTTATAGATAATTTGGAAATAAGATGTGATCCTCAAACACATTTGGGATGAAAATACTGAGTAGAGCAATTTCCAAAATCTGTTACAACAAGTCACATCCCAATCATTGATGGCACATATCATCTACATATCTTTTTCATTTATGCATAGTGTTGGTTCCCAAAAAAATCAGTGTGTATAATGGTGCCATGCACTACTCGTAGATCCTAGTATAATTAATTCAATACTTATGTTCCCAAAGGTCTTGGTAATATACATGGATGGGCTTCTCACTAGGCATACATTTCCAACCCATACCTAGTAAATTGTTTGTTGCACATATAACATCCAATAAGTAAGAAGCCATATAGAAATTCGGGGGAATTCCTATCGCCAAATACTTAACTCTGGAATTGGATTGGTTAAATGCAACTAATAAATTAGATGCTCATTTGAAGATTGTCCCCGTTTTTGTCACTTAATAAATTAGTGGCACCCAATTTTCATTGAATTGTGTAACATCCTTCTCTCCATAAAACCTTCTTATTAAGGCCCATAGTCAGCCTGTATGGTGTTCAAATATTTTCTGTAGGATATATGCCTATACTCCTTGACCCAAATTTCTTATAAGGAATCCATTAGTGTTTTAGAAGTTGATGGTAGTCAAGAGTGATTTGCATGACCCATTTGTCCATGAGATCAACTTGTGGAGTAGGAAACTTATAATACACCTCCAAGTTTGAAAGATGGAAAGAGGTGATGGATTTTACCTCTTTGTATTTGATTATCTTGTTGAATATATGTTTGTGAGATGATCCAAGATAAGACTACAATGCATGGGAGCATAGCTAATATAGTTGTAACCCGATGAAGACTAGATCTTTTTATGGCCTGATATATCCATGCATCAGGGTTTTTATCTCCCTTCAACAGTGGAATCTCTAGGTATGTCTCCTCCTTAAACATTTGATATATGTCTCCCCATTGATAATCGGTGGACTTATTTATTTTTCATAATGTATCACCATTGAATAGTCCTATGGCTTGTTTTTCCTTCTCTAGATCTTTAGAAGTTTCTCTTTCTATATGGATCTCATCGATTATTTTGATTTGTTTGTGTGTCCTCTTGTAAGACATCCTTAAATCCTAACACTCATCCATGTTAACAACACATCACATTAGTGTGGTAACAACGAGTAAAAATATAATGCTCATATTCTTTGTAGTTTCCCTAGAATGATTAAGGTTTCTTTGAAAAAATAAGTTCCTAGGTCTAGCAAGCAGGGGGTTGGATTTTAAAATCTACTAGCTTCATCTCAAGAGATTTAAGAACTTCTCATTAGGAATTTTGACATTGAGTTATGAGAAATTAACCTAGCAAATGTAAACAAAATGCCCCCATTCTTGAGGAAATATTTGTCAATCCCAACATACACTCACTCAGATTTGAGAAGGAAAAAAACCCTTCCCAGGGTTTTCCACATGATGGAGAAGATTCAATTGCAAATTGTTGGCTCAATGATGGTTAGAACTGGGGTAAAAAAATGTTAGCTAGATAGTCAATTCCATTCATGGTGATGATTGTTTTCTTGAGGACTTCCATTATGGTGTGAAGTTTGGTTCAATGTTAAACAAAAAAATTTACCATTTTTGTTTTGAAGCTTGGTTAAATAAAATAAGCTAAAAGATTTGAGAGGTGAGGGTGGTGCAAGTGATAACATTGAAATACATAGAATGTCCAAAAATAACTTTCCGTTCAAGCTTAGCTAGAAAGGGTAAAGTAACGCTTACCTAGTTAGTGTGTATTGCTAGTGATGATTGTTTAAGAGCCTATAAGATGTTGAGATGCCTTGCTATGATATGATAGGTGTAAAGAGTAGGTGTTGCAATGAGAAAGTAAAATTTGAACCTTGGATAGAAACCCTATTTTTTATTAGCATTTACTTTTTGTAAATTATGATAGTTCTATGTTTTGGTTCTTTTTTGGTGAAGTTTTTCCTGAAATTTGATGAGAAATTGTTGGACCTACAGATTAGAGTGGCTAAGTTTGTATAAAATGAGTGCTCAGGGGTTTTTAGCATGTTGAATCGATTTATACATTCAAAAATGCAATTTCAATAATAGAAAATTGTGATTTCTCCCATATTGATATCACTATATTGCGAAAAAAATGCCAAAATGTAGAACTTTTAGACAAGGTTGTTCTTTATGCCTTGTGAGTGAATGCGTGCATGTTTATAACTAAGTTAAAACTCATGATTCATGTCAAATTTATGGCCATCACGATTTGCACAGTATTGAGATCTTGTGATGTGTTGCATCCCACTGCAACTGTAATTGTTTTAAGGCGTGAAGTCTCATAGTCTTTCAATCTTTGGAAAACAATATGCACGATGCAACAATGCATTTAATGTTGTATAAGCTAGAATATGTACCCTCTGATTTAGAGTTGCTTTAAATCTAACGGTGTATATCCCAACATATACAATGTTAAATGCACTGTTGCAGGGTGCATATTGTTTGCCTCAATCTTTCATGAAATTCTTTTGTTGCGGTGGTTTGAAACTTCCAAACCTCATAATGGTGAGACATGTTGCAATTCAACAAAGTTTGAGTTGTTGTAGAAATTCGTGTCACTGATTTTGAGGTTGTATTGAATTTTTTGGCACTCACAACATGTCGTCGCTCTTCCAAAGTATGAAATATGCTATGTGATTTGTCACAGCCTTGAAAAAGTTGCAACTTTGTGATGAATGCGATGTGTCATGGATAATCATGAATTTGAAAATTTGCGAGGCTGCGACATGTCACATGGGGAAAAACTTTTTAAAGTTTTCAATAACTATGACATGTCACGAGAGATGAAACTTGAACTTGGAGAGATTTAAAGGTAACTATATAAATCCATTTTTTCTTTCAAGAGAGGTAAACAAAGGCTACAAGAAGTTCAAGGGAGAGAAAAAGAAGAATCAAAATCCAAACAAGTCATAAACAAAAACCAAAGAAGCAAAATCCATGCAACTTTATTGGAGACCTTTTGACTTGAAAGAAGATTGTAAATGGGCTCCAAGATTTTACTCAAATCCAAAATGATGCAGGAGCATCACTTCACTCAGCACATGCGCCATCTAGCCAACACATCAAAGCACGCATTCAAGGAGAAGAGAGGCACCAACCCTCTCGATTTTAAATTTCAAATTGAAATTAAATGAATTAAATGATTGTAAGGCTGGTAGAGCCAAGCCATGCTTTTGTGTAGGCTGTATATAGAGTCTCCTTTAATGGTTGATAGGTTGAGATCTAGATCTGATTCAGACTAGACAACCATTTAATGTAATTGATTGAAATTAATGAGAGTTGGTGAGATGGAGGGAAGAGGTCAAGGAGCCCCTCTTTGTATTAGATCTTTTGTATCTAGATTCATTAGTTAGGTGTGAGTTAGGAAGAAGCAAGAGAAGAGAGAGCCGAGACTTTGTTGCAGTCAGAGCCCGGACACATTGTAATCAATCATTCATATTAATACAAAGAGTAGTTTTTCCTGCATGAGATTCTTTGTGTGTTTATGTGTTTATGAATGAATGTATTTTATGTATTTTATGTTGTAGATGTATGTTAGATGCCATTTGTAGGGATAGATAGTTTTTTATCATATATTCAGAAGTTTCTTTGATTTTCCAGTTTGGGTTCTTTGTGGCTTCATGCAAGGGGTTGCATGACAGAGTACTGAGGACTTTGTAAGCTAGTGCAAAGAGTGCACATATGAGTTCTGTGGAATTTAGGCAAAGACGTGCCAGGGGGGCGCACTAGAGGAAGTCATAGACTTGGAAGGAGAAGCTTCAAGGCTGTTGAACACCTTGGACGTGATACTGTGCAGAGAAGGCACATAGAGAAAGACATAACTACTGAAGTTTCTGTAAAGCTCTTCTAGGAGGGCATCGAGCAAGTGCATAGAGTGCACATAAGAAATCTATTTCGAGTTCAGAGACATGAGAAGTGTCTAGGAGAAGACACTCATAGAGTTGCTGAATAATATGTTGGCTCAGCAAGGTGTGCTTGAGAAGAAGTTGCCAAGAGGGTGCTTTCATCTCTTCGAGGGAAAGAAGAGACAAATACCTTTGAGGTCCAAGCAGTTGAAGCTCAAGGAAGACAAAGACATGTGAAAGGAGTGCATCAGGCCAACGCTCGAGTGAAGTGTTGATAGACAACCATATGAAGGTTCATCAAGAAAAAGGAGCATGCAGAGGTGAAGAAAGCTCAGGAGGGACAACGTTCTCAGAATGTAGACGAGACCCAAAGTCTCTAGGCTCGAGGAAGAATCAAAAGTTGAACCCTTCGACACTTAGAAAATATTCTAAGGCAAGGAAGGAGTGAAGCTCAGGAGGAAGGAGCACAAATGCCATTGGATCGACACTGGGAGAAAATATCTGGACCGCCGAATCTACGTCCAGGCATAAAGGAGAGTGCACAAGGGAAGAATAGATCGGGGCCGTCAGATCTTAGTGCAGTGGACCAACACCGTTGGATCTAGAGAAAGGTACACGGGAGATGTTACGAAACGATCAGAACTGTCCATCGTCAGAGGATGCGTGGAAACAGATCCAGGTGTTTGTGGAAACGAGCACCAGGAGATTTGCAAGGAGTTGAGGAGAAAATTCGTGAAAGGCGGATTTGTGAAATCGTTCTAGACCGTTGGATCTAGAAGGATGGGTGGGAGCAGATCCACACACTTCAGAGAATCGTCTAACGAGAGAATGAGATTGAAGACTCTCCCAAACTTGTAAAAGGCAAATCGCCGATTGAATCTAGGTCGTCGGATTAAGGGAGGATCTAAACCGTAGATCTAGAGTCACCAGATCTTGGGAGTCAGGGATTCAAAAGGGAAGGAGGAGACTGCACTTCATATCCCCAATACGCGAAAGCCTGATAGAATCCATGTCATTGGTTGAGCCAACATCATCAGGACCATCCATTTTCAGAGGACATGTGGCAGAGGTCCACATAAGTCGGAGGTTTGAAAGAGGAAGAGACAACATCATCGTGGTCGTCCATCGGAGAGGACACATGGTGAGAGGTTGGCGTTTTGTTGACTCTCGACACAGAGGAAGTCAACGGAGGGAGTAGTGAGAAATCGTGATACGCGAAGTTTCGACGTGCTCCAGAGGTTTGGTCCCAGGTTATAAAGAAGGGGCATATGGTCGACTAACAAGGGAGGAGCGTATAACCCATTATCCCTTTTCGGGGTTTTGGGGGTCGAAGGACTTAGGAGCATTTGCAACCAGAATCACGAATTCAAAAATCCATTTCGAGTTGAGGTTGTGGTCACATCAATGGTCATATGGGTGAGAGATAAGGGAGGAGCTAGCCGCGGGACTAGGCTCCATTTCGGAGATCGGGGATTCAGGAAACATGAGTTAAGTGGGGCTCGCATATAGGAGTCTCGAATTCCTGAAAGGTGAAACGTTTGTTGGTGTGGACCATGGTGATAGTGTCATGGTCATGTGGAGAAAGGGCTCGCGCCTGGTGCATGTTCGCACATGCGGGGTCTAACCAAAAGGACCTATGGATTTTTTCAAGGATTCCAGCAGGGAATTCAAAGAGTCGATTTGACTCAATATTGTTGGAGAACGATCCTTGACCGGGAGGTCAGCGGACCCTGTTGAGGCAGAGGTAGAGGGTCTACGTCAAGGTGGTATTAGAGCGCATAACTATTTCATTTATGTAGCGGAGAGTAAGTAATAATAATACTCTGATACACACCATTAGGTGGTATTAGAGCTTGATTTCTCTCAAGCAGAGAAGAAGGACACGAAGGATATAGTCTGATACCATTAGGTGGTATCAGGAGCTAAAGCAGAGTGTTGGTGCTCTGTGTAAAAGATTGTTGCAAGGTGAGTAACAAATGGTAGACAACTAGGTCTGCTAAGCCAGGAGAACCAGTCACATTCTTGAGAGAAGATGACTACTGAAGGTTAGGGACGTGGTCAAAGAGGAGACCACCAACAGAAAAGAAAGGCTGAGATAGATAAATAACTCAGTGAGATAAGGGCATGGATGGAGAGGTTTTCATTTAAAATGCATAAGGATGCTAAAATGCATTGGGTATATTATTATCCCATGAAGAGGAAGGTAAAATGGCCCGTTCAGAAATTGTTGGCCAAAGGACAATGAAGGTTGTTGAGAAGGTGGCTGAGGTATGTTGAGAGCCTCAGAGGTGAAGAGTAAGTGGTTCATATCTATGAGCCAGAAGTTGGGAAGAGTCTTAGTGATGGTGAGGAGGAGAGATCAAGCAAGGATCTCAGAAATTGCCAAGTGGGCAAAGAAGAAATCCCATATTTCTAGGTGGGCAAGGGAGAGAAGATGAGGCGATGTGAGAGTCTCATGAACTCAGGGGTGAGTTTGGATCAGCAAGGAGAGGTGACAAAGGAAGATCAGAGGAGAGTATTGATCATTGGAGAAATAGAGGTATTCCTGCCATATAGCCCAGTTGAGGCGAGAGCTTGTGTTGCAGAGGCAACAACAGGAGAAGGAAAACCAATAGTGACTGTCATAGAGGAAGAAAAAATGGAGAAGACATCATAATATTCCCCAGCATAACAAGAGCATGCATATGAGGTACTCACCCCATGGGAGAAGGAGTTGAAGATGCTGGAGGATTGGTTAAGCAATCCAGAGCCAGAAAAGAACTGCCAGGTTGTGGTCATGTAGATTGAAGAAGAATTCCAGTCTGGGGAGCAACTAGAAGAAGCTGGAGATATGCCAGCAGGAGAACTGGCAGAAGCAAATATGTTAGAAAAAGAATCTGAGCAACAACTCAATGAAGAGACTGTAAATTTGAACTTTGTAGTAGACTGGTAAGCTAAGGCCACAAGAGATGGAGAAAATCGCATGGGGGATCGAATTGATCTATCCATTTGCAGGGAAGAAGTCTAGCCGAGGAGATTGCATAAAGAGAACCAACAATTGGAGCAACTGGATGAGGTGATTGAGAAGATAAGAAGGTTGATGTTGAGGTCAGTGCAAGAAGCAGTCAGCAAGGAGAAGCTAAATAGAAAGAAGACTGCAATAGCAGCAGGGAAGAAGCAACAACAACAACAACAAAGCAGTGGAGCAGATGGACAGCTCCAAAAGATAGTTTGGGATCCAGGTGGATTTCAACAAAGCTTGGAAGCTCATGAGCAGGAGCTCATTAATTTTTCGCAGTAGTGGAGTATGATGCAGGATCATTGCTTCACTCAGCACATGCAACATCTAGCCAGCACATCAAAGCGCACATTCAAGGAGAATAGAGGCACCAACCCTCTCAATTTCAAATTTCAAATTAAAATTAAATGATTTAAATGAATTAAATGATTGTAAGGATGGTTGAGCCAAGCCATGCTTTTGTGTAGGCTGTAGATAAAGTCACATTTAATGGTTGGAAAGTTGAGATCTAGATCCGATTCAGACTAGACAACCATTTAATGTAATTGATTGAAATTAATGAGAGTTGGTGAGATGGAGGGAAGAGCTCGAGGAGCCCCTCTTTGTATTAGATATTTTGTTCTAGATTCATTAGTTAGGTGTGAGTTAGGAAGAATCAAGAGAGGAGAGAGTCGAGACTCTGTTGTAGTCAGAGCCCGAACACATTGTAATCAGGCATTCATATTAATACAAAGAGAAGTTTTTCCTGCATGAGATTCTTTGTGTGTTTATGTGTTTATGAATGAACGTCTTTGATGTATTTTATGTTGTAAATGTATGTTAGATGCCATCTGCAGGGATAGATAGATTTTTCTCATCTATTCAGGAGTTTCTTTGATTTTCCAGTCTGGGTTCTTTGTGGGTTCATGCAAGGGGTTGCATGACAGAGTACCGAGGACTCTGTAAGCCAATGCAAAGAGTGCACATCTGAGTTCGGAAAAATTCAGGCAAAGACGTGCTAGGAGAGCGCACCAAAGGAATTCATAGACTTAGAAGGAGAAGCTTCAAGGTTGTTGAACACCTTAGAGGCGAGACTATGCAGAGAAGGCACAAAGAGAAACACATAACTAGTGAAGGTTCTATAAATATATGCTAGGAGGGAATCGAGCAAGTGCATAGAGTGCAAAGAAGAACTCTATTTTGAGTTCAGAGACATGAGAAGTGTCTAGGGGAAGACACTCACAAAGTTGATGAATACTCTGTTGGCTCAGCAAGGTGTGCTTGAGCAAGAGTTGCCAAGAGGGCACTTGCGTATCTTCGAGGGACAGAAGAGACAATGACCTTTGATGTCCGAAAAGTTGAATCTCAAGGAGGAAAAAGACCTGTGCAAGGAGTGCATCAGGGCAACGCTTGGGTGAAGTGTTGATAGACAACCGTCTGAAGGATTGTCAAGCACAAGGAGCATGCAGAGGTGAAGAAAGCTAAGGAGGGACATCGTTCTCAGAACGTAGATGAGACCCAAAGTCTCTGGGCTAGAGGAAGAATCGAAGGTCGAACCCTTTGACACTTAGAAAATCTTCTAAGTCAAGGAAGGAGAGAAACTCCAGAGGAAGGAGCACAGCTGTCATTGGATCGACATTGGGAGAAAAGATCTGGACCACCGAATCTACGTCCAGGCACAAAGGAGAGCGTACAAGGGAAGAATAGATCTGGGCCGTTAGATATGAGTGCAGTGGACCAGGACCGTTGGATCCAGAGAAAAGTGCACAGGAGAAGTTTCGAAATGATCAGAATCATCCATCATCAGAGGACGTGTGGCAGTAGATCTGGGTGTTCGTGGAATCGAGCACCGAGAGATTTGCAAGGAGCTGAGGAGAAATTTCGTGAAAGGTGGATTCACGAAATCGTTCTGGACCATTGGATCCATAAGGACAGGTGGCAACAGATCCACACACTTCAGAGAATTGACTACCAGGAGAATGAGAGTGAAGACTCTCCCAAACTCGCAAAAGGTGAATCACCAATTGAATCTAGGCCGTTGGATTAAGGGAGGATCTGAATCGTAGATCCAGAGTCACTGGATCTCGAGAGTCGGGGATTCAAAAGGGAAGGAGGAGACTGCACTCCATATCCCCAATATGCGAAAGTCGGATAGAATCCAGGCCGTTCGTTGAGCCAACATCATCAGGACCGTACATTTTCAGAGGACGCATGGTAGAGGTCCACATAAGTCAGAGGTTTAAAAGGGGAAGAGTCGACATCATCGTGGTCATCCATTGGAGAGGACACGTGGTGAGAGGTTGGCATTTTGCTGACTCATGACACAGAGGAAGTCAACAGAGGGAGCTACGAGAACTCACGATACGCGAAGTTCTGACGCGCTCAGGAGGTTTGGCCCCAGGTTATAGATAAGGGGCATATTGTCGACTAACAAGGGAGGATCTTATCACCCGTTATCCATTTTTGGGGTTTCGGGGGTCAAAGGACTTAGGATAATTTGCAACCGGAATAGCGAAGTCGCGAATTCCGAAATCCCTTTCGAGTTGAGGCTGTGGTCACATTGGTGGTCATATGGGAGAGAGATAATGGAGGAGCTAGCCGTGGGACTAGGCTCAATTTCAGAGATCGGGGATTCGAGAAAAATGAGTTAAGTGGGGCTCACATGTAGGAGTCCCAAATTCCCAAAAGGTGAAACGTTGGTTGGTGTGGACCGTGGTCGTTTGGAGAAAGGGCCCGCACCTGGTGCAAGTTTGCATAGGCGGGGTCTAACCAAAATGACCTATAGATTTGTTCAAGGATTCTAGCATAGAATTCGAAGAGTTGATCCGACTCAAGATTGTTGGAAAACAATCCTTGACTGGGAGGTTAACGGACCCTGCTGAGGCAAAGGTAGGGGGTCTGCGTGCATTCATATTAATACAAAGAGCAATTTTTTCTGCATGAGATTCTTTGTGTGTTTATGAATGAATGTCTTTTATGTATTTTATGCTGTAGATGTATGTTAGATGCCATCTAGAGGGATAGATAGATTTTTCTCATCTATTCAGGAGTTTCTTTGATTTTCTAGTCTGGGTTCTTTGTGGCTTCATGCAAGGGGTTGCATGACAGAGTACTAAGGACTCTGTAAGCCAGTGCAAAGAGTGCACATCTGAGTTCTACAGAATCCAGGAAAAGACATGCCAGGAGGGCGCACCAGAGGAATTCATAGGCTTGGAAGGAGAAGATTCAAGGTTGTTGAACACCTTGGAGGTGAGACTGTGCAGAGAAGGCATAGAGAGAAAGAAAGAACTACTAAAGGTTATGTAAAGCTCTGCCAGGAGGGCATAGAGTGCACAAAAGAACTCTATTTCGAGTTCAGATATAGGAGAAGTGTCTAGGAGAAGACATTCATAGAGTTGTTGAATACTCTGTTGGCTCAACAAGGTGTGGTTGAGAAGAAGTTGCCAAGAAGGCGCTTGCATCTCTTCGAGGGATAGAAGAGACAAAGACCTTTGAGGTTCAAGAAGTTGAATCTCAAGGAGGACAAAGACCTGTGCAAGGAGTGCATCAAGCCAACTCTCCGGTGAAGTGTTGATAGAAAACCATCTGAAGGCTCGTCAAGCACAAGTAGCATGCAGAGGTGAAGAAAGCTCAGCAGGGACAACGTTCTCAGAATGTATATGAGACCCAAAGTCTCTGAGCTCGAGGAAGAATCAAAGGTCGAACCCATTGACACTTAGAAAATATTCTAAGGCAAGGAAGAAGCACAACTGTCGTTGGATTGACACTGGGAGAAAAGATCTGGACTGCTGAATCTATGTCCATGCACACAGGAGAGCGCACAAGGGAAGAACCAATCTGGGTCGTCAGATCTGAGTGCAGTGGACCAACATCATTTGATTCAGAGAAAGGTGTACAAGAGAAGTTGAGGTGAGAGCATGTGTTGTAGAGGCAGCAACAGAAGAAGGACAACCAACAGTGACTGTCATAGAGGAAGAACAAATGGAGCAGACATCAGAATCTGCCCCAAAAGAACAAGAGCATTCAGATGAGGTACTCACTCCATGGGAGAAGGAGTTGAAGCTGCTGGAGGATTGGTTAAGCAATCCAGAGCCATAAAAGGATTGCTAGGATGCGGTCATGCAGATTGAAGCATAATTCCAGTCTGGGGAGCAGCTGGAAGAAGCTAGAGATATGTTAGCAGGAGAACTGATAGAAGCAAATATGTTAGAAAAAGAAGCTGAGCAGTATCTCAATGAAGACACTGCAGAGTGGCAAGCTAAGGCTACAAGAGATGGAGAAAATCACATGAGGGATTGAATTGATCTATCCATTTGGAGGGAAGAAGGGTAGCCGAGGAGACTGCAAAAAGAGAACCAACAACTGGAGCAGCTGGACAAGGTGATTGAGAAGATAAGAAGGTTGATGTTGAGTTCAGTGCAAGAAGCAGTCAACAAGGAGAACCTGAGTAGAATGAAGCCTGCAATAGCAACAGGGAAGAAGCAACAACATCAACAACGAAGTAGTGGAGCAGATGGACAACTCCAAAAGATAGTTTGGGATCCAGGTGGATTTCAACAAAGCTTGGAAGCTCATGAGCAGGAGCTCATGATTTTTTCACAGCAGTGGAGTATGATGCAGGAGCATCGCTTCACTTAGCACATGCACTAGCTAGCCAACACACCAAAGCACACATTCAAGAGAAGAGAGGCACCAACCCTCTCGATTTCAAATTTCAAATTGAAATTATATGAATTAAATGATTGTAAGGTTGGTAGATCCAAGCCATGCTTTTGTGTAGGCTGTAGATAGAGTCACCTTTAATGGTTGACAGGCTGATATCTAGATCCGATTCTGACTAGACAACCATTTAATGTAATTGATTGAAATTAATGAGAGTTGGTGAGATGGAGGGAAGAGCTCGAGGAGCCCCTCTTTGTATTAGATATTTTGTATCTAGATTCATTAGTTAGGTGTGATTTATGAATAAGCAAGAGAAGAGAGAGCCGAGACTCTGTTGTAGTCAGAGATCGAAGACAGTGTAATCAAGCATTCATATTAATACAAAGAGCAATTTTTCCTGCATGAGATTCTTTGTGTGTTTATGTGTTTATGAATGAACGTATTTTTTGTATTTTATGTTGTAGATGTATGTTAGATTCCATCTGCAGGGATAGATAGATTTTTCTCATCTATTCAAGAGTTTCTTTGATTTTCCAATCTGGGTTCTTTGTGGCTTCATGCAAGGGGTTGCATGACAGAGTACTGAGGACTCTGTAAGCCAGTGCAAAGAGTGCACATCTGAGTTTTGTGGAATTTAGGCAAAGACATGCCAGGAGGGCACACCAGAGGAAGTCATAGACTCGGAAGGAGAAGCTTCAAGGTTGCTGAACACCTTGGAGGCGAGACTATGCAGAGAAGGCACAAAGAGAAAGATAGAACTACTAAAGGTTCTGTAAAGATCTACCAGGAGGGCATCAAGAAAGTGCATAGAGTGCATAGAAGAACTCTATTTCAAGTTCAGAGACAGGAGAAGTGTCTAGGAGAAGACACTCATAGAGTTGCTGAATACTCTATTGGCTCAGCAAGGTGTGCTTGAGAAGAAGTTTCCAAGAGGGCGCTTGCATCTCTTCGAGGGATAGAAGAGACAGATACCTTTGAGGTCTGAGCAATTGAAGCTCGAGGAGGAAAAAGACTTGTGCAAGGCGTGCATCGGGCCAATGCTCTGGTGAAGTGTTAATAAATAGCAGTCTGAAGGCTCGTCAAGAACAAGGAGCGTGCAGAGGCAAGGAAAGCTCAGGAGGGACAACGTTCTCAAAAAGTAGATGAGACCCAAAGTCTCTGGGCTCGAGTAAGAATTGAAGGTGGAACCCTTCGACAATTAGAAAATCTTCTAAGGCAAGGAAGGAGCGAATATCAGGAGGAAGGAGCACAACTGTCGTTGGATCGACACTGGGAGAAAATATCTGGACCGTCGAATCTAGGTCTAGGCACACAAGAGAGCGCACAAGGGAAGAACATATATGAGTGTAGTGGACTAGCACTGTTAGATCCGGATAAAGGTGCACGGGAGAAGTTCTGAAATGATCAGAACCATCCATCGTCAGAGGATGCGTGGCAGCATATCCGAGTGTTTGTGGAATCAGGCACCTAGAGATTTGCAAGGAGTTGAGGAGAAAATTCGTGAAAGGCGGATTCGCGAAATCGTTCTGGACCGTTGGATTCGAAAGGATAGGTGGCAACAGATCCACACACTTCAAAGAATTGGCTATCGGGAGAATGAGAGTGAAGACTCTCCCAAACTCGCGAAAGGTGAATCGTTGATTGAATCTAGGTCGTCGGATTAAGGGAGGATCTGAACCGTAGATCCGTAGTCACCTGATCTCGGGAGTCGGGGATTCAAAAGAGAAGGATGAGAATTCACTCCATATCCCCGATACGCGAAAGCTTGATAGAATCTAGGTCGTTCATTGGGCCGACATCATCAGGACCGTCCATTTTCAGAGGACGTGTGACAGAGGTCCACATAAGTGGGAGGTTTTAAAGGGGAAGAGCCGACATCATCATGGCCGTCCATCAGAGAGGACACATGGCGAGAGGTTGGCATTTTTCTAGCTCACGACATAGAGGAAGTCAACGAAGGGAGCAATGAGAAATCATGATACGCAATGTTCCGATGCGCTCGGGAGGTTTGGACCCAGGTTATAGAGAAGGGGCATATGGTCGACTAACAAGGGAGGAGATTATCACCCATTATCCCTTTTCGGGGTTTCGGGGGTCAAAGGACTTAGGAGCATTTGCAACTGGAATCGCGAAGTCGCGAATTCCGAAATCCCTTTTGAGTTGAGGCTGTGGTCACATCGGTGGTCATATGGGTGAGAGATAATGGAGGAGCTAGCCGTGGGACTAGGCTCCATTTCGGAGATCAGGGATTCGAGAAACAAGAGTTAAGTGGGGCTTGTATATAGGAGTCCCAAATTCCCAAAAGGTGAAACGTTTGTTGGTGTGGACAGTGGTCATAGTTCCGTGGTCGTGTGGAGAAAGGGCTCACACCTAGT
The DNA here is from genome assembly GCA_009831015.1 of Picea engelmannii. Lineage (NCBI taxonomy): Eukaryota > Viridiplantae > Streptophyta > Pinopsida > Pinales > Pinaceae > Picea > Picea engelmannii. The sequence continues at coordinate 464,050 of ML783437.1, read as the reverse complement.
GCAAGTTCGCATAGGCGGGGTGTAACCAAAAGGACATGTTGATTTTTTCAAGGATTCCAGCAGGGAATTCAAAGATTCAATCTGACTCAAGATTGTTGGAGAACAATCCTTGACCGGGAGGTCAGCGGACCCTGCCAAGGTAGAGGTAGGGGGTCTGTGTGCATTCATATTAATACAAAGAACAATTTTTCCTGCATGAGATTATTTGTGTGTTTATGTGTTTATGAATGAACATCTTTTATGTATTTATGCTGTAGATGTATGTTAGATTCCATCTGCAGGGATAGATAGATTTTTCTCATCTATTCAGGAGTTTCTTTGATTTTCCAGTCTGGGTTTTTTGTGGCTTCATGCAAGGGGTTACATGACATAGTACTGAGGACTCTGTAAGCCAGTGCAAAGAGTGCACATCTTAGTTCTGCGTAATTCACTTAAATACGTGCCAGGAGGGTGCACTAGAGGAAGTCATAGACTCGGAAGGAGAAGCTTCAAGGTTGTTGAACACCTTGGAGGCGAGACTGTGCAGAGAAGGCACAAAGAGAAAGACAAAACCACTGAAGGTTCTGTAAATCTCTTCTAGGAGGGCATCGAGCAAGTTCATAGAGTGCACAGAAGAAATCTATTTCTAGTTCAGAGACAGGAGAAGTGTCTAGGAGAAGACACTCATATAGTTGTTGAATACTCTGTTGGCTTAGCAAGGTGTGCTTGAGAAGAAGTTGCCAAGAGGGCGCTTGCATCTCTTCGAGGGACAGAAGAGACATAGACCTTTGATGTATGAGTAGTTGAAGCTCAAGGAGGACAAAGACCTGTGCAAGGAGTGCATCAAGCCAACGCTCGGGTGAAGTGTTGATAGACAACCGTCTGAAGGCTCGTCAAGCACAAGGAGCGTGCAAAGGCGAAGAAAGCTCAGTAGGGACGGCTTTCTCAGAACGTAGACGAGACCCAAAGTCTCTGGGCTCGATAAAGAATCGAAGGTCGAACCCTTCGACACTTAAAAAATATTCTAAGGCAAGGAAGGAGTGAAGCTCAGGAGGAAGGAACACAACTGCCATTGGATCGGCACTGGGAGAAAAGATCTGGACCACCGAATCTATGTCCAGGCACACAAGAGAGCGCATAAGGGAAGAACAGATCTGGGTCGTCAGATCTGAGTGTAGTGGACCAAGACCATTGGATCCGGAGAAAGGTGCATGCGAAAAGTTCTGAAATGATCGAAACTGTCCATCGTCAGAGGACGCGTGGCAGCAGATCCGGGTGTTCGTGGAATTGGGCACCGAGAGATTTGAAAGGAGACGAGGAGAAAATTTGTGAAAGGTGGATTCACGAAATTGTTCTGGACCGTTGGATTTGGAAGGACAAGTGGCAACATATCCACACACTTTGGAGAATTGGCTACTAGGAGAATGAGAGTTAAGACTCTCCCAAGCTCGCGCCTAGTGCAAGTTCGCACATGCGGGGTCTAACCTAAAGGACCTATGGATTTGTTCAAGGATTCTAGCAGGGAATTCAAAGAGTCGATCCAACTCAATATTGTTGGAGAATGATCCTTGATCGAAAGGTCAGTGGACCCTGTCGAGGCAGAGGTAGGGGGTTTGTGTCACAAAATGTGGGCAAGGTTCATGATCTCAAAAATTCTTAACAAAAGAGGGTGCCAATTTTTTCTTAAATTATGAAAGTAAAAATGTCAAACCTGGGGAATTTGTTGCTAGCTCAACATATGGAAACATACCATGAAACCATGGATATCTGCAAATTAGTTGTAAAATAACTAAGGCATTGGGAGAGTAACAATTAACTTTTGTGAAGAATCTTATCTTAATTGTGTGTTCTCACTAGATGTTTACCTTTGGACTAGCTACATAGGTACCCAATTTCAAGCTTGAGAGACCCACTAGTCAAATTGGAGGATCAAATAGATGGATTCAATTAGTCACTTTTTCCTAACCTCATATGTCAACATAATACCATAGAGATTCCAAATACCAAGGGTGTTTAAATATTTTCTCAAGTCAATTGGTTATTGTTCTCTTGGTGTTGCTACACCACCAGTGAGTGTCCATAGTCTTGGAAAAGTCACCCTAGTACCATAGACATTGCTCTGCTACTAGTGAGCATCCATGTCCCCAATGGAGATACCTGCATATCCCACTAGGATCTAAATTTATTTCCCATACCTTTACCTTTAAAAAAATTCCTTTAGCAAGAGGTGGATGGGGAAAACCAGTAACTCTTTAAATGTTTGAAGGATGATACCCGTTGTTGAGAATAGATTGAGTGACCCAAGTGATGATATATCCCCCTTTTAAACTCAGCTCTAAGTACTAAGATGCCATCCCAATAAGATTTCAGTCTTAATTATGTGAATGGGTGGGATCCTTCAACTAATCAGTGGGCTACTCAAAACTTGAGATCTTGAGTTGCTCATGGGATAACCACCTAGGTAACCAATGTCCCACCACTTGTGCCAAAAGTCCAAATATTCTTTGTGAAAGATCTAATAAAAAAATATGGAGGTCAGTGTCTTAACAAACCTACAAAAGAGTTCCATATTTTAACACATTTGTTCTTGGAATATTGGAGCTGGAGTCAAGAAAATAGTTAGTGCTAAAAGATCATACACCTAAAACAATACCAAAAATGTGAAACTATTCTAGGCAAACTCAAATAACAAAAACCAAGGAAAATAAAACTTAGCTAGGAAAGAAAAACAAAATTGAAATAATTTGCTTAAAGAAAATGAAATCAAAACAATGCATGAAATGAAAACTATGAAATAGGAAGGTTGTAAAATAAATTTATTTATGCACAGGATGACTGTCTTGGAGGCATCTAACTGAAGTAGTGTTTCATTATTTAGCCATTAATTGGAAGTAGGACAAGTTCCCCTTCTAGATTTTGCAACATATACGTGCATAGGCCAAGTTTTTCACCTACTTCATAAGGATCAAGCCATAGTTGTTGCAATTTGGTATGCTTTCCATTTTCTTTGCATGGCTTGTCCCATTTAAGGACTAAATCTCCCACCTAAAAATATTTGTTCCTTGCAGAATGCCCATCAAACCATCTTTTGACTATCTTTTGGTGAGCAACAAAATTTCTTTCAGCTTTCTCTCTTTCTTCCTCTAGCTTTAGTAAGGTGTTAATTTGGATTTGACGGGCTAGGAATATGTGGCCATGTGAGGCTTGGGATAGTTGGAGAGAGAGAAATAATATGTTAGGAGGAAGAATGGCTTCTTTCCTAGAGACCAAAAATTAGGGGAGGTCCCTAGCAAATCTTTTTGGATTACTCGAACTGCACAAAGAGTGTTTGACGAAGCATAATATCAATTTATCTAATGCTTAACTACATTTCTCTTTAGAATGTGGATCATGTTTTTACTAGTGGAATCAAACACACCATTGCCTTGTGGTTAATATTTATATGAGTACAACAATGTAATTCCTTTATCTAAAGAAAAATCAGTTGACTTCAAAGAAGAAAAATAAGCGGCATTATAAAAAACAAGTGTCAATGGAACACCAAACAAGTGTCAATGGATCAAAGAAGGGGTCTTGATCCAAGGGGTATTTCACTTGTCCGTAGGGGGGATTCAATATTCTGTTGTGGTGAATTCCCCCTGCGGACAAGTGAAACTCCCCTTGGATCAAGACCCCTTCTTTGATCCAAGACAGAAGGGAAACAAATGGTAATTACTTTCCTTTTAGATCTATTTCAACAAGTAGAATAGAAGAGAGAAATGGATGGCACACCTTTTTACGATGGATTTTCTCACTACTCCAACCTTTTGACCTTGATATCCAAGATCCTAGGAACAAGAAAAGACCTGCACAAGAACAAGATGAGATCCCTTTCTTCCACACTATAATATTAAGTAAAAATAGATCTTATCTACAATGATTTTCACAACAATAGACATGTAAACACTTGAACGCATAAACCTGAAAGGAATGGGCCAAGTTATCTATTAATGGAAAGCAATAGTGAAGCACTTACAATAAAATTTGATGTTGCAACAAATCCTCCAAGCTCTCTGTTCCAATCTCACATGATCATAATTATGATGCTCTTCAATTCTATCCCCCTTTCACTCAAGCATGACCCTCATTATATAGTGGTTTGAGGCATAAACAATTTGAGATATATTGGGAAAATGGTTGAGGATTTAGCTCATGAGGTTGGGATTTAGTGCCTAGGATGGAGCAAAGAGATATGGCTTGAATCCTTGACCCAAAAAAACTTAGATCTCCCCAAATCTTACCCTTAGAAAAAGGTGGAATGGTTGCAACCTCTTCATCACTCCCTTAACACTAAGTACATGGCGACTATCGCTCCCTAAGACACTCTAGAGGGTCGATAGTCCAAATTTCATCACTCCTTGTGTATGGGAAAGGGGGTCATGATCCTCAAATAGGGCCAAAAACTTAAGTAAAAAGATATTATTTCGACCTTCAAATGATATATTTCTCTTCCAACTTATCTAGAGAACATGCCAAGTACTCCCACATGGTCATGGATTTGTGACACTTAATAAAGCGCATGCAACACTTAGTAAGGAACGTAAGACACTTGATAAAGTGCATAAGACACCTATGAAACTTAGTAGAATGTGATACATAAGTGATACATAAGTGTGACACTTAGTAGAATGTGATACATAAGTGATACATAAGTGATACATAAGTGTGACACTTAGTAGAATGCGATACATAAGAGCGACACTTAGTAGTGTGGAAATTTGGTGTGTAACACAAAGGATTGGGTTTTAAAATATATTGGCTTCACCTGAAGAGATTCTAAGAACTTCTTGTTGGGAATTCTTATGTTGGGTTATGAGGAATCAACCTAGAAAATGCATATGTGGTACCCCACATTCATGGGGAAATATTTGTTAATCTCAACTTACATGAAGATTTGAGAATGATAAAACCCATTCCTAAGGTTTTCCACATGATGGGGAAGATTCAATTGTGGGGCTCCATGATGGTTAGAACTAGGGTAAAGAAATGTTAGGTGGCCAATTGATTCCAGTCATGGTGATGACCATTTTCTTGAATCACAGATTCAGTTATGGTGTGAATCTTAGTTCGATGTTTTAGAAAAAAAATACCAGTTTTTCTTTTGAAGCTTGGCGAGATAAAATAAGATAAAAGATCTGAGAGGTGAGGGTGATTCAAGTGATAACATTGAAATGAATAGAATGCCCAAAAACATTTTTGTCATTCAATCTTAGCTAGAAAGGGTAAATTAATGCTTACCTGGTCACGATGCATAGTTGGTGATGGTTGTTTGAGAACCTCAAAGATGTTGAGATGTCTTATGATCGCAGGTGTAAAGCATTGGTGTCACAATGGAAAAGTAAAATCTGAACCCTGGGCAAAAACCCTCTTTTTCACTTATGTTTTTACCTTTTGGAAATGCTAACAATTCTTTCTTTTATGCCTTGTGAATGAATGCATGCATATATATATATAACCAAGTTAAAATTCTTTTTAAATTCATCGTAATTTGTGCCAAAGTTATGATGTATCGCAACTCACAAAATGTTGAAATTTTATGACGTGTCACATCTCGCTACAATTGTAGATTGTAAGGTGCGACATGTCGCACCCTTTCAACATTTTAACCTTCAATCTTAGACAAAAGTCTTTTATCACAATGGTCGAAACTTCCAAACCTAGCGATGGTGTAACATGTGATTCAATAAATTTTTGGTGTGATAATTTGTGTCACCAAGCTTGAGGTTCTATTTAATTTTTTGTTGCTAGTGACATGTCGCGACTCTTCCAAAATCCAAAATTTGCAATATGTGTGATGTGTTGTGGCCTTGAAAAAGTTGCAACTTTGAGATGAGTGTGGTGTGTTTCCATCAATCATGAATTTGAAAAATAAGAAGGATGCGGCATGTTGCAGGGGTAATTTTTTTCCAAAGTTTTCAATAACTGCGACATGTCGTGAGACATGGAACTTGAAATTTATGAGGTTTTTAAAGCAAACTGCATAAATCCATTTTTTATTTATTTTGAGAGAGGCAAGCAAATTCTACAAGAAGTTCAAGGGAGAGAAAAATAACTAAAATCCAAACAAGTCATAAACAAAAACCAAAGAACTTTGAGCAACTTTACTGGAGACCTTATGATTTAAAGAAAATTTCAAACTTGCTCTAAGATTTCCCTTAAATCCAAAATATGGGTACGGCTCAGGATCTCAAAACTTCTCAACAAAGGAGGGACCCCAATTTCTACTTGAATTATGAAAGTAAACATGTTGATCTTGTTGAATGGGTGACAACCATCGATGAAGTTTCAACGGGATTTCAACCATATTTCAACTTATTAACCCAACCGTCGATGAAGTTTCAACGGGATTTCAACCATATTTCAACTTATTAACCCAATAAATGGATTTGGAGGTTAGAAAATTAATTCCTTCGATGGAAGAATTGTTATAAATTGTAACCCATAGAGACAAAGAAAGATATGAGAGGTACTAAGGTTGTTGCTGAACTTATTTAATCTCTATATTGATCAATAAGAATATCGATTTTTATTGTCCCGCGGATGTTTCCCTCTTAAGGGTTTGACTGTTAGAAAAATAGGATCGCAGAGCAATAAAATAAAAAAAGATGTGGAAATAAAACATAGAAGATACATAATACAATAGAGACACAAATATACGTGGTTCACCCAGTGTGGGCTACGTCTACCAAAGAAATTGTTAGGTCATTTCTTTATTATTATCCAACAAATGAAGGGATACAATCTCCAACACACCTGTTGTAACTTCCTCTTCTTTCTCTCACAGTTTCCTTTCTCAGAATACAATATTCACTCACATACACAACCGCAATACAATTCCATCATAAAAGAGGGTTTCCTTATAGGGAAAAAACGCTAACATAACTTCTACAGTCAGATTTGTGACCTTGTAATGAACCGTCCAGATTGACTACAAAACTACAATATTTTACAAGGCAATTTTCCCAAATATTTCTCTTCGGGGGTGTTTCCCCTCGAACCCCCACCAGGGGGGGATCCAAAATTTCTTGACACACCCCCTAGACCCCCTTGGCGAGACATATGTGATGGAAATCCCACACCACCCCCCTGTTAGGTAATTGGGTCCAAGCGCGGTTGAAACAAGACCTCTGAATCAAGAAGATAATTAGGCTACATAACCAACAATATCTCACTTGGAGACTGATCACAACAACTCAATTGTTGGGGTACCTATTGGACTATGATCCACCTTGGACCTGGAAAATTTATCATCTTTCACCTTCATGCTTGAGGGCTAGTTGAAATTGAGCAGGAAGTGAGTTTCTCCCCGGTTACTACCTTTGTTAACATGCTTGCAGGATTCTGGCTAGTATGTATCGTTTCCAACTTCAATTGTCCATCTTCCAAAATGGATCGTATGAAATGGTACCTGAGTTTTATATTCTTAGTCTTAGAATAGAAGGTTGAGTTCTTTGCAAGATGAATGACACTAGGGTTTTCACAGTACAACCTGATATTCTCATGCTTCTTTCCCAATCCTTCCATAAACCTTTGTAACCAAATCATCTCTTTACTAGCCTCTATAGCAACAACATACTTTGCTTCCATTGTTGAAAGTACAACCACCTTTTGCAGTTTTGAAATCCAACTTACTATTGTTCCACCTATAATAAAAACATACCTTGTGGTGATTTTCCTTCTATCTTTATCACCTTCCATATATGAATCAACATATCCCTGTAGAATAGTGTTTGCAACTCCAAAACATAACGCATGATTATTAGTACCTCTCAAATACATGAGAATCCACTTTACTTCCTCCCAATGTTCTTTACAAGGATTATTCATATACTTGCTCACACCACCCACTGCATGTGCAATATCTGGTCTTGTGCACACCATAGCATACATCAAGCTGCCAACTGCTGATGAATTAGGGATCCTGGACATGTATTCTATCTACTCATGTGTCTTGGGACACATTTCCTTGGTTCATTTGAAATGGCTAGCCAAAGGTGTACTAATCAGTTTTTCATTCTTCAATCTAAACCTCTCCAACACCTTCTCTATGTACTCACCCTGAGACAATATCAATTTGTGATTTTTCATGTTTCTTGTTATTCCCATACCAAGAATTTTCTTTTCAACACCCAAATCCTTCATCAAAAATGAATTATCTAATTTCCTTTTGAACACATTAAATCCTGCATGTTAGACCCTGCAACAAACATGTCATCTACATACAATAGCAAGATAATATAACTTCCATTTTCTAGCCTCTTAAAATAAACATAGTGATCAAAATGACATCTACTATAACCTTTTCTGTCATAAACATGTCAAACTTCAAACACCACTACCTTGGAGCTTGCTTTAGGCCATACAAGATCTTCTTCAATTTGCATACCAAATTTTCCTTCCCTTTGACCTCATACCCCTGTGTCTATTGTATATAAATATATTCCTCCAAATCTCCATGGAGAAAAGTTGTTTTTACATCTAACTGTTCAAGATGAAGATATTTTGTTGCCACAAGACTTAAAATACTCCTAATTGAAGTCATTTTAACAACAAAAGAAAATATTTCATCAAAATATATACATTTCTTTTGTGCAAACCCCTTGACAACAACTCTAGCAGTGTATCACTTTTTTCCTCCATCTTCTTCCTTCAACCTATAAACCCATTTATTTTGCAATGCTCTTTTTCCTGCATGAAATTAAACTAAGTCCCATGTCCGGTTATTTACCAAGGAATCCATTTCCTCTTTCATGCCTTGCTCCCACTTCTTTTTAGTGTCTACCTGCATTACCTCTTCATAACTTTCTGGTTCACCAGAGTCAGTCAACAATAAATAATACAATGAAGGAGAATATCATTAAGGAGGTCTACTTAACCTAGTATATCTTCTAACAACACTTGTAGAAGTTTGAGGTGCGTTCTACTCTTGTTGTTGTACATTTTTATTTTCTAGTACCTTTGGAATTTCATTTTCTTTTATTTAATCAAGCACTGTATATTATGTGTTTTCCTTTTCCTGTTTCTTTACTTGCAATTGATCTTTGTACATGACCTTTTCATTGAATACTACATCTCTACTCCTAATTATTTTATTATTTTCATAATCCCATAAGAGATAACCAAAATCATTAACACTGTATTCAATAAATGTACATTTCATGGATTTTCCCTCAAGCTTTGCTCTATTTTCTTTATCAATATGTACATATGCTTCACAACCGAAAGTATTCAAAAATGAGTAGTTTACCTTTTTACCTGTCCATGCCTCCTCTGGAATGTCACCATCTGAGTAGCTTGAAGGCCCTTTGTTTATTAAGTAAACAACTATATCTACAACATATGCCCAGAAATGCAAGGGCAACCCAACATGCAATCTCATACTCCTTTCACTTTCCACGATTTCCCTATTCATCCTTTCTGACACACCATTTTCTTGTGGTGTTCCTGGAACTATTTTTTCTCTACGAATCCCATGGTATGAATAATAATCATCAAACTCCTTGCTGCAGTATTCACCTCCATTGTTTGATTTGAGACACTTCAACCTTTTTCCTGTCTCATTCTGAACCAAAGCTTTCCATTTCTTAAAAGTGTCAAAAACATTAGATTTTTGTTGAATACAATAATCCCAATTTTTTCTAGTTGCATCATCAATAAAAGTAACATAATAAAAAGAGACACCAAGAGATGATACTTGAGTTGGTCCCCATTCATCTTTATGCACAAGCTCTAACTTTTCACTCTTCTTTTCCTTCCCGACTCTGAGAAATATGACTCTCTTATGTTTTCCATAAACACAACTCACAAAAATCCAAGTCAACTTGTTTAAGATCTAGAAACAAATTCATTTTGTGAAGTATCTCCATCCCCTTCTCATTCATGTGTCCAAGTCTATGATGCCATAGTGTTGTATCCACTCTTGTAGAAGCTAAAGAGATAGAAGAGTCAACATTACCAGTACATAAATACAATGTACCTACCTTCTCTCATTTTTCCATTACCAATGATCCTTCAGTGACCTTCCACGTCTCATCTGTAAATGTAGATATACAACCTTCACTTTCCAACTACCCTGTTGAAATTGTATTTCTTCCCATATATGGTATATGTCTCACCTCTTTTAGTAACCATTGGTTTCCATTCTTTTTTTTTAATTTGTACTTTACCCATTCCAACAATTCGACATGGTTCATCATCACCCAAATAAACCTGTCCAAAATCATCTTGAACATAATCTTGGAAATATTTCCTATGGGGTGTGGCATGAAATGAAGCCCCTAAATCTACTACCGTGGATTCAGTAATATTATTTAAAGAAAGAATCAAATCATCTCGTAACACATTGCTCACTAGTATTTCTTCAGATGTCCTTTCTTCCCACAATTCTAGCACTCTATATTTCCTAGTTTGGATTTGGATATGCCCTTCCTAGAACTCCCACGGTTCCCTGATCTCTTTCCTCCTTCCTTTTGTATTCCCCTGTTCTCCACGATCAATGCATTACCTGATGTCTCACCTGTGATTTTTCGTTGCATTTCCTCGCTAAGGATAACACCAACAACATCATCCAATTTCAGATTGTTTGAACCAGAGACAAGTTACTTACAACCATGACCAAGTCGTTCCATCTTTCTAGCAATGAGCACAAGATTAGAATATCCCTAACCTATTCGTCAAATTTCACTCCTACAGAACTTAGTTGATTAGTAACCATAATGAATTCATTTAAATGGTTGGAAACAGGCCCATCTTCTGACTTCTTCATATTAAATCATCACTTCATTAGAAATACCTTATTGGAAGCCGAGGGTTTTTCATATAGTTTATCCAATGCATCCATTAGATCCTTCATTGTATTTTCTTTTGAAATATTGAAATCCACTCACACTGCCAGGCACAACTGTATCATTCCCGGTGCCTTTATGTCAAGAACCTCCCATTCTTCGTCCTTCACACTCGCCAACTACTTTGATTTTCCACCCAACGATAGGTAAATATCCCTCTGATATAAATAATCTTCCAAATGCATCGTCCATAACTGGTAGTTTTGGCCATTAAATTTATCGACTGTAAACTTTCCATCTTCCGTCATTACTCCCACTCAAACCAGGAACCCTCTTTTCCTGCGAGCTAACTTTTTCTCTGATGCTAGTTGTTAGAAAAACATGATCACAAAGCAATAAAATAAAAATAGATGCGAAATAAAACAATGAAAGTACACAATATAATAGAGACACAAATATACGTGGTTCACCTAGTGTGGGCTACGTCCACCAAAGAAATAGTCGGGTTCTTGATTTATTATTATCCAACAAATGAAGGGATATAACCTACAACACACCCACTATAAATTCCTCTTATTTATCTCACAATCTCTTCTATCAGAATACAATATTCACTCACATACATAGTTGCAGTACAATTCCCTCATAAAAGAGGGTTTCCTTCTAGGGAAAAAAACCCTAACATAAATTCTACTGTCATATCTGCGACCTTATAATGAACGGTCCAGATTGACTACGAAATTACAATATTTTACAAGGTAATTTTCCCAAAACTTTCTCTTTGAGGGCGCTTCCCCCTAATCCTCAGTAGGGGGGGGGGGGAGGGCTCCAAAATTTCTCGTCGCCCCCCCCCACCCCTGGACCCCCCAGGCGAGAGATGTGGGGGGGAAATCCCCCCCACACCCCACCGTCAGGTAATGGGGTCCAAAAACGACTGAAACAAGACCTATGAATCACAAATACAATCAAGCTCCAAAACTAACATTTACTAGGTAAAATCGTTATCTCTTTTGTGATTATTGTTTTCCATTTTTCCTCTTATTTTCTTCTATAAATTGAGTTGTTTTGCTTCCACTGCTCGACAAGTGGTATCATAGTGAGAGTGGTCAAGCCATATGTGAGAGAGATAACTGGTATGAATGAAACGTCAAGGAGAAAATTCATGGGGTGAAGTCCCGCCCGATTTATGTGTATTTTTCTTTGTAATTTTTTGTGGGAGTAACTAGTGGCACACACAGTGGTGATAGAGATATACAAAGAAAGTTTGAGGAGAAGATGGTTTGAGGAGAAGATGGGTGTTTTGGATTCTACAATCTGTGGAGTTACGAGCACATGTGGAGGTAGCAAACCGATTGGGGGTAGAGTAGCCAACTGAAAAACCTGCACATGGAGGGGTTGTGCAATTGTTGAAGGGAAGCCACCTATGGGTTTTTTGTTGGAGGTTTAATCCGCATGCTGGAGGTTTGATCTGCATGATGGAAGAGCTCAATTTGTGTGCTATCAATCTGCTAAGGAAGAGTCTCGACCTGTTGATGGGTGAGTCATGACCTGTTAAAGGGTGAGTCGTGACCTGTTGAAGGGTGAGTTGCGACCTTCCAAAGGGTGAGTCGTAACCTTCGAAATCATTGTCATAACCCAAAGGTGGAGCCAAGGGTTTGGGCGCTTGCTAGTTCGTGGGTAGAAGAGAAGGAGACCATTGAAGGGATGAGTGCAAATCCTTCGAGGCCATGGGTATTTATTTCCCAAAAGGTTTTATTTTAAAAAACAAAATCTGCCCATTTTTCTGATTGTGAAGATATATATATATATATATATATATATAAAGAATTATATATTTCTTTAAAAAGGTTGAAGTTTAAGAGGGTGGGTTAAAAACAATTTTTTTTTGGAAAACACACACACACACACACACACACATATATATGAAAGTGGGGTGGTTATTCATATATATTTAACCAGGAGTTTTGCAATGGTTTATTGGTCAAAAGAACTTATTTGAATTGTGTCGAAAGTTTTGGTGTTTGATTGAATGGAAAAAGTGTCGAATGCTAAGTTCGAGGTGGAGAAGTTTAATGGAAAGAATAGATTCAAGCTATGGAAGCTCAAGATGCACGATTTGTTGGTGTAAAAAAGATTGCACAAAGCATTAGAGATCAAGACAAAGCAAACAATAGGTATGATAGACAAGGACTGAGAAGATATGGATTCAAGAGCTCTTAGTACCATTCGTTTGTGTTTGGCGGATGAAGTTTTGTTTAACATCGTTGGAGAGGAGACAACAAAAGACTTATGGAGAAGAATGGAAAACCTTTACATGACAAAGTCAAATCTACTTGAAGAGGCAGTTGTATAGCTTACATATGCAAGAAGGTATGAGAATCACAGATCATTTAAATGTTTTCAATACTATAATGTGCCAATTAGCTAGTATAGATGTCAAAATCGATGGTGAAGACAAGGAAGTAACATTGTTGTGTTCATTGCCTGAATCTTGGGATCACTTAGTCACTTATATTAGCTTTAGTACAACATACACCCTTGATTATGATTCGGTTGTGGGAGCCTTGTTGTCTAAGGAGATGCAAAGGAAATCTAGTTTAGAAACCTCCACATCGGAAGCAATGGTGGCTAGAGGTACATAAAGAGGAGAGGATTCGAGTGGACCATTTAGGTCTAATTCAAAAGGAAAAAAAAGGTAATAGAAGATGTTGATACTACAAAAAAGTAGGGCATCTCAAGAAAGATTGTTGCAAAAGGAAAGAATCTGAGGATGACTCTAGAAAGGTAGTAAGTCTGGTTGAATCAATTTCAGGTATGGTTGATGAAGTTTTATTTGTCTGCAGTATCTCACAATATCAATAAGAATGGTTGTTAGATTATGGTGCTTCCAATCACATGTGTTCACATATTAATTGGTTTTCATCTTACCAATCTATAAATGACAGTGTTGTTTTTATGGGAAATGATATTTCTTGTAAAACTATTGGGATTGGGAACATTAAGATTAAGATGTTAGATGGTATTGTAAGATTGTTGAAAAATGTTAGACATGTACTATAACTTAAAAATAATTTGATTTCTTTGGAAGTTTTGGATTTTGGTAGGTATAAATATATAGGTCAAGGTGGAGCATTGAAAGTGTCCAAGGGAAATTTGGTGGTAATGAAGGCTACAAGGATTAGGAACCTTTACAAGATAGAAGGAAGTAATGAAATAAGTGAAGAAACATTGGTATCTATGGAAGCAAGTGCATATACTTGTTTATGGAATCAACGATTGGGTCATATGAGCAAGAAGAGGTTGTAAGTTCTTGTAAATTGTAAGTTACTTCCAGACTTTCAATCTTTGAATTTATGCAAGTTTTATATCTCTGTTGGTTATGGTGATGAAGTCAAGGGATGTAGATTGTGGGATCCTAATGTATACAAAATAATTATTATTAGAGATATGTACATGGAACAATTAGAAGTAGTTCATGATCACAAAGAGAGATTTGTTTGCAAACTCAAGGAATCATTGTATGGCCTAAAGGTACCCAGACAATGGTACAAGATGCTTGATTCTTTCATGGTGAACCATTTTTTTTCAAGAAATGACTATAACCATTGTGTTTATGGTACATTATTTATCTTGATGTTATTTATTGATGATATGCTTGTAAGCCAAATCATGATTGAGATTAGCAGGTTAAAAGCTTAGTTGGAAAAGACATTTTAGATGAAGGATTGAGGAGCAACAAAACAAATATTGGGAATAGAAGTATACAAAGACAAGAATAATGGTAAGCTATGGTTATCACACCAAAATTATATGGAGAAGATATTGATGGGGTTTATTATGAACATTGTAAATATTCTTTTAGCTTTCCATTATAATATTTCTTCAAGTTTATGTCCTGTTTATGAGGAAGAAACAATTTTATCTCATAGACCGTATGAAAGTACAATAGGAAGTATGTATCCGATGAAATGGTCATGATTAAATATTTCACATGCAACAACTGGTGTTGTTAGTGAACACATGGAAAATCCAGGTAAAAATCATTGGGAAGGAGTGCTTCGTTATTTTAGAGGCATGAGTATCACTTACAATGGTTGTAATGATTTAGCTTGTGGTTATGTTGATTCAAAGATTGCATGAGATTTGGACAAGAGGAGTTCTACATCAAGTTATGTCTCGCATGAATGCAAGGATCTATTAGGTAAGTTTGGAAAAGTGCAAGATACGGTGTTTTGTGGTAGTCAAAGTGTTGTGCATTTGACTAATAGTCCAACGTATCAAAATGGGACAAGGCATCGTTTTGTAAGACAAGTTACTGATGGAGGTGGAGTGGTCCATACTTGATCAAATTGTGCAAAAATGTTCATGAAACCAATATTGTTAGAGAAGTTACGGTGGTGTTTTGCTTCTCTTGGCTTGTAGGAAAGGTGATGAATGAACTTGGGCAAGGTAATCAACTAAATTATTTTCAAGGTGGATATTCTTGAGCCCGTGACAACTGTTGGCGGAGTTTCAACATGATTTCTACTAGATCTCAACTTATTAACCCAATCATGGTTAGAAAATTAATTCAGTTGGTGGAAGCACTGTTATAAATTGTAACTCATTGAGGCAAAAAAATATATGAGAGAAAGCAAGCCTGTTATTGAGCTTATGTAATCTCCATATTGATCAATAAGAATATCGATTACCATTGTCTCGTGGATGTTTCCCTGCTAAGGGTTTCACCATGTAAAATCATTGTCTCATGTGTGATTGTTGTTTGCTATTTTTCCTCATGTTTTATGCTATAAATTGTGTTGTTTTGCTTCCATTGCTCGAGAGATCTAAGAGAAGTTGTTGTTGACTCAACACTTGAATATATATTATAATAGATTGATGAGATTTATTAAGTGTTATAGATTACAATTTTGTGTTATATATGTTTAAGAAAATTTCATAATAGGTTATGTAGAATTTAAGGGATTATATAAAGAATTAAAAAATTATATGTGCAGTTTTTATTATAAATAATTTTTTAACTTAATTAGTTAATAATTGTTTTTTTTAATTTTTTTATTATATATATATATATATATATATATATATATATATATATATATATATATATATATATATATAAGTTTTCAATGAAAATTATGAGAGCCAAAAAAAAACTTATTAACTATCCGTTTTTATTCCTTTTTTTCTTTATTATAATTGAAAGAGAATTTGTATTCATTCAAGAAAGTCTATAACAGAGGCATACAACAAATTACATAAGGTTTATAATTGTATCCTTTGGAAAGATAAAGCACTTTTTAGTGACAACATCAACAAGTTTATAGGAAAATACAAAACATATGTTCCAAGTGGACTTACATGTGGATTGTTTCACATACATAATATTAATTATATATAGGAGCATTATCTTTGTCTTTTTTCCTCTCATCATATTGAGGGGATATCTCTCCTTCTATATATAGCGGTCTTGTTTAAATGTTTTACATTTTTTCTTTTTTCGCGGGAATTTGGTGACAAATCTGCATGAAATTACAATTTTTTTGTTATTTAAATTGCATTTCTGAATGCAAAAATGGATTCAGTTTGTTGAAAAATCCCTGGGGAAATCAAATTACATAGAATTAATCACTCAAACCTCTAGATACAATAATTTCTAGATGGATTTCAGGAAAATATTCTCGAAAAATCTCTCCAGAAAAAAACCAAAACGTAGAACATTTAGACTATGACAACAATTAGTTATGGTTATAATACAAATTTACTTATGGAAAATGTTTGGTAGTTCGTATAACGAAGATAGTTCGTGAACTGGTGTAACCAAATCAAGTTCTTGAATTGATGTAATGATCTAACCTATGTTTTATATATCCATGAAGCCTCGAGAGGCATTGTAATGTCGTAAGCTTGATTATAAGCCCATCTTGAATAATAAGACACACTGATACCTTGACCTATGAATGTTTCCTTGACGCACCATTAAGGTTTTACCACATAAATATTGTGTGTTAATTGTTTTATTATCGTGTCTTGTTGTCATATTACTTGCATTTAATATTTGTTTTAGGCTCTGAATACCAAAAAATGGTATCAGAGAAAAGGTTGGTGTTTGGTATGTGGAAGAAGAGGATGCAGAGTTAGAAACCATAGTCGTCGTTTAATTTTGGTTTTATGTTAGTTGTATAAATGGGTCGATAGCCCAAGGAGAGGGAATTGAAGTTGATCTTCTCGTGCACAAGAGAAGAGGAATTGAAAAGAGTCATCACGTGCAAGGGTAAAAGTAGTCGAAGGTGCTCAGGTTGTTGGTCGAAGAAGATGGTCTGCCAGTGCTTTTTTTTCCACACGCGGAGGGAAGAGAATTTGCATAGAAAATAAAGAGGATTGTGCAGAGAAAAGAAAGAGAATTCCACTTCGGGTTTTCTGGTGAAATCCACAGAGAAAAGCAGAGCAATTTTTTGTCCTTGTGGAGAGAGAAAGAACCCTAGAAATAAAATTTGGTGGGTTCTGGAAAGGTTCGATTATCCATTTGCAGAGGATACGAAGTTTTTATGAGCAAGAAGAGGCCATTCGACTATCCATTTGTAGAGGAGATGAGGGTTTTCTGAGCAAGAAGAGGTCATTCAACCATCCATTTGCAGAGGAGACAGTTGGCAGAGAAAAAGAGAGTAGAGCAGGCCGGGAAATTCGCGGGGTTTCATATGGTTTCATACTTGGAGAGAGTCACCTATGCAAAGTTATGAAACAAGTAATTTGGTAAAAAATATGTTTGTCTGCCAATATATATATATATATATATATATTTATTCAAAAGATTAAAAAAAATCAAGTTTTGTGGAGGTAGGTTTGACGTTTTATGTGGCGGAAGAGTTTGTGAATATATTGCATCAAGTGGGATAAAACAATTAATTTTCCTTATTTGAAGAGAGTCTCTATGTGTAAAGAATTAATGGAAAAGGTGACAAGTGCTAAATTCAAGATTGAAAAATTTAATGGTAAAAATAATTTGGAATTGTGGAAACTTAAAATGCAAGCTTTGTTAGTACAACAAGGGTTGCATGAGGATTTAGACGGCAAGAGGAAAAAACCTGCATCTATGACCGATGAAGAGTTGGAAGACATGGATGCCAAAGCCCTTAGCAAAATTTAGTTATGTCTTGTGGATGATGTCTTGTTTAACATTACTGGAGAAGAAACGACGTCGGGCTTGTGGAGCAGGATGAAAATTATTTATATGAGGAAGTCCTTGACGAATTAGATTTACTTGAAAATGAAGCTATACAGTTTAAAAATGAGAGAATGTACGAAAATTGCAGATCATTTAAATGTGTTTAATACTCTTATATGCTAGTTGACTAGTATGGATGTTAAACCTGATGATGAAGATAAAGCAGTTACTTTTTTATTTTCATTGCCTGAGTCTTGGGATCATCTAGTTACTTCCATTAGCTTTAGGACAATTGAAACTCTTGAATTTAATACTATTATTGGACCTTTGTTGTTTGAGGAGGTGCATAGAAAATCAAGTCTTAAAACCTCCACACCAGAAGCATTGGTGGCTAGAGGTTGATCCACTGAAAGGGTAGAAGATTCAAGTAGAACATCCAAGGCTAAGTCGACAAGAAGAAAGGGTAAGGGAAGATGTTGGCACTGTAATAAAGTTGGGAATCTTAAAAATTATTGTTGGAAGCTGCAGGAGTCCAAGGAGTCCAAGGAAGAATCCAAATTAGAGGCAAATCCATTTGAATCAAGTCTAGGTATGATTGATGAAGTCTTGTCTATTAGTAATGTCTCTGAATACTATGAAGAATGGATTTTAGACTCTGGTGCCTCACACCATATTTTCCCAAATAAAAATTTGTTTACTTCTTATCAACTAGTTGATAGTGGAGTCGTTCTTATGGGTAATGATAATTCTTGTAAGAATATCGGGGTTGGAAGTGTCAAAATCAAAATGTTTCATGGGGTTATAAGGACATTAACTAATGTTAGACATGTGCTGGTTATGTCTCGTGTATTGCATGCTAATACAATAGGAAGATTGATGTTTGCGATGAAATGTTCAAATATTTCACATGCAGTTGGTGTTGTCAGTGAACACATGGAAAAACCAGGTGAAGAGCATGGAAATGAGTGCTTCAATATCTTAGAAGCACATAAGCACAAGTATCACCTACAGTGGTTGTATGATTTAGTTTGTGGTTATGTTGAATCAGAAGACATGGACAAGAAGAGACCTACCTTAGGCTATGTCTTGCATGAATGAAAGGATCTATTAGATAAGTTTGGACAAGTACAAGATATGGTGTTCTGTGATGGTCAAAGCATTGTGTATTTGACTAATGGTACAACGTATCAAAATGAGACAATGTGCATCATTTTGTAAGACACGTTACTAATGGAGGTGGAGTGGTCCATATTGAAGCAAGTTGTGCAAACATGTTCATGAAATTGGTACTATTAGAGAAGTTGTGGTGGAGTGTGGCTTCTCTTGGCTTGAAAAAGAGGTGATGAATGGGCTTGGGCAAGGTACAGGTAAATTGTTGTCATGGTGGAGATTGTTGGAATTATGACAACAATTAGTTATGGTATAATACAAATTTACTTATGGTAAATATTTGGTAGTTCGTATAACAGAGGTAGTTCATGAACTGGTGGAACAAAAACAAGTTCTTGAACTAATGTAACGATCTAACCTATGTTGTATATATCCATGAAGCCTCAAGAGGCATTGTAGCGTTGTAAGTCTGATTATAAACCTATCTTGAATAATAAGACATACCGATACCTCGCCCCGTGGATGTTTCCTTGACACACCATCAGGGTTTTACCACATAAATCTCTTGTGTTAATTGTGCGATTATCTTGTCTTATTGCCATGTCTTGCATTTAATATTTGTTTCAAGCTCTAAATACCAACAAATTTAACCTAATGAAGATTTGAGATCTTCCCTTATTGTAGAGATGGTTAGAAGATGATGAAAAAGAACATTTAAAGAGAATAAATACATTATTGTGGATCTTGAAGGGTATAGACCAATGTAATTCAAAATTACTAATTCACTCCCCCTTCTCATTTTTTTTATTATTTTAACCCCCCAATATGAACCCCTACTAGATGTCTCAATATGTAATATTAAGATGTCTTAATATATAATGCTCTTTTGACTTGGTGTTCTAAAACATATGACAATGTATCATTAAAACCACATCATCCTCTTTTCTCCTAGTATTCTAAAACATAGGACAATGTATCATTAAAACTACCTTATTCTTAATTTCATTCTTAATTTCTCCTTCGTTGCAAAGTAAACACAAACATTCTTCTTATTCTATAGTTTTCAATCTCCTTATTTTCAACTACTATTTCAACTACTCTTTGAAGAGAACTCAATCTTCTCTAGAAAGTACTACTATTTGGTGTAACCAATCATTGAATTGATAAAATCTCATTCTCTAGTCACCTTTTTGCCACAATTTCTCTATTCTTTTGTACCGAATTTCTAATCACTAATGGGTTTTTTTTCATTTACCATGTCACACTATCAATCCTTATCTCGAATTGCAATGTTTCAATCTCCAATTCAAACAGAAAAATATAGATATTCCAGCTTGAGTGCTTTGAACTTGAATAGAGATTTGAGGGTAGATTCTCCGCCTTCACTATCTCTACTGGTGCCTCACTGCACAAAAGCGTCCAAAACTCTTCCAACCCTGTCAGTGAGTTACAATCTTCCAACCCTGTAAGTGAGCTACAATCTTGAATTTCTATTGAATTGTTTTGGTTTATTTCTCAGGGATTAAAAGGCGATCTCAGTGGAGAGTTCGAGGAGGCAGTGCGCATGACGATAAAATGCATAAATCGCCCTGCAAAGTATTTCGCTAAGGTAATATACGTACACGTTCTCCTTTTTTCTGTATTTGAATCTATGCACAGTAATAAATATATTGCCATCCTTCTGTTCAGTAACCTTGAGTTATTTCAATTTGCCATGGACATGTATTGTGCTTTTAATATAATCAAATTTTCCATTATGGGTGTGGAAGAATCGATGACAGCTTCTCATCTTGGACTGTGCAGACATTGTATCTCTCTGTAAAAGGCGTTAATGGAAGTGCAGATGATAATTCTGTAACTCGAGTTATAGTCACGCGGGCTGAGATCGATATGCGGGAAATTAAAACTGAATTTCTTCGCAAGTATCAAAAGCTATTGGATGATGTGATAAAGAACAGTACAACAGGAAATCACAGGAGCTTTCTGTTGAAACTTATAGGCTCGAAGGTTGATGTTTAAAAAAAAAAAAATCTTCTCAGGATTAGTTAGAAGGGCTTGTCCATTTCTATCTGTGATCCAACCTTCCTGAGACTATCTGTGATCTAACCTTCAACCTTCCTTCTCAGGATTAGTAAGAACAACTTGAGATTGAGGTTGTTGCTTAATCCATTGCTTGTATAAGTCGATATTCTAGAGTCAGAATTGATTTTGTTCACCATTTACTCTATCGTGTAACTTCCATGCCTAGGTATTGCCATTTACTCTATCCCATTGTAGTCTACTTCAGGGTTCCATGATTTCAAGCAGTGTGTACTTCATGGTTTCACTTAAGCTATAGGCAGATGGTTGAGAAGGGCAGAAAGGGTATTCTTTTCATTTTTATGTTCAAAAGAGATCTTCACCAAGGAGATTGAGGAGGTGAGGTTGCTGAAAGGGATTTTACTATGAGAGTTATTTTTTTAAAACTTTATCATTATCATTTTTTCAATACCTTAACTTATTATTGTTAAATTTTCTTATATGTTTTTTATTTAGGATTTGTTTAAACATCATTTTAAAATGTTAAGTAAGAATCATATACTTAGTGTCTAATGTGTATACTTAGTGTCTAATGTGTATGTAAATTATGTAACAATAACTTAAATTAAAATTTTCTATAATTTTATGTTTCATTTATTATGAGATTTATGGTATATTATTGTCTATTTAAAGCTTTTCATATTTGGCATGGTAGATATTATTGTCTATTTGGAGACCCTCATACTTAGATATAGTAGATATAATGTGAAGATCATAGATGTTTTGGCCTTTTCATTGGAATAGAGTTTACTCATTTCATGAAGAAATTATTGCATACACCCAAATCCATTTGCATGTGGATCTTCTTGTCTTATTATCCTATTATTTATTATATAAAAGAGACATGGATTCTAGATGAGCACTCCTATCATATCTCTTCTTTCAAGTTCTGTTTTCTCATATACGATAGGCTATTAATGTACAACAAAAGAACATAAATATGTCAATGAGATTACTAAGTGCAATAGTATTAATACACTGTGGGAGCACAAGGAGCACTCATATATAAAAATCACATGCATATTTGGTCTCTATTAGTGAGAAAAGGAAGTGATAATAGGAAAACTAGAGTGAAACATACACTACAAAGAGCCCAAATTCAAAGGAGAACACGTTCATTACACCTCACTTTTTCTTGACCTCAAATGTTAAGAGAGACCATTATGAAAACCATGTTTGTTGATACCTTGAATTGCAATCCATCAACATATGTAATTATGAGGAAACTTACCTTTTTAGGTCTCACTCCTGCACTTATGTCATGGTGACTAGAGATTTGGGTTGTTTCATTCATCATAGAATGACACATGGCTTCATCAAAGGAATATTCTTCATTATTAAATCAAATGTGGGTGAAGTGGTTAATGGGCACTTTGATGATGACTATATTTCTCATGATCCTTAAAGACTAGACCTCAGTGAAAAAACTATGGATTGCCTATAGACCTTATATGAGGTTTCATGGACCAAGCTTCAATGGACTAAAAGTCAATTCCATAGGTAAAGAAAAAAGGATCTTCCATTCTATTTGGTTAATCAATGGTGGTTTTAAATGCCACTATCTCAAAATTTCAAGTTTTTAGAAATTCCCTTAGCATTCAAAATTCCCAAAGGAGCTCTAGGATATTCTCATTTAAAAAGTAAAAAAATAAGATTGAAAATATATCACTAAAGCTAAGACTAACAAATCATATCACTAAGTCCAATTGCTACTACTCATATATACTATTGGCATTCAAAATTCCCAAAGGAGCTCTAGGATATTTTCATTTAAAAAGTAAAAAAATAAGATTGAAAATATATCACTAAAACTAAGACTAACAAATCATATCACTAAGTCCAATTGCTACTACTCATATATACTATTCTTTATCTTGTTTGGTCCCCTTAGATAGTGCCTATCACAGATATGATAAAGTACTTCATATTTTTCTATTGACCAATACTAAAGTTGGCCAAAGATTTCATGTGGTTAACTAAAACATGTATAGTTAACGGAGGGGAGGGCTATATTAACGAAACACATACTCAAGGCTAGGCCCTATGTGCAAAATGGGCCATTTTGGTGATTGAGGAAAAAGAAACTTGGAAAGTTTTACATATAAATTATATTGAATGTATTGCCCCCTGATGGTAACATTATTCAAATGACCTTAATATGCAAACAATGATTATTACCTCGAATTAAGTGAATAGAAAGGGAACCTTTGTGGAAAAGGGCATATATGAAAAACTTGAAAAGTTTTTAAGCCTCACCTTGCTTAGAAAGGTGAAGCCTTCATATCAAGCTTGTCCTTCAATGATCATTTTCTTTGGTCGTTCCCATATGTCACGGAATAGTAAGAAGGTATTGGATAAAACATTAATAATATCTTTGATAATTTTATACTCGAACTTTAAAAAAAAAAGAAAAAAAAAAGAAAAAATAGATAGTATTGAGTTCGAGCGCGTTAAAGAGATATTACTTGACACTCTCATGATTAATTGGGGACAAGATTCGATACGTATTAAAAAGGTGATATGGAATATAATCAAGGACTTCAAAAAATATTGGCATGAATATTAAAAATGGTTTTGCCAAAATCTTAAAAATGGTTTTGCCAAAATCTTATGAATTGGAATAGCTATATAAACAAGAGGAGGTGAAGGGCAGGAAGTCCTTGTTTTTAAAAGCTAGTTTTCCATGAGAAAGTAAAATGAAAGGTTGTATCACCCGGATGGGGTGTTAGTGCCTAACACTTGGCGCGCATAAGCGGAAGGGGGAGGCCAGCGGAGCACAGAGCCATGTGCTCGGCTCGTGCCCACTGCAGCCACCACCCCCGAACATTAAATTGCATTCAAAGCCGATGGGAGGGGCATTAAACCAACCCCCCTCGACCACCTCTATGCATAGAGCTATGCGGAATTCTTTGTGTATTATCGCCTGGCTGTTTGGTCTCGACTCCAGTTCTGTGGTTTTCATGGTCTTTCGGGCGTTCCTCATCTTCCACCTTGGCTTTGCAAACTTTCTGCAGGCGCCAAGCTCCACCATGCCACGACAACGATTGCGTCCGCGCAGGGGCTCTCCCTGGCACCCTCGGCGCCCTCGCACTTCGTCCTCGCCCTCTGGTTCACCTACCCCAGCTCTTGATTGTTTGGCTGTCGTTGATACCTCCTGGACCCCGACATGGCGTTCTCCCTCTGCCAAGTATTCCTCTCCTCCCCCGGCGCCGAGCCATGGTCGACCCCGTAGCAATCTGAAGACGCCCTCTCCCACTCTACCGCGTGAACACTCCGCCATTCTGCATGACTTGGTTTTTGAGCTCTGTGACGGAGTCAATGACCTCCAGTTTCGTGTCCAGCAAATGGAGGGAAGGCTATCAGTCCTTCTCCAGCTTCTCGCCACTCCCCCTCCAGCCGCTCCTGTGGATTCCAGTGACGATCCTCTCACTGCAAGCGACCATGCGAGCAGCGATCAACAAGCTGCCACAGAAGGAAGCCCGCAATCTGAACCAGTGACCATGACTGCTCTCGCGAGGAAGGAGACTCTGGCAAGCAATATAGATGGGGACGATGATGCAGTTTCAACAACGGTAGCAGAGCAGAAGGACACCAGCCTCCAGGTGCACAAGGACAAGGACAACGACGCCACGGACATGCAGTGGACTGCCAGCGGGACACCTGTCATCGAGGAACCCTGGCCTGACCCCTTGCCCGAGTATGTCCCAGATTATATAAAGCTTGTTCCATACTTTAGCTCTAGTGGCTCTCATGGTAGTTAAATTGTCTGGTTTTCTCTAGAACTGTTAGAAATTTTTGCTACTTGTTATATACGGTTGGATGAACTGGTTTCTCCTTATGGAGCAGTTAAGTAATTACAACCGATTGACTCAGTTCATGTACTCTTGATCCTGTCTCTTAGAAGGACTTTTATATATAATACAAAATACTTACTTAAAAAAAAAAAATAAAAAAAAAATGAAAGGTTGTATTATAAAATGTTGAAGTATAGAGATGTAAATACATGGTGTAAAAAGTTCAAGTGTAAAGTTGTAAATATGATGTAAAAAGTTAGTTGTTGAAGCGTTTATTGTGTTATATTTATTTCCCATTATCTTCATTTTGAGTAAATGTTTTATAATATAATAATTAATGTTTTATAATATAATATTTTGCATTAATTATATTGGATTCATTTTTGTTTATGATTAGGATTGGTTTCATATTTGTCCGTAGGTATTATAAGGCTGAGGATTTCCGATGTGAGGAGAGAAAATTCTGTTAAAACCCATGTGATTTGGCTCTTGACCATTATTTAACACCTTTGACTCGTAGGTTTCATTTCCATGTTTCCTTGTCTATGCATTTCAATTCCACTTTGTAAGTTTTCAAGGTTCCTTTAGCAACATGCACCAACTACATGAATGAAGATGTGCTATCTTCTATCTACATTACCAATGGAATTGAATGTTGTTGGTTTGAAACTCCGTGTGAAATTCATTTATGTTGCCGTAAGAGCCTCATGTGATCGAGATTGCAAATAATTAGCAACAAAGAAATAAAGACTGCATGTTTCACACTAAGATCAATTTGTTTCCTATTCCAAATCACTGCATAAAGACACAAGGAGTTAACTTATTTAAAAAAAAAAGTGTTGTTTTGCATATTGAGTAATATCAAAAATGTTATGGTTGGTCTCTTTTTTTCTTGATTTGAAACAAAAGGAGTTAACTTTTTTTTTATTAAGAAAGTGTTGTTTTGCATATTGAATAATATAAAAAACGTTATGATTAGTCTCTTTTTGGCTGGATTTGAAAACAATTTTTCGTTCATTTTATCTCAAATCGATCCTCTACTTACACTTAACATCTTCGAAGGGAAACCTTTTTTATGAGAACATGTAAGTTGAAGATGATATTTACAAGGATATTTTTGGGCTTCATTGCTTATTATTATTCAAGGTGAAATACAATGTATCTAGAGCCTTTAGAGAAGGCTCATGACACTATCACATGTTTTATTATACATCCAATTACAATTACAAAAGATGATATTTATAGAAAAAGTCAACCTTGCATCTAAAGGCTGATATATAAAGAGTCTTATTGTAATGTTCCCCAAATTTACCAATTTTTTTTTTTTTTCTTAGGGACATTAAATTTATTTCTCTTCGAACAACTTATCTCGAAAGACCTACTGTTATTTATAAGTAGGTAGTTGTCATCACTATTAACTTTTTCAAGGTTTATGTTTTCCAGTTATTGACACAATTAACTACCACTCTAACAGATTTTATCTCTGAGTTATTTCGTACTGCACAATAATCATATACTTAAAGGGTCAAGGGTAACTTCGCTATACCCTAGCCTCTCAGATTATCAACATATCTAAAATAAGCATATAAGTTAGTAAATCCCCACTAACTTTATGATCCTTTTCATATATATATATATATATATATATATATATATATATATATATATATATATATA
>ML783437.1:360439-434610 GCA_009831015.1 Picea engelmannii | reverse complement strand
TATATATATATATATTTCAATTCTGATATTTACTCCCAATTCCGTTTAGTAATTGTACAATTTAAACATCCTTAATGTCAACTACAGATCAATCTGATAATTGTTTTCTATTGTAGACCGTAGATTATATCACAGGAATAGGAAAACTTTCACACTTTCGTCTACAACAATACACACAACAATTTTCTTAACTCTACTCAGGAAACTTCCATACATTTATCAACAGTTAGCACATACAACAATCTTTCTTGGCTCTACTCAATGCATAAATTCAACTGTAAAGTCTTATTTAATAATTCATTTCCTTCTACCCAACGAGTGGATGCATTCTTTCAGTCATTTATCAATAGAACATTTAACCAGAACTAAGTAAATGCATTCTACCAATT
Organism: Picea engelmannii; assembly: GCA_009831015.1. NCBI lineage: Eukaryota > Viridiplantae > Streptophyta > Pinopsida > Pinales > Pinaceae > Picea > Picea engelmannii. The sequence goes on along the minus strand of ML783437.1, from coordinate 434,221 downwards.
TTTAAACATCAAAACATTCAACCAGGGAAGAGTAGAAGAACATATCTGAACAAATTGTCGGGACAAAAAATGGAACAACCAAGTTCCATCCAACCATAGAAGAAAACAACCAATCTTCTTGCTCCGTTCACTCCCTAGCCTGACCATGAATCCATGAGGGCAAACTCCATAACTCCTCCTTAGCTATAGTCCTCTTCAGAATAAAACAAGTTCTCCTTGCCTCACACTCATAAACTAGTGCTCATAACAACAAGTGATATTCCTCTTCCCCAACATACTCGATAGCGTCCTGCCTCCTCCCATATGCTATATATGCAAAAGCATCTTGTGCCTAGGTCTTTTCCCCTTGGGAATTTTCGCAGCTTTACAAATCCCTGATTTTCAGGGGCTGCCAATGGCCAAATTCCTGATTTTCCACTTATATAATTCAGCCTTGAGGTAGTTCAAACATGTTCCCCACTCATGGAGTCATGGTCAGCTGATTTCAACCTAGATGTTCCATTTGTCTATCAACAATAAATATAAAAATATTTTTTTCTTACAAGTGTCATAGTCAAAGAGTTGGTTGAGGCAAATCAAATCTTTTCCCAACAGTCATAATAATAATTACAATTAATTGAATTCCAAAATTTGGAATTTCCATAAATGGCAATAATTTTCCAATTTCGAATTTACCAAAAAAGGAAATAAATTCCTAATTATTCTTCAGACTTCAATAATAATTTATTTTTGGGGATATTACATCATATCCCCCTTCAATACAACACTGTCCTTAGTGTTCGTTCCTTTCTCGGAACATGGTTGGATAAGATTTCTGCAAATCTTCCTCCAAATCCCAAGTGGCCTCCTCAGGACTAAAGTGATTCCATTGCACTTTTACTTGGGCACTGACTCTATTCCGTAGTACTATTTATCTCTTGTCCAAAATGAGTAGAGGTTCCACTTGGAACTCACCTTCTGGTTCCGCCTGCACCATGTTCCAATCTATCATTTGAGTAGGATCATGAACATAGATTTTTAACAAAGAAACATGAAATACATTATGAATTTTTAGATTTGCAGGAAGTGCAAGTTGATATGCCACGGGTCCAATTCGAGGTAAGATCTTGAAAGGGCCACAAAACCTGGGTGCCAACTTGGAACAATTTCCTAGCTTTAGTGAACTTCTTCTGGCTTTGACTTTTAAATAAACGTGGTCTTCGACTTGGAATTCTTGGTGTCTTCTTTTCAGGTCTGCGTAACTTTTCTATCTGTCCTATGCTTCTTTTAAATTCTGCTGTACTTTTCTTATCGTATTCTCCATTTCCTGGAGCATTTCTGGTCCCACCATGAGTTTGTCAACTGGGTTATCCTAGCTAATCGGAGTTGTACACTTTCTTCCATACAATATTTTGAAGGGGCTTATCTTAGCCTATGCCTGGTAACCATCGTTATATGAAAATTCCACCAAGTGCATGTAGTCTTCCCACTTACTTGGTTTCGTCCTTACGTACATTTGTAGCATATCTTCCACGATTTGGTTTGTTCGTTCAGTCTACCCATCCGTTTGTGGATGGTAGGTTGTGCTGAAATTCAAGTTAGTATTTAACCCTGCAAACAATTATTTCCAAGATGTAGATGTGAATTTTATGTCTCTATCTGAAATCACCATTTTAGGAATACCATGCAGTCTAAAAATTTCTTTCATGAATATTTCAGCGATGTTAATGTCTTTAAAAGTAGACTTTACAGGAATAAAGTGTGCAGACTTACTAATCTTATCAATTACTACCATAATTGAATCATTCTGTTTTTGAGTTCTAGGCAAACCTATGATAAAATCCAGTGATATAGTCTCCCATTTCCATTCCGGCACAGGTAGAGGCTGCAATAGGCCGGCTGGGTGCTGGTGTTCATCTTTCACCTGTTGACAATATTGGCACTTAGATAAGTATTCTTCTATTTCTCCCTTCATATTAGGCCAATAAAATAACTTCCTTAGTGCTGTTACCATTTTCTGGTATCCCAGATGACCAGAATATGGTTTCTTGTGTACTTCGTCCAAAACTGTTAACTTTAATTCAACAGAATATGGTATGTATAATCTATTTTTGAATCTTAGTAGACCATTTCTGTCCAAACTCAGATCTGTTCTGTCTAAATTTTCTGTAATATTTCGTAAATCTGCCACTGTTTTAATGTAATTTTCATCATTATTGCTTGCAACCTTTATCCTTTGCTCAAAGTCGCTTTCAGTGCTGCTAATGTTCATCTCAAACAACCTATGAATTCTTCTACTTAAAGCATCTTCCACCTTGTTTTCCTTACCCTTGATGTGTCTTACCTCAAAGTCGAATTCGCTCAAGAAGGCCAGCCATCTTGCTTGCCTTGTGTTAAGGTTTGGTTGACTAAACAAAAATTTCACACCACTGTTATCAGTCAACAACATAATTTTTCTGCCCATTATATAGTGTTGCCGCATCTTTAAAGCATGGATGAAAACTGCTAACTCTAAGTCGTGAGTGATGTAGTTTCATTCGTGCTCTTTCAGTTTTTGGGACTCATAAAAATTAACGTGCCCTTCTTGAGTTAGGACACCCCCCAAACCTTCTTTACTCACATCCACACAGACTGTGAAGTCTTTATCCGGGTCTGCTACCCTTAAAATGGGTGCGGTTGTTAACAATTCCTTTAACTTATTAAAACTGTCCTGACATTTCTGTGACCAAATAAACTTGGTTCCCTTCTTTTGTAAAGATGTGATAGGGTATGCAATCTTGGAGAATCCCTCTATAAATATGTGGTAATATCCAGTGATTCCCATGAATGAACGGATGTTCGCTACATACTTAGGGATCGACCATTCCATGATGGATCTTATTTTCTCTGGGTCGACTGCAATACCTTCTTCATATATTACATGTCCTAGGTATTGTATTTTCTTTTGATAAAAGTCACATTTGTCGAATTTAGCATACAATTTGTGTTTTCTTAAAGTTTGCAATACTATCCTTAGATTTTCTTCGTGTTCTTCTTCTGTTTTAGAATACACTAGGATATTGTCAATAAATACCAAAACAAACTTATCCAAGTATTGATTGAAAATACTGTTCATTAAACACATAAAAGTTGTTGGTGCGTTAGTGAGACGAAACGGTATAACCACAAACTCGTAATGTCCATATCTCGCTATGAATGTTGTTTTACTTATGTATTCATCTTTTATTCTAACCTAGTGATAAGTAGATCTTAAATCCAATTTAGAGAAAATATTTGCCCCACCTACTTGATCGAACAGATCATTGATTCTAGGTAAGGGGTATTTGTTCTTAACGATCATTTTGTTTAACTGTCTGTAGTCAATTCATAATCTCAGAGTTCCTTATTTCTTTTTAACATACAAGACTGGTGCTCCCCATGGTGAGACACTTGGCCTGATGTATTCCTTGTCCAACAGTTCTTGTAGTTGAATCTTTAATTCTATTAATTCGGGTAAACTCATTCGGTAGGGCACCTTAGATATAGGACCTGAACTAGGCAATAGATCGATAGAAAAGTCTATCTCTCTCCTTGGGGGAAGTTCAAGTATTTCTTCAACAAACACATCTTTAAACTCATGCAAGACAACAAAATCGTCTAGGCTAGGTTTATTTTCTTTTTCCAACATATTTGTCACTTGGATAACATAACTCTGACAACCTTTCCTCATTCACTTCTTAAATTGCATTGTTGAAATCTGCCTAACTGAGACTGGTTTTCGTACGCCTTGTATTGTCCTAACAATGTCGTTTTCATCTTTGTAATTGAGTGATTTTTCATAACAATCTAAAACTGCTTTATTCCTTTCTAACCAATCCATTCCAATAATTATATCATAAGACCCTAATGGTAGAGTATTCAGATTTATCTTTGTGTTTTGACCACCTAAATTGAACTCACAGTCGGAAATAAAATCAAATACTTTTCTTTTTGTTCCTGTTGCTAGTTGTACTAGCCAAGATTTTGCATGTATTATTTCTTAAGTTAATTTGAATCCACTACACCAGGAGTGATATAACTCAAAGTAGCTCCTGGATCAATTAAAACAGAACACAAATATTTTTAATTTTACCTTCAACTTCCACTATAGTGGATTGGTGATCAGCTTGTTAGCCATCCACGACTGCATTGATCCTATGTAAGCTTATGCCCACATATCCCATTGTAGAGGCTTCTTGTAGGTTGTGAACTGTAGTCCTGGCTGCAGAAGTTAATCGCGGATAGTTCCTCCTTAAGTGAGGTTCTCCACATTCCCAACATTTTAACGGTTCTTTGGGGCTGTCCCCAAACTTCTTTGTTCCCAGATTAACTGGTTTACCACCTCCTTGGGTATTCTGGTTATTGGAGTGAAAATATTTCCTTGGAAAACTCTTTGTTGTGTTCCAGAAAGGGGTTGGTTGATATCCCTTTTTCCGCTGGTTCACTCGGTCTTGTTTCTTATCTTTCCACGCCTTGGGAAATTCCGACCCCTGATTATATTGGTCGTAACACATTCGGGCCTTCCTGAAAACTTCACTTAAGGACTTGGGGTTGTCAAATTCGATTCTGTCCTTATAGGACTATGGTAAACAACTTAGGAAGCACTGGATTTTTACTTTGTCCTCCCGGATATAAGGTACAAACCTTAATAATTCCAGGAATTTGTTTATCAGGTCATCCATAGTCATTTGATCAAGTCGTAGTTCATAAAACTCTTTGGTTTTTCTTTCATAGTAACTTTGAGATAAATATTGTTTCTTAAAATATGACCACTCCATTTGTTTTTCCTTTAGGCCCTTGGCCAAATTCAGGTCATGCCGCCATATTCTTGCTTTTCCTTTCAGGTTATAGATGGCCATTCTGACCTTCATATTACTGGAATAGTTGTAGATCTAGAAATAATTTTTTATGTCTAGTAACCATGCTTAAGCCTCCTCTCCTATCCTAGATTCCCCGTCGAAGGTGGACAGTTTAATTTTCTTAAACTCTCCCTCAATATGGTCCACCTTTTTCCTTTTTCTTCCTGTGGTTGTTTTTATCTTCTGCTGATGGTGTACCTTTGGAAGAGCTGTCCCCTTTTTCTCCTTCAGGACCAGAATTTTTGGAGGCCCTTTTTCTAACCTCTTCTTCTCCATTATTGTCCTTCGGGCTCTTCTTTGTTATTATGCTATGCAACAATACTTCATTTATTTCCTGTTGTTCTTGTTGTTCCTTTTTCAGTTTCTCATTGTCTGCTTTGAAAACTTGTAGTTCCACAATGAGATTTATCATGGTTTCTAGAACCTCGGTAGGTGAATTTCCGTCACTGTTTTGCCTCGGTTCTTCAGGAGGTCTTTGTTCCAGATTCTCCTTGATTCCGATCTTAGCTTCATTCTATGTTGCCATGATCACAACAGAAATAAATTTCTTATGTTTGTGACAGTAATTGTTTTTTTAGTTTTTCATTAAACATAAGGCATGTGCTAAGCAAACATTTTTGGCCCCGTTTAGGGTCCAAGTGTTGTAACCTTTTCTCTGATACCATATGTAATGTTCCCCAAATTTACCAAATAAATTTGTTTTTTCTTAGGGACATTAAATTTCTTTCTCTTCGAACAACTTATCTCGAAATACCTACTGTTATTTATAAGTAGGTAGTTGTCATCACTATTAACTTTTTCAAGGTTTATGTTTTCCAATTATTGACATAATTAACTGCCAATATAACAGATTTTATCTCTGAGTTATTTCCTACTGCACATTAATCATATACTTATAGGGTCAAGGGTAACTTCGCTATACCCCAACCTCTCAGATTATCAACATATTTAAATAAGCATAGAAGTTAGTAAAACCCCACTAACATTATGATACTTTCAATACACACACACACACACACACACACACACACACACACACACACACACACACACACACACACACACATATATATATAATTACAGAAAAATTTAAGCATAGACAATACCTATATCATAAAGGTCTAAATGAAGTTGAGTTTAAAGAACAGATTGCATACTTAAAATAAGGTTCAGTGCATCTATCACAAACTTAAAAATAGGGGTGGATTTATACTAGTTGCTTAAATAATACAGGTGCATAACCCTTTCTTAAATCCTGTGTGCAGGTCCTGTGATACCCACACCTTTTGTCTCTACGTGATCTGGGCACTTCTTAGTTTACGGGCGCTAGCTCCTCTTCAATATCCCCTTCCTTCATATGTCCTTGGGATGTGCCCTTGTTCTAATGCACGATTGCGGGCATGGGCAAGAGTGGTTTCAAACCAACCCATTTTTCTCCCTACAATCCTACTCCAGCTGACGTGTACCCCGTTACCAAAACAATGGTTGAAATTGTGGCCTGCTCAAGGAAAATTATCCTCCGTACAAGTTTCGGCTCCGCAATCCTCCTTGTCCGTCGAGCTCTTGCCTCTCGGCGCTGCTTCCGATCAACGGTTGCTATCAAACTCTGTTCCTTCATTCTTTCCTCTTTCCACGCGTCTCCCCAGATCCCCACGATCTGTTGACTCGTAACTCCCCCTCTGGATCAACGAATATCATTGACTCCACCTTTCCAACCTTCATGAGTTTCAACTCTCAACTCCACTCTCCTCTGTGTGACAATTTTTTGGAGTGGAAGATTTGCTGCCACCTATCCCCTTGAATCCACGGATAGGATCTCCTCCGCGGATCCGGCCTTCGAGGATCTCAAATCTCAAGTCCCTTTCCTTCTCCTTAAATACGCAAAATCCTGCCACGTGTCCTCTTAAATCAGACGGCCTAGAATTACTTCGGGTCTTTTCCCGAGGTATATAGATCTTCGCCACATCTCCTCTCTAGATATGACTGTTCATAATCACTTCAGGTGATTTGATGGTTCATATCTGCTCCGACTCTCCAGATTTCTGAGATCTCAAATCTCAAACTCTCATCTCTGCTGACTGGGTATCTCCCGGGGTTCTAGATCTGGAACCACATGTCCTCCTTTGCATCAAAGGATCCTGTTGATTCCAGGACTCTAGCCTTCGACGATTTCAAGTCTCAACATCCACGAGTCTCTGGATCGAATCCTTCCGGAGTCCACGATCTGGTGACACCTGTCCAACCTAGAATCAATGGCTAATGTTTGCTCTGGTTGTTCAGGCTTCGACGATTTCGAGTCTCAAAATTCTCCTTCGCGTTTCCTCGTAGTGCTTTCTCCTGGAATCCACGATCTTTCGCCACGTGCCCCATTCTATATCTGATGGTCCAGAATCTCTTTGGGTATTCGGTGCTTTGACTCTTCGGCTTCCTAGTGCTTCGAATTTTTGGCTCTTTGGGCTTCGACTGTTTTAGTTCTCAAACTGAAACTCCAGTGTAAGTTTATCTGAAACTCACGACAAGTGTCGCCTAGCAGATCAACGGTTCTCATCTCTTCGTCCCTCCGGGATTTGACTGTTTTAACACTTCAACCTTTGCCTTCTTCTAAATCGCTCGAACCATTGACACGTGTCCTCTATGGATCCAACGGTCCAAAATCTCCTTTCAAAAATTGAGATTTCATGACTTGTGAATTCCAAGTCAACACTTCCTCCACATTCCCGACTTCCGAAATGTCAATATTTCGGGGTGCCCCAAATCCGACGGCTCACGCTCCTCTGAATCTAACGGTCTAGATCTCCTCTTTGCATATTGGGACTTTGCGTTTCACGAAGTTGGGTGGTCACCCACTTATCTGCTCCCGATCCCCTATATCTCGAAATTCTCCCTGGACAAACGACGGTCCAGATCTCTCCTTGAACAATGACTCAGATTGAATCACAAACTCGGATTTCGCGAGTTTCCAGAACTCTTGTATTTAGTTGTCTGAGTTGTGATCTCCCGATAATACTAGATCTACGATCCAAGATCTTCCTCCGATCAATGCCTCAGATAAAATCATGAACTCATATCTAGTGATAAATCAAGTCAACTCCAATTGGCATTAATGCTACATTTTTTATTAAGGGACGAGGTCCATTCGAAAAATTATTCTATCTTCAAGTTTTAACTTCCATTGAACTCCATATTATCACAAATTAAATTTCTCAGTTTCTTTGTAGGACTTTAACCTTCGCAGTCCTCAGATCCAGGATAACGTCTCTTGCAAAAAGGTACTCAGGTTCCAACTTGCAGCGTTAACAAACCTAGACTCAGATTCTGTTGAAAAGGATACAGATCTACCCTAGCACATTATTATCGTTGCAGGTTTTATACCAGGCTCCTATAAATAGTTGGTTTAGACTTATATTCAATCCTTAATGAAAAGGATAGAGGGGAAACCCCTACTAGAGACGATTTCCCTAAATAATAGTTATGATCGCAAGTGTTATGTAGAGTTTGAAGACTTGTTTAGATATTGGACCGATTCTGCAATAGGTAACAGGTTTATGTAGTTAAAACCATTGACATTTTCTCCTGAGATTATCAAAAGAAGAGAACTACAACCTTTTACTATATTTGATATAGTCGGCTTAAAAGGAAACTACCTGTAATAGTCGAGAAATAACTTTCTATGTAATATATGTGCAGGTAGTTTAGAAAACCCGTATAGGTAACAACACATATACATACATACATACATACATACATAAAATTGAAAATAAAATTGAAAATGGGGGAGCTTTGGGTAGATGGTGCACTAACCACCCAAGATATATCATAATTTTCCCCTTTATAGTTAAAGGACAAGTACCCCAAGCATATCAATCCATGTGTCCCTCACATGCAAGCCCATCCACCAAGACAAATCAATAAACACAATGAGACCCAAGGTTCCCTTGCACATGTAGAGGGGATGAGAGGTAATGAAGGTTTATATTTAATTCACCCTAATCCAAGTGGGACAATGGCCAATTTTTCATCAATTTGGTGGGAGGAAGATGGAAATCACTCTATGAATTCAACATTCTTTGGGTTGGTTTTTGGTTTGATTTTACTCTGTTTGTTTTTCTTTTACTGGGTTTAGTTTGTGCATAGAATCTTGTTGTTCACATATCTATTATGTCTGGATATGGTTATCATGGTTTCACATTTGAATATTTGAGAATTGGAGCTCTAGGTATAAATATTTTGCCTTTGCTCTATGGAATCGGGTTTATTTGTTTAATTGGCCTCTTTACGAAACCAATATTTGTTCTCAGGTAGGCAGTTGTTTTTATTAGCATTCAATTCACTCTCTATTTTAATACTATCCAGTTGGTAGTGTTTACTTTTCTAGCATTTACCTTCTATTTTTGGGAATGTGGATATGTTTCTAAGTTTTTGGGAAGTAGTGTAGAGAGAGTTTTCATCCTCACCCTCTTTGCAAGTTGTGGTTCAGAGTCTCACCTTTTCATTGATAGAGACGATTCTCTTGGGAGCTATGTCAATCTATACCCATACCTAGAGGTTTTTCAATTATCTATCTCACTCATAACAAATCAATTTCACATCATGGATCATCGATATTTACAAGAATTAAGGATGATTTTAAGGACACATGAAGACATGGTACAAGGTAACAACGATTCCATTTTCACTCTCATTTCAAAATTCAACAAATATGAATATCAATTCATTTCTCAAATTGCGGAAATTATGAGCAATCTGTTGTAAGTAAAACAACAATTATTCATCCTTGAGATATAGTGCAATCTCTTAAAAAACTTGGTATATAATTTGAACAGAGATGTATATCTGGTGGGCCTCTAATTAGAGGATGTTAGAACAAGGTGAGAATAAGGACGATGACACCATGATCCATATGATAGAATCTATGGACATTAGAGAACAAGAGGCAACACATATTGATATAGGACTCAAGGAAGCAAAAAGCATCATACCTTTCCTTAGCATATGTTTTTTAAAGTAATCATCATTGTTATCACTGAAATTTCATGCGCAAATGGTTACAAAAATCCAGCATCTCCAAACAACTATTAGTTCATCCATGGCCCAAAAAATGCATTTCCAAAGGGCACAAAACTATGCAACTGGTTATAAAATTAGCATGCGCTCAGAATGCAAAGGAAGCATGCGCACATGCGCCAGTCGAAAACTCCGGAAAAGCGCACATGCACGACTATGGACGCAAAAAGCCGCACACAATTGATAACGGTGCATTAATAATTCTGGTCGGCCTCCCACCCACTTCTAGTTCATATCCCAAGTCGATTTGACCCCAAAATCCGAGTTGAATCCAAGTGGGGGCTGGTCAAAGACCTAGAGGTTCCCTAAAGGGCCCCTTGTTCACACTAAAGACCGATTGGATAACGCCTCAAAGATTTTCTATAAAAAGAGGCCATGGGTGAACTATATTTCCAAGAATCTATTTTTATTGTTATGCTACCTCTATTCTCCTGCAAGAAACCTCTTTCCTCATTGGAGCATATAAGCATCATTTCATTGAGCCATTCACATCACCTCTTGAGTGAATGAGCTTTGGATTTCTTCACCATTTCCTTTTAGTTTTTTATTTGTAAGAAGAGCTCAATCATTGGGGGTTCAATATCCCTCCCTTGGAGGAAGAGGGGACCCATACGCTTCCCTTTCTCTTTGGTGTTTTCCCACTAATACAATCTATCCATTGGTGGCATGAATATTGGTCTTTCTTTTGTTCTATTTCCCTTATGCACATTAGTTTAGTTTCTTTACTTGTTATTAGATTAATTGTTTATTTGCTTATTGTGCTTGATGTTTCTAACTCTTGCACTCACTTCTGCCCTGTCTAGCTAACCCAACTGGACTTGTAAGTGTCCTCTTTTTCTCATTTAGGTAACAAAAAGGATACAACAATCATCATAGGTATCTTTTATATGATATATCGTATTAGAACAATTTGGGACATTTTTCCAAATGATATCAATAATATTTGTATTATGTTTTAGATAGGTGCAAACAACTTGAATAATGTAGACATTATGTATTTTTAACCAATGTTGTAAGCTTCGTTGCAACCATTTTTGACAATATAATTTCACCAATTTCTGTTAAAAAAAATTGATTAGTTTCCCCAATGAATTTATAGCTATCTCATAAGTTAAGAAGTCTCTTGATCTTAAGCATGTACCAATCATAGGTATCATTATATTAAACCTTGAACTCTCACAAGATGGTTGGGGGACACCCTCAAATTATCATCACAACATGCTTCTAAATGCATAATTGATTTCCTTAATGCCATGAATTGTTGCTGCTATGCTATAGGTTTTGCATAATGTGTGGGTCAATTCATTGAACTAGTTTATATTATTGGTTCTTAATTTTTATGTAAGGATTATAATCCTATGTGTTAATTTTTGGTATGAGATACAACAATCTTGTTATTAAATTCTAGGATACTTTACTTATAGAGATTGTTTATGCATGCCACCTCTTTTAGGGCATTTTACTTATAGAGGTTTATGTGATCCATCTTTTTCTTGTAATAAATATTTTGTATTTAATTTTTTCTCTAACTTAATAATTAAAGAAGTATTTTATTTATAAAAAAAAAGAGGAACCATTGTTTTCATCTTTCTTTACAAGTTTTTGGTCTAGTTATGGTTATCTTTTTTCGTCATTTTTTCCCAATTCCTTCTGCAACCAAATCTTATCTCTTTTTTCTCAAATAAAAAAATATTAACTATTTCTGTTATTGAAAATAAAAAGGTTAAATATTGCATCCAACTCAAAATGACACAATGAGCAATGAAAAGTAAGGAAAATCATCAGCATATAGGTGAAAAAATGATATCTAGACATTACAGATCCCACTTTATAAATAACATATTTTCCTATTAAAAAAAAACATTCTCGAGGGGTGGTTGAGGGGGGATTTACTTAGCCCCATAATGAGAAGAATATAGCAAGAGAGAACATAATAGTCTAATACAACCTTGTTTGGAGAGATAATATGCAACTTGGTTATGCTCCCTAAAGACATGGTCGAAGTCTACAATCTGTAATCCATTCTTCAAGTCAGTAGTGTGCTGAAGGTTTCAAGAAATATCAATGTTTCTATGATGTAGGGACCTTAACAACCATAATATAACAAATTTGGAATCCCCTTGTATATTTATATCACTTATCCCTTCCTCCAAATCAAGGGTCATCAGTCTACATGTTTCCTTAACATCAGCTGAGTTGTTTGTGTTTGATCCAAAACCACATTCAAATAAAATATAGTGTGAATCTAAGATGAATTATGCCACCTAAACCACTCTCCCTTGGATTTTGTTTGTATTATCCATAAAAGTAACCATGGGGCTTTGATTTGTCAATGATAGGCTCACCTACCACCCTTTGCTTCCTCTGATTTAAGATTCTTCCATAGTTTTTGTATTTATCCAAAACATATCTGCAATAAACATAAAATGATTATGGTTCAAATCCAAACAAAGTAAATGACCAATTAGAATTAGTTGGCTATAGAAGTGAATCTTGTGGCTACACAAGTTGATGGTCAGGTAGCATGTTGTGGTTGACAATGTGAAGGGACCCACCTAGATCGATTAGCTACCTCTTTCCTCTAAAGTGTTGTGTTGCCAATGTAAGCATTAAAAATTTAAGAAAAAGAGACAAGCAAAAGGAACCTTGAAGGGAATGCTACTAGAATAAGAAAAAAAGGGAGAGGAATAATTTTGCAAATGGGGGGTTGAAGAAACATGGATGCATGTCCCTTTAGTTGCTCCCCCAAAATCCATCATTTCCTATCAATCCATGCGCAATGATTGACAAGGGGTTCTTTGGTAGAGTAATGAAGGAACACTGAGTAAATTTCTATGATGAGATTTGTAAATGCTCCAATGAGACAAACACCATTGTAATTTCTACAATTTTCAAGAAGTAAACACTTAGTATAGCCATTTGATGCTGCAGTTTTTCCTTTGTGTTTTTCCAAGGTAATTTTTTTTTTCCATTGTATTTAATTGATTGCATGTTTGATATTTTTTGGTAATTACTTTAGTTTGGTGTATTCCCATGTGTATTTATTTGAAGGAAAATGTAAAACAATGCGAATTGCCTCTTCCTCAAGTCACTCTAATGTCCACAATGTTTGGCTTCCCTAGACCATCCATATAAGTGCAAGAGGGGCTCAATGGACGAGGGAAAAAATTGTTGGTTGTAGTTTCCTATTCCAGTGTTCGTAAGTTGTTGGGGGCCCAAACTCACTATTAGATACCTAGATGTTTTCTTAGACTAATCAATTACAATAGCCATGAATTCAATTACTTGTTAGATCCTCCATAACACTATTATTGATTGGATTGAATCATTGGTTTGTATCCACAACACTATTATCCATTGCATAAGTCGTTGGTTTACCATTCCACCATTCCTAGCTATGTCAATTCTAGTATTCAAGGCATTCTCCTTCACAAACTACAAGTTAGAGACTAGTTGTTTTTGCTCCATTTAAGCCATACATTAGTAGCTAGAAAATTGCTTCAAGTTCTTCCAACCATATACATCACAAAACATACAAGCACTACATCCTCAAGCTCATGTACATTGGTATATACATACAACAACCCACCCATCCACCCACCCACCCACCCACACACACACACACACACACACACACANNNTATATATAATATAGAGGTTATGTTGATGGAAATGGAAAGAATAAGTGATACAGGTTATGTTGATGGAAATGGAAAGAATAAGTGATACACATATTGCTTATGGCTCACAAATATGCCAGTGTGTTATTTTGTTTCCATAACATAGATACCGTGAACTTGCTCCATTGTTGGGAATTGGTATTGGCATTACACAACAAGTATACAATTATTGAAACATAATATGTATAAAACTATTCACTATTGTTAATGAATACATCCTGAGAAGTTTGATCTCAGTTTGATGGTGATTGTAGAGACATAAAAATTTAATTCCATAGAGAGAGATACATGTTGGAAATACATATGGCCCATAGGCCTACATTTAAAGATCGTGTATTTTTAGGAAATATACATCCACCCTAAACCTAGTAGGAAAAGAGAAAACAAATTTAAACAAGAATTTAAATGAAAAACAGAATACACAGAGATTTTACCCTAGAAACCCAAACATGAAAACCAAAATTCCTTGAATGCCTTTCTCTCATGTTGTCTTATTCATTCAGAATAAAGCGTTGCATGACTAATATTGGTATACACCTAATACACAATCACCATCATACTCTCTTTCTTTACACAACAACACTGCAACCAATTTGGCTTACATCTACATGACCAACAACCTATAAAGATTGATATAAAAATTGATTAACATAATACAATTACAACACACCTTATTTATAGGATTTACAGTATGCAAAACCCTAAATCATGACACCCAAAAATGGTTACATATCCACACAAATCATTGGATGTGAATCCCATGAATCTCAGGATTTTGTTACATTCGAATTCAGTCAGATTACCAGTTGAGTATCAGTCGACCTCCAATCGATCTTCAGTCAATTTCCACTCAACATCCTAACGACCTCTTGCTGGATGACCTTTCAAATTTCCCATCGATTGCTTGGAATTTTGAATTTCTCATTCAATCACTTCTACCTTTGACTTAACCATCAACTTGACTTAACTCATCGGTCGATCCTTCACCCAGTTGATCCACCTCGACTAGGCAGTCAGATGGCTATTCTATCACTATAAATGATATAACAACCCAACATGTATGCACCTTGAATTTTGTATAAATTCATCACTAGAGTTAACACCTTATATTGAAAAAGGGAGACACATCCAAATGGCCCATTACACAAACATAGGTAAATAATGATACTCCTTTCTAATTTCATTTTCCTTTGACCATGATTTTAATGCCTCCCATTTTCCCTTTTCGTCTAATGTTTTTTTGAACAATAGAACAAACTTCTTTGACACATTATCAAGATAGAAATAGATGATGAAAACTCTTTCTTCTTTTCTTTGTACGATATGCACCAATGTATATCCATATTAAATTTGTATCTATTAAGCACTGCAATGAATAAAAAAACGATTGGTATGCAAACCTCTCAATGCTTAAAATATCTTGAGTTAAGATGATTTTATATTGGTGTGATTATACACACACTATTTTATTAGTTTTGTATAAACTTTAAACTAACAACGTTGCATGGGATGAACATTACATGGGATAAGGATTACAATCTCTTTAATATTGGGTTATATAATACACCTGACGTCTCTCAATGCAATAAGCCTATCCCTTTCCATGATCTCTTATGTAAGTTATCTCAAGTGATAACCTTATAACATAGAATGGGCCAGAAGAATATTCTAGATTTTATGGATCTTGGAGTTTCCAAATTAAATGGCACTTCGAAGACACCATCTCATACCATTGGTATACCAAGGATACTTGGTACCCCTTCCCTAATAAATACCTCTTGTTATGTTAGCTTCCATGCCTAAGGAGTTTTATTGGTCTCAAAATCTAATGAGTGCCACTTGAAGGTAGGATTTTCAATGAGTCCATTCCATTTTCATGTAACTTTCCAACCCTAGTTATCCTACATATTTCAATCTTAAGGACCATCAACCTTTAATATTATTATCATACACATCGGTTATAAAGAATATTTTTTTAGAGTGAAAGTGGTATGTCAAATCCTAGGACAATCTTTGAACATTTGTGTCTCCTACCCAAGGATGAATACCCAATCTTATATGTTGTGCATAACCTATAAGCTAAGAAATATGATGTCAAATGGGTTTGGCTCAACAATCGTGAGAAGGAGTGTTATCCTCCCCACCTAGGTTTAACTCTTTCTAGTGACATGTTGAAATCTTAATGAGTACATTGTTGTAATGGCCTTGAGCCTTATATTTACAAAGCCTCGATATTTTGTATAATTTGGCTTACCATGCCATGTTTACCCTACCATACCATCCTTGGAATGAGGGGAAGTTCCCTGTGGGTTCCCTTGGGATGTGTATTTCACAGGGAAAAAAAAATCTAGGAAAGATGATCACATATAATAGGGTAAGCCACTAACATATCTCTCTAGCTAATAGGGCCTCATGAAGATGACTTGTTTGGGGATCTTATTTATTCTTCTACATATAGTAATTCAATGCATTTTTTCCTTATGATTGACTACCAAAGACTATTAAATGTAATTAACCTCCATGTTCCCTTGGTTTCCAAATCTATTAGGAAAGCAAACAAATAACTTAAGACCCCAAAATCTATTTCCTTTTCATTTGTATAGTCTCTACCATTTCAGCAAGGGGATGGAATTATTGTTCCTCTTACCTACCATAGATATTTGAAACATAGTTTCCTAATTTTAGTAAGAATACATGTAATACCCATAATCTGAGCCCCATTTTTAAATGAAAATGTAAATGTACATATAGGTCGGTGAGCCATTGGCACCAAGTTTTGGTTCAATTTTGCGTGCACCTGAGTAGTGCACGAGGATTGTTTTCCAAAGGAAGAGCATGTGCATTCACAATGTTGAGTGTACCTGAGTAAGTGCATGTGGATTGCACATCAAGGGAAGGGTGTTCACATTCCATAATGTTGCATGGGCATGAGTAAGTGTGTGTGGATTACCTTGAAGTGTGCATCAATCCATAATGTTGCGCACACCTGAGTAAGTGCGTGTAGATTGCGCATCAAGGGAAGGGTGTGCACATTCCATAGTGTTTCACGCACCTGAGTAAGTGTGCGTGGATTACCTTGAAGTGTCCATCAGACAAAGTTTATATGTATGTATGTATTTGAGGCAAGAGAGAATGTGTGGTTATTGGGCTGGTGAGCCGGGATGCAAAAAGGCCAGTGCACCTATCCTTGTAAAATGTAATCACACTCAAATTATTAATAAAATCACATCGTTACACGCAGAACAATCAGACAAAAAGAGACAGGGGGATAAACTCCACTGAAAAGGAAAAATGGGGATAAGAGTTTATGAGAGGGGCTAAGCCAAGGGGGATTAAGTCCAAGGGGATATTTTATAAATATTTCTGAAAAGTATAATTTATGGATATTTATTTATTGTAAGTTCTCGAGGGAAGGGAATGAGTCACCAAGTGGCTAAAGCTTATTCTGAAGGTGACAAGTGTCCAATTATGACCATGCAAATATGTGGTTGAACCTTAGTGTATTTTTGGGTGATTCACTCATTTTCTTCATCGGTTGGACCATCTGAACTAGGGATGGCCATTACCTTACCTATGGATAAAAAATTGGAAAGGGGTTTCCATCTAGCAAATAGAGTTTTTTGTTGTTGAAGAGGCGGGTTTTCAGGCTCGTGAGCATTCTCTCCAGGTGAGATATTTGTCGTCGAAGAAGCGATTTTTCAAGCTCGTGAGCATTCTCTCTAGGTGAGAGATTTGCTAGGAATTGTTCCCTAGTGCATTGGACATTAGTTACATGGCTCTAAGACTTCCTTTCTGGCCTATTGTTGAAGACCTAGAAGGGAAGTGGGGCAGTCGATGGACTGTTGAGAAGAGAAGGGGCAAACTTCTTGGGGTGGGACATGCATGTGGGGAATGAGATATTGTAGGCTAGTTGCATTAGTTGGGCACCTTGGACTGAGTAATTCTACTTATTATTAGACCTTATCTTGGCATTAGGAATCCTTTTTCCCTAGTGGAGTTTAAGCCCCAACTCGGTTAATTTAGTTTATGAGCAATAAAGTTTATGGCTGGGAGGAACATCTGAGCTCTGCGTGTAGTCGATGACTCTTTATAAAAGATAAGTATTGTTTATGTTCTTGTATTAATTATTGTGTGCTTAATTATCTATGTCTGATATGGGTTTATTTCATGTATGACATTGCATATAATTAATTGTTGTTATTATGTATAATGTTGTTTGTACATGTACGTGTGATGTTGTTATTCAGTATTTGTTGTCGCACATGTAGAGTATGGAATTTATTGAGTATTCCTATTAGTTAATTTTGTAATATTGGTCATTAGTTTATGAGGCAAGACTAGAATTGTCGTGCGCACATGGAAATAATCCATGCACACAAGAGGTTGGGTTTGTTGTGCGCACAGGAAAGAAGTCTGCACACAAGGAGAATAGAATTTGCGTGCGACACCATAATGATTGAACACGTAGTAGTAATCATGTGTTTAGAGTGGTTACATGTGCAATAATACTCCTGTGCTCTGAATGATTGTGTGCATAGTTGTATTATGTGTTAATTTCACTTTTATAACTAGTGTCTAAAGAGGAAAATTTGTGTGGCCCGATCCAACTTGGGATCGTGCGCATTATCTCACATGTTTCTGCACATATTAACGTTATAGTGTAGAATCTGTGCACTAGAGTTTTGGAGTGGCATTGCTCAAAAATAAGCTAGGGATGTTACAAAGTGGTATCCGAGCATTTTTTTAGTGTTGGTAATGGGGGATGTTACGAATTGGTATCAGAGCTCCATTTCCAACAAGGAGCCTACATGGGCCGAGTATATACTTAAGGTAAAAATTCAGACTAGTAAGTGGTCGAATTTGGAATTACAACACAGCCATGGTGCACATAAAATAAGAATGCGCAAGTGTGTGCACTAAATTTCGACATTGCAGGGTGCAATGCTAGGAAATGTGCAAAACAAATGGGTGCACGAGTGTGCACACTAAAATTTGGGGTTGCATGGAGAAAAATTGGTGGTGCATGTGTAATACTGATACGTGGTGTATATGTTAAATATTTACATCGCGCATTGGTACATATTGAATATCAATGCATGCATGGCTTCAAAAAAAAGAAATAAAGAGTAAAAGGGTATTTGGGAGGATTCCAAATGACCATAATTTACCGTGCAAGGCTTAGAATTATGCAAGGGAGCGGTCGATGGGAAAGATTTGGATAGAGGAGTCTAATTGTTCACCCATAAATTTTGAATTGGGACATTAAAATTATCCAAGAAATCAGAAGAAAGAATTCTTACAAAATTGTGTAGAATTCGCATGAAGTTGTCACATGAATTTTTCTAACAAATATTATTGCCTGCACATTTTGCAGAACTTACAACGATTAGATTAGGATAGAAATAATGTAGAGAGTCAAAAGCATGGAACAAGGACAAAGAACTTGCATTCATGATGATGAATTCGAGGGTTTTTATATCGGTATGGGTATTTATAGTACATAATCCATTGAGCATAGAGAAGGCAAGGAGGAGTGCATAAAATTGGTAGAAACCATAAAGGGACTGCAAAAATATGTCCAAAGCTATAAATTTAAAAATGAGAGGCTTATGAAATCCAAGAAGCAACAAGATGGATTCAATATCACATTGATGCAAAGCTTAGACACAATAGAAAAGGAAATGGATAAGGAGATAGAGTCAAGCAAGTCAAGAAGTAGCAGGTTTCATGATGATAGAAGAAAAACAAGAAATGTTGATAGGAATCATCACCACTCACAAAAAAATTCATTTAGGAAAGTGCGCAGTAGCTCAAGTTCATCTCTTTTTAGAAAGCATAATGGAAGGACTAGGGTGGATGATCTATAGGGAGAAATGAAGAAGATCAAGCCTCCTACCTTTGATGGTGATCACAAGAAGGATGAATATGCAGATACCTAGCTGCTGGGAATGAGGAAGTACTTGCAGCTACATAATTACTATACGTAGGAAGAAGGGAGAATCACCATCTATCAGCTAAAAGGAAAAGCATCAATGTGGTTGGATCGGTTCGTGAAAGTGCAACACATTGATGAGAAGAAGGTTACTTGGAGGGATTTTAAAAGGTATTTTCAAAAGGAATACTTAACCAAGCGATACTATGAAAAGAAAATGAAGGATGTTTTTAAACTCAAGCTTGGGAGTATAACAATATATGAGTATGAAAGTAGATTCTTAGAGCTGCTGAAATATGTTTCAGTCATCAAGGATGAGCAAGTTAAAATTCATAGGTACTTGAGTGGGATGCCATCATTTGTCAATTACAAAACACAATATGATGATCCCAATACATTAGAGGAAACTATAAGGAGAGCCAGGTGTCTCTATGATCAACATAGGGGAAGACCAACTTTCCAAAAGGCTTGGGAAGACAAGAAGAAAAGAAATATGGAACAGAGGAAGAAGGACACCAAGCCACCATTTTTCAAAAATACTTCTCAAGGAAATCCAACTCCCAAGGAGCCCATAATGATCGAGGAAATAGGGAAAAGACCAAGGCAACCACCTATTCAATGTTTGGGTTGTGGGGGAGACCACTTATACAGATATTTCCCTCATAGAGGTGAAAAAGTGAGTATTGTTCACAATGTACAACAAGGTGTGACCATTAAATACATGAGAGGAAATGTACCAAGTATCTACACATCCTTGGATAACAAGAAAGATGAGTTTCAGTTGCACATAATTGAAGTGGAAGGAAGCATTAATGACCAGGCCATTGCTATTTCAATTGATTTAGGAGCTAGTCATAGTTATCTATATCCTAATATGGTGGAAAGATTCCAATTACCAAGAAACAAGCTTGAAAAAACTTGGTTGGTGCAGTTAGCTACGGGGGAAAAAAGGAAAATTAATGAGATGGTTAAGGCATGTCCAATGGATATGAATGGGATGAGAAAAAAAGTTGATTTGAATATCATACCTTTGGGATCTTATGATTTCCTCTTTGGTATGGATTGGTTGGACTAGCATCATGTTGTTCTAGACTATTACCATAATGAATTTATGTTCTTGGATGAGGAAGGAAACTTAATAGCATTTCGAGGAATTTTAAGAGTTGTAACTATCAAAGAAGTTTCAACCTTGCAATTGAAGAAAATATACAGGAAAATATGTCAATTATTTGTAGCACGCATGGAGGAGGCACCTAAGAATAAAGTGCCAAATGTTGAAGACTGTGTAGTACTAAAATAATTTGAATATGTCTTTAAAGAAATATTGGGGTTTCCACTGAAAAGAGATATTGATTTCTCAATAAATTTGATGCATGGAGAAACTCATGTATCCAAAACTCCTTATAGGATGAGTACACTAGAGCCGAAGTAATTACAGATGCAACTTGACGAGCTTATGAAGAAGGGGTATATACGCCCAAGTGTGTCACCTTGGGGTGCCCCGGTATTGTTTGTGAATAAGAAGGATGGTACGTTGGGGATCTTTATTGGCTTTAGGTAGTTGAACAAAGTAACAGTAAAGAAAAAGTATCCTTTTCCAAGGATAGATGACCTCTTTGACCAAATGAGGGGCGCACAGATATTTTCAAAGATTGATCTCAGATCTATATATCACCAAGTGAGAATTAAAGAAGACGACATCAACAACATTGCTTTTAGAATGAGGTATGGAAATTATGAGTTCACCATGGTGCCATTTGGATTATCAAATGCACCAACTGCCTTCATGTATTTAATGAATGGTATTTTTAGAGAATACTTAGATAAGTTTGTCATTGTATTTTTGGATGATATGCTTATTTACTCAAATTCTGAATAAGAACATGGGAAGCACTTGAGGATGGTACTGCAAGTATTGATAGAACATCAATTGTATGCAAAGTCGAGCAAGTGCTCATTCTACTAGAGGCAGATTCATTAGTTAGGACGTATCATTTCAGAAGGAGGAATAACAATGGACCCGGAGAAGATAAAATTCATTGAAGGATAGCCAACACCAAGGAATGTCATAGAGGTGATATCCTTCATGGGACTTTCAGGTTACTGCAGAAGATTCATTGAGGGATTCTCAAAGATTTCATATCCAATTACATCCTTCCAAAAGAAAGGTGTGCAATTTGAATGGATTGTAGATTGTGTAAGGAGTTTTAAACACTTTAAGAGTTTCTTGAAAATTGTGCCAATTTTGAGAATTTTCGATACTAATAAATACTTCGTTGTGTGCATGGATTCCTGCAAGGAAGGGCTCGATGGAGTCCTTAGTCAGAATGGGCATGTGGTGTGCTACGAATCAAGGAAATTAAAAGAGTATGAAAGACACTATGCTACTGATGATTTGGAATTGGAAGCCATAGTACATGCCTTGGATATGTGAAGTCAATACCTCATGGGAAAAAATTGAGTTGAGGATAGACTACCATGGTCTAAAATATTTTTTTGGAAAACCAAGTTTAAATGCCAGACAAAGCAAGTGATTAGAATTCCTCAGTGAGTATGACTTTGATATCAAACATATCAAAGGAAAAGAGAACAAGGTGGTTGACACACTTAATAGGAGGGTACATGACATGCATGCTACAACAATTAGCATGTACACATCATATTTGAGTGATTTTTTTTTATAGGTTGTCAAATTAGATCAACAATATGTGGACATAAAGGAAAATTTATAACAAGGTAAATTACAATAGAAATTTGAAGGTTATGAGATAAAATGGGATGGATTCCTCATGTATAGGCGCATATTTTATGTGCCAAATGATCAAGAGTTGAAAAATATTTTATTGTCATAGACGCATAAAGTTCCTTATGTTGGGCAGCCAGGCTACCAAAAGACAATTGCAGCAGTAAAAAAACAATACTATTGGCCAAGCATTAAAAATGAGGTTGTTGATTTTATTGCTAGATGCCTTAAAATTCAAAAGGTCAAGGATGAGCACAAAAACCTAGCTGGTTTGCTACATCCTTTTCCCATTCCTGAGTGGAAGTGGGAAGTTGTAACCATGGATTTCATTACGAAGATGCCTAGGACAACTAAGCAACATGATTCTATTATGGTAGTCGTGGACAAGCTTACTAAAGCTTCCCATTTTATTCTAGTGAAGTCAGCTCATAAGGAAGTTGACATTGCTTATATATACATGAGAGAAATTGTTAGGTTGCATGGTGTACCTAAGACAATTGTGTCTGACAGAGATATCAAGTTCACATTGAATTTTTGGAAATGACTATGCAAAGGATTTGGGACAAATATGAACTTTAGCGCATCATATCACCCTAATTTAGATGGAAAAACATAGAGAGTAAATCAAGTGATTGAAGATATGCTCAAGATGTGTGTGATGGATAAACCATAAAAATGAGAAGACTGCCTACACTTGGTGGAGTTTACTTACAACAATGAGTATCAAACATCTTTAAAGATGATCCCATTTGGTGTAGTTTGTGGTAGAAAGTGCAACACACTAGTGAGTTGGGACAACCCAACAGATTGTGCAGTGGTTGGGCCAGATTTGCTAAGGGAAATGGAAGAGAAGATGGTGAAGATAAGGAAGAATTTAAAGGTTGCCCAAGGAAAGAAGAAAAGTTGTGCAGATAAAGGAAGAACCCACAAAGAGTTTAAAGTGGGTGACCATGTGTTCTTGAAAGTAAAAGCAAGATGTCATTCCCTGAAGTTGGGAAGTTTTCCTAAGATGGAAACACGTTAATGTGGGCCATTTGAAATCCTAGAGAGGATTGGTCCTGTCACATATATGCTTTCACTGCTTGCATCCTTGTGTATTCATAATTTTTTCCATGTATCTTTCCTTAAAAAATATGTGCATGATGATAATCATTTAATTGATTGGGATGTGATTCAGGTGGAGCCAGAAAGAGACTTTTGAGTGCATCTGGTTTTCATATTGGACCGGAAAATAAAACCACTATGAAATCAAGCCATGGGGCTAGTAAAGTTCCAATGGACGTAGTATGGTATTGAGGATGAAACTTGGGAGATCAAGGATGCTATGCGAGTAGACGACCCTCATATTTTTGAAGACTTTTGAATTTTTTGTATGTACATGTGTATATAATGCACTAAGGAAAGTGCATAAATAAGGGGGAGGGGAATGTAATACCTCTAATCCGAACCCCAATTGTAAATGTAAATGTAAATTTTGTTGGATTACTGAGAGGGGGGGTGAATCAATAATAAAGAAATTTAATCATTTTCGACCATAAAATGCAAGTGTTATATCAATGTAACATTATCATCCAATAGATGCAGAGTAAATAAACAATGAACAAATGAGAAATCATACACATACACAATACACCAATGTTTTTTACGTAGAAACCCAAAGCGGGAGAAAACGACATAATGATTTTCCTTATACGTATTTAAGAATTACATTCATTGGAAGCACCAACTTCCTTTGTTTTCCAGCTACAATTGGAAAGAGGCTCCAACCGCCTAGTTTCTCAGGCTACAACCCGAGGGAAGCTCCAACTCCTCAATTATTTGGCTACAACTAGAAGGAGGCTACAACCCCCTATGTTCTCAGGCTACAACCACCTATCCCTGCCCCGTCCAACCACCCCGTCGTAGAAGTAGAATGATGGAACCATTCTCACACTATCACTGTGAGATACACTGTTGTAAACCTGTACCAATCAATCTGCACCAAATAACCTATAACAACCTATAATCAACTTGTACCATAAACAAGTGCATCAACCATGCACCTATCTATACCTCAACATGTACCATCAATGAGTGGATCAACCATGCACCAAATATGTACCAATCATGCATCAAATACACGTAAACTATGACTCATCAAGATGTACCAACATCATCAACTATACACCTCATGTATGTGCCAATTCATCAACTACTTGTCTTAACCATGTACCCAACATGTACCTCAACCAAAAGACCTCATCAATTTCATCATCCAAATCTAATTTGTAACTCTGTAATAGACTTGGTGTATATGATCACATGTATACAAACCTTCCTTAACTTTAACAACAAGAGACTAGCATTTTCATCAAACTTTACTTTAGTCTCATGTGACTAATTTTGGATTAGTCAACAACCCTAACTTGAAATAATAATAACTATGTATGTATAATGAATAAATATATGAAAATAGTACACAATGTTCTTCAGTGTCTTTTCTGTAATTCCTCCAGGTTTCACTACTTGGAACCTCTCATAAAAGGAGTTATAGCAAAAAGTGGCATACCTTGTTGAGTTCTGTCTTATTTTAGAGAGCGAACTTGTAGAGCATGCCCCACATGGAATATTTGTTGTATAGATATGAAAATGGTAAAAACAATACTACAGTCTGTAATCTAACCAATACATTTTCTCTTACTGAATTTGGATCTATTATGAAGAAGTTATGATGTTTTTACCTGAAACAAATGTTTTAGACTAGTTTTAGGACTAGCTACAAACCCTATTTTGCACGGAGTGTAACTCCAAAAATACAACGACCCACAAGCTGAAATGTTTATCACAACTACTTGGATATGCTTCCTCTATGGCCTCCATATTTCGTGGTTTGAATCATTCTAGAAATGTTTTTATTGTGAAAATGGTGAGATGACCTGTAAATAACATACCTTAGAAAGCATCATCAAAATAATTTATCCTCCGTTGAATTTCGGCCTTATTTACTTCACCTTCCCTCTGAAATTCGCATTAGATATCATTTGGTTACCTTAATCACTTGTAGATATTCAATATGATCAAGTGTATATGAATGAGAGACCCTTGCCTGTTATTTATACTTTCATGTAGCTTCCTTAAGGGGTTACCTTCTAATCATCTTAACCCACTTTCCTTATTTTAGGGCTAACCCACTTCTAACCACTTGTCCACTTAACTTAACCACTTTACACAGTTAGTAAGTTCTCCATTAACTTTATTATGTAAATAATTTCTTTTGCATCCACTTTGACTTATAGTACACTCATCACTTCACTTTATTATTTAAATAATTTCTTCTTCGCAACCACTTTGACTACTTTGACCTTTTGGGGATTCTAGATGACTCATGAGGGTTATCCTATTTAAATAATTTCTTTTGCATCCACTTTGACTTATAGTGCACTCATCACTTCACTTTATTATTTAAATAATTTCTTCTTTGCAACCACTTTGACTACTTTGACCTTTTGGGGCTTCTAGATGACTCATGAGGGTTCTCCAACTTCACATGGCCATAACTCTCTAACCGTGAGGAGTTATGTGACATTCCACATACCACTGGAAATGGCATGACATGTAATATCCATATAGAATATTATTTCCTACAAATATATCAAAACTCATATCATTATCCATCAAACAAAATTGGGTCCATTACCCAAACCTTTGTGCTACCATAATTTGCTACCATACTTTCTTCAAGGGTTGACATCAATGAAAACCAACCCAATTAATAAAAAAATGTACATATAGGATGGTGAGCCATTGGCACCAAGTTTTGGTTAAGTTTTGCATGCACCTGAGTAGTGGGCGGGGATTGTTTTCCAAAGAAAGAGCGCACACATTCCACAGTGTTGCACGCACCTAAGTAAGTATGCATGGATTGTGCATCAAGGGAAGGGTGCACACATTCCATAGTGTTGCATACACTTGAGCAAGTGTTCGAGGATTACCTTGAAGTGTGCATTGAACCAAGTCTATATATATATATATATATATATATATATATATATATATATATATATATATATATATATATATATATATATATATATATATATGAGGTCGAAGATCTTGTATAGTTATTGGGTTAGTGAGCTGGGTTGCTAAACGACCAATGTGCATATCCTTATAAAATGTTATCACACTCAAATTATTAATAAAATCACATCGTTGCACATAGACCAATCAGACTAAACGAGACGGGGGGATAAACTCCATCGAAAGGGGAAAATGGGGCTAAGAGTTTATGAGAGGGGCTAAGCAAAGGGGGCTTAAATCCAAGGGAATATTTTATTAATATTTCTGAAAAGTATAATTTATGGAAAATTATTTATCCTGAGTTTCCAAGGGAAGAGAATGAGTCACCAAGTGGCTAAAGATAATTCTGAAGGTGACAAGTGTCCATTTAAGACCATGCAAATATATGGTTGAAACTTAGTGTATTTTGGGGGGATTCACTCATTTTCTTCATCGGTCAGACCATATGAATTGGGGACGATCATTACCTTACCTGAAGGGAAAAATTTGGAAAGGGGTTCCCATCTAGTAACCAAAGTTTTTTTCGTCAAAGAGACAAGTTATCAGGCCTGTTATAGAAAGATTTGCCTCTCCCCATGAAACTTTCTCATAAGGCCTTTTCCATTTCCCTATGCAAACTTGAAGTCCCTTTTTGCAATTCCTAGAGATAAAAAACATATTTTTCGACATATACGTGGCCTAACAGTTATACAACATGCATATATGCAGGTTGCACCATTACAACCCACGTACATTGGGTTTTGTGCCCAAAATTAAAAAATGGTGTCGGGTTTCCATGTCACATCACGAGATCCATGATCCTTGACCTTCCATATAATGGAAACGTTTTGACTCAACCCTTCAATTCCATTTGAAGGATATAAATGGGTCATATCCAAGCTGTGGAAAGAAAGAGAAGAATTCAACTTTGAGAGAAAAGTTACTCTGGAGAAATTATTCACTTCGTCTGCATCCCTTTTTCCTTTTAAGTCTGAACACATTGTTCAGCCCCCAAGATCTTCCCTATTTGATGGAGAACCTCATTGTCTGTCACACACCCACTACGACATAATAAAATTTTTGCTTTTCCTCAAGGGACAAAATCCCCGAAGTCCTACGGGGGCCTAGCGCAGGCTAGTTCTTCCCTATTCACCTCCCTATGGTCATGGGTTAGGACCACAAGCCAAACAAACATGGTTTCCTTTCTCTCTTCACGGATCAGCACTACCAGAGTGTCGATTCTTTCGACTCTGCAAACCCCAACACAGCGAAGCGTCGAACCCCGAAAGGGCTAGCGAGTACAAGATTCCTGTTTGGGTCTTGCCCTCGTGACCACATTTTGTGACCCCACGCTAAAATCGGCAAGGACCTTACCGGCCCTTCATGATTTGGGAAATCGCGATGCATGACCTCTTCCTTTCCCATTCAAATCCCCGAAATCCACAAAGTCTCCCAAGTTTCCCTCCAAAGGAGATCAACGGCTGTAAACCTCCCCTGATCCGACGGTTTGGATCCTTTCAGGATTTCAGTGCCCGGGGTTTCGATATGCAATGATCTGAAAAACCCATGCCATGCAAATCTTCGAATTCTGGTATGGGTATCCGTGAAGGATATCAGCAGCCCTTGATAGTGTGGATCCAACAGTCCACAGGATTTCAGAACTTTCCCTGAGCTCTGACCGCTTACCACACGTCTCTCTTGATGGATGGTCCAGATTCCTTCAGGACTTCTCTTTGACACTTCTCGCAAATCGCCACTTCGCGAGTTATAGCGTCAAATCTTAGCACCTCTCCTTCATGAACCCCCGAGAAGTGATATTTATTGTCCTTCTCGCGTTATCGCTACTCGGGACTTCGCAAGTCCAAGGGTTGAGCTCTCAGGCTCTTATCCCATGAATCCCCGATATGAAAAATGGACAGATCTCCACCACCAAGTTTTGACAGATCTCCGAAAACCAATACCATATTTCGTGACTCCAAGAGTCGGGTCTTCCACCTTCAAACTTACGAATCCCTGATAAGTAAAATGGATATATCTCCACCACCTGTCCTCTTTGATTAATGGCCCAGATCACATCGCGATCTCGTGACTCGGGACTTCGTGACTCCAAGAGTCGAGTCTTCCACCTTGAAACTTACGAATCCTCGATAAGAGAAATGGACAGATTTCCGCCACCTGTCCTCCAACATGGACGGTCCCGATGTCTTCGGGACCTTTGGGACGTAGTCGAGTTCACCCTTCTACCTAAGTAAAGGATTATATCGACAGCTTATAGGGCTCCGATGGGTCCCTGGGATCTAAGGTCCAGGATCCTCTCATGAATTCGCCATTTGCAAGGTCAAGAGACTTCCTCTTCTGACTCCCGATGTTCGAATCCCCGATAGGGAGGATCTCGTGACACGTGTCCCCTTGCAGACGGGCGGCTCAGATCTATTTCTCCTTGTCACAATTTCTGAGGTCGAGTACTCGGACTCTCTTCCTCCAGATCCATGAGCTCCCAAATGCTGATATCCCGATACAATCTCCTTCTTGGAACTCTCACTCTGCTATTCTTCGCATGAGGTTTAAACCTTGTGTAATTCTTGACAGATCCAACGACTGTCAGCTGTTTAGACCAAGATTTGATGGCTTAGACCTGTCTCTCCATTGCGTCGTTCCTAAGCTGTCTAGACACGAATTCACAGTCCAGATTCTTTCACGGACCTTGGGAATCTACGGTCCCGATTTCTTCTCTACTCGCGAAGATAAAGGAAAAAGGGTTAAGGCATTTAACGCCCTCGTTTATTCCTTCAATCTAACGGTCATGAATGACCACAGATATCCCGATAGGATTTCATCTGTTGATCCATACTTTTTCTTCGAATCCTCAAGGGATTCTGCGACTTCTGCACCTTTGCAGACTCTTTGCACACAAAGTGCTACCTCTTTTGAGCTTCTCAAAAGAAAAGGTGTCTCTATGGGGAGATTTATCCAGGGTATCACCTGAGATGGATAAGGGTATAGGTTTCTCGAGAAACGGCTTGAATTCTGAATTGATTCAATGTGTGTATATACATATAAATCTATTTATAGACATAAGCCATACGCGACCCTTCCATTATAAGAATGCAACCACCATTTCAGAATCAAAACACTACACAGGCAGTCTTATACTTAGACCGCTTATAAAACTGCACAGACTATGATCATATATGTCAGCATATGAATTTCAAGGTGCAAGATGTAAAACACTTATCAGAAATAACACCAGAAATGAGTGCAACTGCTGAGAGGGGTTCTCGTTTCCACCCAACCGCAGGCTCAACAAATCCTAATGGATTTTCCACTAGCCACCCCCGAGCTGAGACCACGATGCTGCGAGACTGTGTTTTGGTTTTCCAGTGACCAAGAATGAGGGTTACTCTCCCCCTTCTCCGCTATCACTCCCTCTGCATATCTCCAGAGTTTTCTTTTCTTCCCTCGTGTCCCCCTTCTCGCTCGTTCCTCACACATTTTCCCCTTGCGAGGTTGCGTGTGGCACGATTCCCTTCGTGGTGGTCAGGTGTCAGGACGGTCCATGGATGGGCAGTTTACCCCCATCCCCTCATTACACATGAGGATCCATCCACCTACCAACCTACGAGTAATTAATTTCAGGCCAGCGAGCTACTCTTGGTTCTCCGGGCCAGTGAAGACCAAATATGGTATTGGTTTTCGGTGGAAGTTAACGCCACCATTCCAGGTGCCTTCCACCACCTTTATCTAGCCATTGTGGTCTCTTTTTTAGCATATCCCCTCTCAGCAGTCCTGCAATATATATTCATAATATTATTTACATTCATCGACCTTTTTCATAAGGTCCATTCACATCATACATTCACAATTCTGAATTCTCCACAGTTCTTGGCTAGTATAGTTATTTTTACAAAGTGAGGGAAACATGATGTTACAATTCCCTCCCCCTTAAAGGAAGATCGTCCTCAATGTTCTATCTATCGACATGACGTGCATGTATAGATGTAAGAAAAATCGGATATGCTCGTTTCATGGCATCCTTCATTTCCCATGTAGCCTCATCTGGGCCAAAATGTCTCCACTGTACCTTGACCTGTGCAATGGTTCAGTTCCAGAGCAAGGTTTCCTTGCTGTCCAGTATGCATTGGGGTTCTGGTAGAAATTCTCCCTCTGGTTCCACCTGAATCACAGACCAATCAATTATATGATTAGCATCATGTACATATTTCTTCAATAATGAAACATGGAAAACATTATGTGCTTTGACTGTGAGAGGAAGTGCTAGCCGATAGGCTACAGGTCCCACTCTATCTAGAACCTCAAAGGGTCCACAATACCGAGGTGCCAACTTGGCACAAGCTCCCATTTTCAGGGAACTCTTCCTGGGCCTAACTCTGAGATATACATGGTCTCCCATTTTGAACTCTCTTGGAGTTCTCTTTTGGTCGGCATAACTTTTCTGTCGGTTTTGAGCGACCTTCAGATTTTGTCTTATCTGAGTCACTTGCTGTTCCATTTCTTTTAACATGTTGGCCCCAAAAGATACCCTGTTTACGGGATTACTCCATCTGACTAGAGTATTACATGACCTACCATAGAGGACCTCGAAGGGACTCATCTTTAGGGATGCTTGGTAGCTGTTGTTGTAGGCGAATTCTACTAGTGGAAGGTAGTCTTCCCATTTCTTGGGTTGATGCATTACATGCATCCTTAACATGTCTTCTAATATTTGGTTCACTCTTTCTGTCTGTCTGTCGGTTTGGGGGTGATAGGCAGTGCTAAACAACAATTTGGTCTCTAAACTAGTTATCAGTGATTTCCAAAAGTTAGAAGTAAATTTCATGTCTTTGTCGAACACGATCTCTTTCGGCATACCATGCAGTCTGAATATCTCTTTCATGAATACCTAGGCGATATCTATTGCTTTGCAAGTTGATTTGACAGGGATGAAATGAGAAGACTTGCTCAATTTATCCACCACTACCATAATGGCATCGTTCTGTTTGGTCGAAGTTGGTAATCCCGTGATGAAATCCATGGAGATGGTTTCCCATTTCCATTCTGGGATTGGTAAAGGTTGCAATAACCCTGCTGTATGTCGGTGTTCTGCTTTAACCTGCTGGCATTCTATACATTTGGCCAAGTACTCGGCTACGTATTTCTTCAATCCAGGCCAACAAAATTGTTTCCTGGTGGCAGTGACCATTTTTTGTAATCCTGGATGACCAGTATAGGGTCTTTTATGTAGTTCATCCATAATGAACCTCTTCAAGTCGTCACACACTGGAATATAAAATCTGTTTCTGTAAGTGAGCAGACCTCCTTTGGTCATCTGATAGCCTTCATATTTTACTCTGGCGGGTTCTTGCTGTAGGTACATGGTCACGGTCTGAACAAATGGATCTGTCCTTCGTACATTTCTGACTCTTTCTTTGACATCTATCTCGTAGGTGCTCACCATTGCCAGGTGAATTGTGTTCATACTTCTGCTAGGGGCATCGACCACCCTATTTTCCTTACCTTTAATGTGATTGATCTCGAAATCAAACTCGCTAAGGAGGGCCATCCACCTAGATTTTCTAGCATTGAGCTTTGGTTGATCAAACAGGTATCACAATCCACAGTGATCTTTCATAAGTACAAATTTTCTTCCCAGGAGGTAATGCCTCCACATTTTTAAGGCATGCACTATGGCAGCCAATTCTAGATCATGGGTCACATAGTTGACTTCATGCTCATTCAATTTTCGAGATTCATAGTAGATCACGCTTCCTTCTTGCATAAGGACTCCTCTGAGTCCTTCTCTACAGGCATTTGTGCACACGAGGAAATCAGCTTCGGGATCGGTGATCTTCAGCACGGGTGCATGGGTTAGTAGATGTTTCAGGGTTTGAAATCTTTCTTCACATTTCTGCATCCAAAAGAATTTTGTCCCCTTCTTCTGGAGGGTAGTGATTGGACAACCAATCTTGGAGAATCCTTTTATAAATCTCCTATAGTATCCTACTAATCCCATAAATGATCTGATGTCTGAAACATCCCTTGGGGTAGGCCATTCCATGATAGACCTGATTTTGTCAGGGTTTACCGCTACTCCTTCTTCGGAGAGAACATGGCCTAAGTAACGTATTTCTTTCTGGAAGAATTCACATTTGTTGAATTTAGCATAGAGCCGATGTTCTCTTAGCACTTGTAGTACAAGTCTAATATGCTCTTCATGCTCTTTTCTATTCTTGGAGTAGATTAATATATCGTCAATAAAAACAAGTACAAATTTGTCTAGAAATTTGCTGAGTACATTGTTTATCAAGCACATAAAAGTGGCAGGGGTATTGGTCAACCCAAATGGCACCACCACAAACTCATAATGACCATACCTCGTTCGGAAGGCATTTTTATGGATGTCTTCACCTTTGATTCAGACTTGATGGTATCCCGAACTTAAATCAATCTTTGAGAAAATAGACGCACCCCCCAATTGATCGAACAAGTCATCGATCCTGGGAAAGGGGTACTTGTTCTTTATGGTTACCTTATTGAGTTGTCTATAATCTATACACAGTCTAAGGGTGCCATCCTTATTTTTCATAAACAGGACTAGCGCTCCCCATGGAGACACACTGGGTCGAATATAACCCTTATCCATCATTTCTTTTAATTGCAATTTGAGTTCAACTAACTCTGGTGTTCTCATCTGGTAGGGTGTCCTAGACACCGACACCGCTCCCGGTGCGAGTTCTATCGAGAATTCTATGTCTCTTCTCGGAGGTAGACCCGGTACCTCTTCCAGAAACACATCTCTATATTCCCTCAGGGTAGGATGGTCTTTAAGGCTGGGTTTGTCACCTTCTATGGTTTCCGACACCTGTATTGCATATAGGGGACATCCCTTTCGACAATACTTTCTCATTTCCATAGCTGATATTTGTCTCACCGAGACAGGTTTTCGGATCCCTTGGAGGGTCATCCTTTTTCCTTCTTTGCTCACACATTCTAAGGTTTTATGGTAACAATCCAATCTAGCTTTATGGGCAGCTAGCTAGTCCATACCAATCAACAGATCGTACGATCCGAGGGGTAATACGTTAAGGGTTGCTTGGGTGGGAAATTCACCCAACATTAATCGACAGGTTGGTATGACCTCTGCTACCCTTCTTTTGGTGCCAATGGCTAACTGTACCAACCATGGCTTGGTTTGTTTTTGTGGCTGTAGTTTACACTTCTCAACAACTTTAGGGGCTATATAACTCAAGTTTGAACTAGGATCAATCAAAATAGATACTAGATGGTTGGAGATCATACCTTCTATCTCCACCACTGAAGCTTGATGGTCATCTTGGTTATTATCCAAGGCTGCATAAATCTATGGCACACTCCTGGCCACATCATTGACTGTAGTAGCTTCCTGGACGTTATAAATCCTCCGACTATTCTATTGTCTATGTGGACAGTCTCTCAAGAGATGTTCTTCTCCACAACCCCAGCATTTCAAAGGTTCTCTCTTTGGGTTATAAGTCTTTACTGGTACATGTCTAGGAGTTTTATTTCCTCTCAAGGAGGGAAAATTATGATGGTGCATACTTTGGGTTGGAAAGTTCATTCTTGGGTTCTTCTTGTAGTTCTTAAACCCTAGGGATTTAATTCCCCTTTTTGAAATCTTGAACTATTCTTCTGTTTCCATCCTTCGTGAGGTTCTGCTCGATGCCCAAACTGTTCATGACAATAGGTTGCCTTTCGGATAGTGTCTTCTAGAGTCTTTGGCTCATCAAATTCAATTCAGTTTCGGTAGTCCTTGGGTAGCCCACTGATGAAGCGCTGCACCTTTGCCTTTTTTTCTTTTATATAAGGCACATATCTCAACAATTCGAGGAATTTGTTGACATATTCCTCTATAGTGAGTTTCCCCAGTTTGAGTTCATAAAACTCTTTTGTCTTCTCGTCGAAATATTTTTTCGACAAATACTTCTTCCGAAAGTATTTCTCAAACCGTTCCCAAGACAGGTCCTCTTCTTGAACCCCTGTCATATTCTTAAGGTCTTCCCACCAAATGGAAGCCTTTCCGTTCAAGTTGAAGGTGGCCACTCGGGCCTTCATATTTTCTAAAAAGTCATGGACTCTGAAATACTTCTTTAATCCAAGTAGCCAGGCCTCTGCTTCCTCTCCCTTCTTTATTTCACCGTCGAAGGAGGGTGGTTTGGCCTTTCTGAATTCTTTGAATTTTAGACCTTTGGAAGGATTTTGCTTCTTCTGTTTCTTTCGGGAATAGGAACTGGCCCTGCTTCTATAAGAGCCTTCTGAATTGCCAACTTCCTTCTCAAAGGAATCACTCGGCATCGGTCCTTTACCTCTAGGGTGGACCTTTTTCAAGGTGCTCCTCTCAGTGTGGCCACTAAAATGACCAAGATTCTGAGTTTCAGGTTCATGCTGCATTTGTCTTTGTAGATTGGATAAACTCTGCAGTAAAACTGCGTTAATTTCTATTTTCTTTTCTTGTTCTTTCATCATTCTTTCATTGTCAGCCTTGCAACTTTGTAATTCAACCATGAGACTCCTCACAGTCTCGGCTAGATCTGGAGGGGTCCCTACTGCCCTTCTTTCGTCAGACTCTTCGTCTCTATTGTGGGAGCCTTCTCCCATGTCTTGGTGAGTCACCATACTATGCGTTGATAATTTCCTGTGGTTGATCTGCCGCTTGTGTGCAAAAGGAGAAACGCTGGTTGTTAGTCAATATTTATATTTATTTACAACCAGTACATAATTTATATTTTCACATGTACACACACACAATAGGGGTTTTTCATTCTTAACTTCGTCTTTTGATTAGGAAGGTTAAGACAGGGGGTTTACTCTTTTTAAGAGTGTTCTGAACGAAGCTTCTACGCAACTCATTCATGGGCCCAAGTAGGCCAAGTGTTGTAACCATGCTCTGATACCAATTTGTCACACACCCACTACGACATAATAAAAGTTTTTCTTTTCCTCAAGGGACAGAATCCCCGAAGTCCTATGGGGGCCTAATGTAGGCTAGTTCTTCCCTATTCACCTCCCTATGGTCATGGGTTAGGACCACAGGCCAAACAAACATGACGTCCTTTTTCTCTTTGTGGCTCAGCACTGCCAGAGTGTTGAGTCTTTCGACTCTGCAAACCCCAACACAGCGAAGTGCCGAACCCCAAAAGGGCTAGCGAGTACAAGATTCTTGTTTGGGTCTTGTCCTCATGACCAAGCGCTTAAATTGGCAAGGACCTTACTGGTCCTTCGCGATTCAGGAAATCACGATGCATGACCTATTCTTTTCCCATTCAAATCCCCAAAATCCATGAAGTCTCCCAAGTTTCCCTCCAAAGGAGATCAATGGCTGTAAGCCTCCCCTGATCCGACGGTTTGGATCCTTTCGGGATTTCGGTGCCCGGGGGTTCGAGATGTAATGATCCCAAAAACCCATGCCATGCAAATCTCTGAATTCTGGTATGGGTATCCGTGAAGGAGATCAGCAACCCTTGATAGTGTGGATCCAATGGTCCACAGGATTTCAGAACTTTCCCTGAGCTCTGACCGCTCACCACGCGTCTCTCTTGATGGACGGTCCAGATTCCTTCGGGACTTCTCTTTGACACTTCTTGCAACTCGCCACTTCGCGAGTTATAACATCAAATCTTGGCACCTCTCCTTCACGAACCCCCGAGAAGCGATATTTATTATCCTTCTCACATTCTCGCTACTCTGGAATTTGCAAGTCCAAGGGTTGAGCTCTCAGTCTCTTATCCCACGAATCCCCGATATGTGAAATGGACAGATCCCCGCCACCTATCCTCTTTGATTAATGACCCAGATCACATTGCAATCTCGCAACTCAGGACTTCATGACTCCAAGAGTTGGGTCTTCCAGCTTCAAACTTATGAATCCTCGATAAGAGAAATGGACAAATCTCCACCACCTGTCCTCTTTGATTAACGACCCAGATCACATCGCGATCTCGTGACTCAGGACTTCATGACTCAAAGAGTCGGGTCTTCCACCTTCAAACTTACGAATCCCTGATAAGCGAAATGGATAGATCTCCACCACCTCTCCTCCAACATGGACGGTCCTGATGTTTTCGGGACCTTTGGGACGTAGTCGAGTTCACCCTTCTGCCTAAGTAAAGGATTAGATTGACGGATTATAGGGCTCTGATGGGTCCCTGGGATCTATGGTCCAGGATCCTCTCGCGACTTCCCCATTTGCAAGGTCAAGAGACTTCCTCTTCTGACTCCCGATGTTCGAATCCCCGAGAGGGAGGATCTTGCGACATGTGTCCTCCTGCAGATGGGTGGCTTAGATCTATTTCACCTTGTCGCAATTTCTGAGGTCGAGTACTCAGATTCTCATCCTCCAGATCCTCGAGCTCCTGAACGCCAATATCCTGATACAATCTCCTTCTCGGAACTCTCGCTTTGCTATTCTTCACATGAGGTTTAAACCTCGTGTAATTCTCGACAGATCCAATGACTGTCGGCTGTTTAGACCAAGATCTAACATCTCAGACCTGTCTCTCCATTATGCTGTTCCTAAGCTGCCTGGACATGAATTCATGGTCCATATTCTTTCACGGACCTTGGTAATCTACGGTCCCGATTTCTTCGCTACTCACAAAGATAAAGGAAAAATGATTAAGGCATTTAATGCCCTCATTTATTCCTTCGATCTAATGGTCGTGAATGACCACAGATCTCTCGACAGGATTTCATCTGTTGATCCATACTTGTTCTTCAAATCCTCAAGGGATTCTGTGACTTCTGTGCCTCTGCAGAGTCTTTGCACACAAAGTGCTACCTATTCTAAGCTTCTCAAAAGAAAAGGTGTCTCTATGGGGAGATTTATCCAAGGTATCACCCGAGATGGATAAGGGTATAGGCTTCCCAAGAAACGGCTTGAATTCTGAATTGATTCAATGTGCGTATATACATATAAATCTATTTATAGACATAAGCCATACGTGGTCCTTCCATTATAAGCATGCAACCACCATTTCATAATCAAAACACTACACAGGCAGTCTTATACTCAGACCACTTATAAAACTGCACAGACTATGAGCATATATGTCAGCATATGAATTTCAAGGTGCAAGATGTAAAACACTTATCATAAATAACACCAGAAATGAGTGCAATTGCTGAGAGGGGTGCTCGTTTCCACCCAACCATAGGCTCAACGACTCCCAACGGATTTTCCACTAGCCACCCTCGAGCTGAGACCACGATGTTGCGAGACTGTGTCTTGGTTTTCCAGTGACCGAGAATGAGGGTTACTCTCCCCCTTCTCTGCTATCTCTCCCTTTGCATATCTCCAGAGTTCTCTTTTCTTCCCTCGCGTCCCCCTTCTCGCTCCTTCCTCACGCATTTTCCCCTTGCGAGGTTGCGTGTGGCGTGATCCCCCTCTCGGTGGTCAGGTGTCAGGATGGTCCATGGATGGGCGGTTTACCCCCATCCCATCATTACGCATGAGGAGCCATCCACCTACCAACCTGCGAGTAATTAATTTCGGGCCAGCGAGCTGCTCTTGGTTCTCCGGGTCAGTGAAGACCAAATACGGTATTGGTTTTCGGTGGAAGTTAATGCCACCATTCCAGGTGCCTTCCACCACCTTTATCCAGCCATCGTGGTCTCTTTTTCAGCATATCCCCTCTCAGCAGTATTGTAATATATATTCATAATATTATTTACATTCATCGACCTTTTTCATAAGGTCCATTCACATCATACATTCACATTTCTGAATTCACCACAGTTCTTGGCCAGTATAGTTATTTTTACAAACTGGGGGAAATAGGGTGTTACGTTGTCTCTCTTATATGAGCTTGCCTTTGGTGGAGGATTGAAGTGGTGGAGGCCCAGATGGAAGGGACTTAGTTTCCCAGTTCCGAACGTGTCGACACAGAAGTTTGTCATTCATACACTTTTGTTGATTACATTTTAATAGAAATATTGTTTTCTCATCCAATTAATGTCTTGCAAATATTTGAATTAATATTCCATGGGCATATTTGTTATGAATATTGATGGATTATGCTATTATATGTGCTAACTTTATATATTATCACCATATGTTTGTGTATCTTAGCTGTTGAGGAAAAAATGCATGTGTATAGATTTGAGTTAAGTGCTCAACAATGGACTTCATCGAGCGTCTAGATGAGGTAGGCTCTTTATCTTGTCTTGTTATCATGTTTGCTTATATAGCATACTTGAGATTAGATTTTATTTCTGTAGTCATTTCCATATGTTGTTGTTTACCCCATGGCATAGAGTTATTTTCCTCGTAACAAAATTGGCGACCATACTGGGGAGAGAATCTTATTTTTAGGGTTTGGAGTGTTTTTCTCCTTTGATTTCTCTCAGTTATCTTGAGTTTCTTGTCGTCTGATTTCTTGACAACCTATTTTCATTTTGAGTCTGAGTTTCGTGGCCTTATCCTTAACCTGACAATGTTTTAATACATATACACAGGTTTTCCCTTGACAGACGTGTACATACACAAGTTGTCTTTCTGTAGGGAGCGTATATACATGGTTTTATCCTAAACAGTGGCATACATAATCCTTGTTTGATTGATTCTTGAGTTTGGTGCTTGTTGGGTAAGTTTCGATGGTTGTTGAATATTCTTGGATCTCTGTCATGACTGTTAAGTGCCTGTAGATTGATAGGGAACCTTCCTTTGGTTCAATTTTTGGGAATTTTTTCTTTTTCATCATCTTTTTGCATTGACTTACCTTGCATCTTGGGTTGGGTGTTTGCTTCTTGATATCCTACTTGGTTTGTCTCTTTTGATTACAATAGGGTTTATATATCAAGTTGTTGTTTAGTCCTTGCATTTTCATTTCCTTTATATTGAGAATACGAAAAAATACATTTTTCATTATGACATTTGATCTTTTGGGTTCTTATGATTGATCTTGATACATGTATAGAAATATTGAATCTTATTTGAAATCACAGAGTTGAGTTGAAAATTGCATTTTGAAAAGCTTATCATTTGTTGAGAATTGAAGTTAGGACTTCACATTATATTCATATTCATTTCTTTTACTTGCTAAGTCATAACATCATCAGTTTCACGACCACATCTTTTGAGTAAACAAATCCACTAAAAGTAATTCTTATAAATTTTAAATTGATTAGAAACGATTTTATTTTTTAGGGTGCACAAACTAGCTTAAGATTTAGAGTCTTGGGATAGGATTTTGTGAGTAAACTTCTCTAAGGATATTAAACTCAACATATGTGTCTGACTAAGGGAGTGGTGAAATCCATTGTATAATTGGTGACGTCAAGAGGCATCGATCACACTGGAGTTAATAACGAGCTCGCGTGAAGTCAGTTGAGGAGATATCCCTCCAATACCTTCTTAGCATCCGAGATATTTCTTGGTATATATTCATATATGGGTGTCTTGCTAGTACCTTTACCTCTGTGAGAGGTGATGCTTTTGAGATTTCAGGCTTTGTTACCCTACCCATACCATGGACCTGACTTATGACTATTCACCTGCGCATTGGTTATATCGTGGTGGTTTAGTTGCTTGACATAGGTAGCCACATAGGTTACTTGCATGGGTTATTCTGTAGGTACCTTGAGTCAAATAAGGGTCGGACAACACACAACCTTTATGGAGGATTACCTCTTCAGGG
Organism: Picea engelmannii; assembly: GCA_009831015.1. Taxonomy (NCBI): domain Eukaryota; kingdom Viridiplantae; phylum Streptophyta; class Pinopsida; order Pinales; family Pinaceae; genus Picea; species Picea engelmannii. The sequence continues at coordinate 394,241 of ML783437.1, read as the reverse complement.
GGATCTGACCAACTACGTTGTTAAGACCATGAGGTACCTTGTAACTAATTCTGATACCTTTGATATTTTGAAGGGACTCTCAGGCCCCTCTTGGGTGAGGCATACCTACTTTAGTGAGGGAGGCCCCTTTCAACCACTATATCTTGTTTGTGTGCATATTGTCCTTTTGTTTATTTTGGTGTGCTCTTTGATTGTTAGTTGTCTTTAGGATTTTGTATTGTGTCATGAGTTTTCATTGCTATGGTTAGTGGAGCCCCCGTGACTCCCTCAGTTAGCGTTACCCAACCCATGGTTTTTTCTCATTTCATGGGGATGAATCCTTTTGTATTTCTGAGTGGTACGCCAAATCATGATACTCAACAAATACCTTGGGTCTCTAATAATTTTTCTCATGGTATGCCAGACATGTCTTCGCACTTTCCATCCTCTATCTCGTTGTCTCATGTGAATCCTAGTTTTGGGTCTAGGGGCATGATTCCTCCTTAGTCTCCCTTTTCGTTTGATCAAAGTCATATCCCTCAACCAACTCTTATGGTTGAAGGTTGGAATCTTCCTTCCTATAGATCCAATCCTAGCTTCACTTTTCCAGGAGCAAGTGATGATATGGGTGATCATTATACTTATTACATCATGTCCATATATACTTCTTATGCTATGCTGGTTCCTATGAATGCTTTTTCCATGGTAGACCTTCACTTGTCCTCTGGTTTTTCATCTGAGGGGATTCATTTTTATAGTATGGGAAACCCGTTTCACGAAGCTCCTTCGTCTGGGGAAAACATATATCCTCACATGAGTAACCCTTGTCATGTCTCTTTCTCTTCACAAGCGGCTTCCTTGGTAATGATGCCCTTACAACCATTTATGAATCAATTTGGAGGAGGATGCTTTCCTAATAGACAAGGCCATGGTGTATACCATAACCCTTCCTGGCATACAATTTCTCAAAACCAATCTTTCCCAGAACCTTGGTCTCAAATGCCACAACGAACCGCCACCACAAGTCCAGTCACTGCGAGTCATATTGGCATCATATCACCAACCTCTGCTAGTCATGTTGGAGATTGGTAAACAACCTCTACAAGTTATGTTGAAGACCAACAACCAACCATTGCAATTCATGTTGGGGGCACAACTCTAGTCACTTCTAGTCACACTGCACTTACATCACCAACCTCTGCTAGTCATGTTGGATATTTGCTACTAGCCTCTGCAAGCCATGTTGGGAGCATGTCACCTTGAACTACAAGTCATTATGGGGGAATTCATATGATTGAGAAGCCTAGACGTATAAGCTGTAAGCCCAAGTTCCTTTGCAGGCTTTGCAAAGGAGGTCACCTAACTCATTTATGCCTTGCTATTCTTGTGGTACAAGACGCGAGGTCCTTGTCTTGGGGCCCTTCGAGTTCTGAGTCATCTTAGGTTTCCCAACATTCTAATCCTTCTTTGGTTGATACAACAATCATTACGATGAAATCTTCAGCCAACACTACTCCTATTTTGGGGAATGATGTGTCTCTTGACCATGTTGTCTCTCATCCTGTTCAACCAAAAGTTGTGTCGATGCAATATTCGACAGACACCACTCCTGTTTTCGGGGGGTGATGCATCTCTTGACCTTATTGTCTCGCATATTATTCAAACAATGATTGAATAAGTGGTCATGCCAATGTAATCTTTGATCGATCCAACTCTTCTCTTAGAGAGTGACAATTCTAAGGAAGTGACATTTCCAATGTAATATTCGGTCAATCCCACTCTTCTTTTGGGGGTGATGCATATTTTGACCATGTCCTTATCATTTCTAGTCCTGTACCTTTTGAACAAGGGATAATTCCACTCTCTTTGATTACACTCCCTCCAATTCCTAGGATGGTTTCCTTTTAATCGAATGATCTTGTAGAGCCTCAAATTCCTTCTTCTACACCCTTCCAGATAAGGGGCATTCTTCGATATATTGTAGATAAGGTAACAAATGCAAGTATTTTATCCTCCTCGACTTTGAAATCTTTGGGTTTTCCCAACCTTGTGTCAGCTATATGTGAGTTTCTGACTTTCGACAAGATTCTTGGACAAGAGCGCTGGCGTCCCCCATGATATGCTTCTTAGAACAACATTCTCGAGTCTTGTTTAATATCTTTTCTGACTCCCTCAAAAAGAGAAAATATTTCCGAGTGAACTTGTCTCTTTCACACTCGTTAATTGGATATGAAAATATGTCTATTTGGTGTAAGTTTAACCCTTTTTCATACCAAGTAGACTAATTTCGAAAGAGGAACACTCTAGTCACTAGTGGCTAGAAGAGTTCTCCTGGGTATTGTTTTATACTTTTTCGTTCCTAGGGGACTAAATTTATGAAAAAAGACATTCTTTGGAGTTAAGTTGTAATTGCATCTGATCCTCTTGCTTATAGTATTGAGCCTATTTCCAGTTCCCTATTTCACGTTAGAAGTCTATTATCTCATCAATTCACATCATTAACCAAACAAAGATTTGTTTATATCCTTTGCAGCTTGACACCCTGTGCCCTAGAAGCAAACATTCCCCCGAGTGTCCATATCCTGCATGAAAATACTTTCATTGAGCATAGGTATGTTCCACTACTGGAACCAATTGCTTACTTACAACACGTTTTTCCTCCTCTATATCATAACATTCGTTTGTCTATGAAAAAAAAAAAATACGATCGAGAGAGGAGTATTATCTCATGTCAGTAGTAGTCATGTCACCTTTGAACATAGCACACAATTTTGAAGTCCACTTGTCATCCAAAGTTTGGGTTTAGCATGACCTTAGGAATCTAAGCTCATTACTTAGATTTTACTCCTCTGACTGGTTAATCTTCCATTCCCTGTGGAGAGTTTGATTGGTGCCTCCTGCATCACAAAGTTTCATCATTGAGTCTATGCTGCCAGAGTCCTCCATATGTATCATGCTCTTGTTCAAAGGATGTATATAAGTCTATGTCATCCATTTATTAGAACTCTTGACTTTTCATGTCGGCCATACCCTCAGTGTGTCTCAGAGTTACAAGAAGTTGTTGTCCTACCATGCACCCTAGTCCTACTTTCCTTATGGGTAGGTAACCTTGAACCCAACGATCGACATCTCCTCATTGGTCGTTGACTTGGGGGTTTCCCTTGTGTTTGATGACAAGAAATATATTCACACATTGGGATTCATGTAGTGTCTTGGATTCCATTAGCCTTATTGGTGGTTTCCTCGCCTTTGTCGACAATTTTCCTTATTGGTTTCTATTAAGAGAGTCTTTTTTGTGCACTACTTGCATCTGGTGCATGCGAAAGATGCACATGGTCATTGGTTCATGAACATGTTCTTCGTCTGAGTTCCTACAAATCATCAAGATTCTTCTTTGTACCTCATGCTGACTAATGAGAGATTCCTTAATGCTCTCCTTTTTGTGGGTATCCTTCCATTGACTTCAACTCATCTATTATGGAAATGAGACCTATAGTCCTATGAGTACCTAGAGGCTTGCAGTCATCAATGGCATGTTCTCTTGCCATGAACAATTGGGAATACATCAATGTCAATTGATCGATGGATTCTTCAAGGGTTTGACCTCAACTCCTTTATTCACACTTGTAAGAATGTACTCGGTGCCTTGATACCTACTTTTATTATCAGTAGGTTGTCTCGTGTTTGTTAACAATATACCTTAATGAACAATAATCAAATGAAGTCTCATTGCATTCGAACTGAACTCCTTTATTCACATGATGTAGACTTTCACATTCAGCGAATCATGTAGAAGACTTGAAGACATCATTTCATAGTTTCAACTTTCATGAGTTGTGGCTATCATTCATTGGAATAGTACCTATATGACTTCAGTAATCATGGGAGATCAAATTATACTCCATTATATACACATATCTTCAGATTTATTTTGAGACTGGTTTTCACTGGGCCTTTTTCATGACTATGACAACCTTTGGCACGTATCTACCTTTGTATTTCCTATACATGACCATGGGCAGTTGTTTGGTATATTTCCACATGGATTTTCATTGTAATTCAAATTGGAAACCATGTGTACAAAGTAATTATGGATTGTAATATTATTATGAGCAACTAGTTCATCCAGCTAGGTCTCCATTACTCCACTTCTGGGAATTATAATGCATTTCGACCATCACAGATACTCCTCTGACCTCACACATTAGGGGGCATATGTTATAGCAAGATTTGCCTCACCCCATGAAACTTTCTCAGAAGGCCTTTTCCATTTCCCTATGCAGACTTGAAGTCCCTTTTTGCAATTCCCAGAGCTGAAAACTATATTTTTCCACATATACACGCCCTAACAACTATACAACATGTGTATACATAGGTTGCACCATTACAGCCCGCACACATCAAGTTTTGTGCCCAAAATTAAAAAGTGTTGTTGGGTTTCCATGTCATGTCACGAGATCCATGATCCTTGACCTTCCATATACTGGAAACATTGTGACTCGACCCTTCAATTCCATTTGAAGGCTATAAATGGGCCATATCCAATTTGTGGAAAAAAGGAGAAGAATTCAACTTTGAGAGAAAAGTTACTCTGGAGAAATTATTCACTTCATATTGAGTCTGCATCCCTTTGTCCTTTTAAGTCTGAATGCATTGTTCATCCCGCAAGATCTTCCCTATTTGATGGAGAACCTCATTGTCTCTCTTATATGAGCTTGCCTTTGGTGGAGGATTGAAGTGATGGAGGCCCAGTTGGAAGGGACTTAGTTTCTCGGTTTCAACCGTGACGACACAAAATTTTGTCGTTCATACACTTCTGTTGATTACATTTTAATATAAATACTCTTTTCTCATCCAATTAATGTCTTGCAAATATTTGAATTATTATTCCATGGGTTTATTTGTTATGAATATTGATGGATTATGCTATTATATGTGCTAACTTTATATATTATCACCATATGCTTGTGTATATTGGTTGTTGAGGAAAAGTTGCAGGTGTATAGCTTAGAGTCAAGTGCTCAATGGTGGACTTCATCGAACGTTTGGACAAGGTAGCCTCTTTATCTTGTCTTGTTAACATGTTTGTTTATATAGACAACTTGAGATTATATTTGATTTTTGCAGTCATTTCCGTCTGTTGTGGTTTACCCCATGACATAGAGTGATTTTCCTCATAACAAGGCCTGTGAGAATTCTCTCTACATGAGATATTTTTTTGTCGAAGAAGTGAGTTGTCAGGCCTGTGAGAATTCTCTCTAGGTGAGATATTTTCTAGGAATTGTTCTCTGGTGCATTGGGCATTAGTTACAGGGCCCTGAGACTTCATGTCCGACTTGTTGCTAAAACCCTGGAAGGGAAGTGGGGCAACCGAGGGAATATTGAGCAGAGAACGGGTACACTTCCTAGGGTGGGACATGAATGTGGGGATTGAGAGATTGTAGGCTAGTTGTAGTAGTTGGGCACCTTGGAATGAGTAATTTTGTTTATTATCAAACCTTAGCTTGGCATTAGGAATATTTTGTTCCTGGTGGAGTTTAAGCCCCAGCTCGGGGGTGAACTTTTGCTGAAATTTTATGAGCAACAGAGTCTATGGATGGGAGGAACATCTAAGATCTATCCATACTTGGTGTCTCTTTATAAAATATAAGTGTCCTTTATGTGCTTTCCTAAATTACTATGAGATTAATTATCTATGTTTGATATGGGTTTATTTCATGTATGACGTTGCATATAATTAATTGTTGTTATTATGTATAATGATGTTTTCACACGTAAGCGTGATGTTGTTATATAGTATTTGTTGTCGCACATGAAGAGTATGCAATTTATTAAGTATTCATGTTAGTTAATTTTGTAATATTGGTCATGAGTTTCCTAGGAGAGGATAGAATTATCGTGCGTGCAGGGAAATAATCTATGTACACAAGAGGTTGGGTTCATTGTGCGCATGGGAAAGTAGTTCTCACTCAAGGAGAACAAAATTTGTGTGTGCAACTAGAATGGTTGCACGCATAGTAGTAATCATGTGTTCAAAGTGGTTGCACTCACAATAATAATTGTGTTCTCTGAATGATTGTGTGAGTAGTTGTATTATGTGTTAATTTTGTTGTTATAACTAGAGTCTAAAGAGGAAAATTTGTGTGGCGCAATCTAGCTTGGGATCATGCGCGTTATTTCACATGTTTTTGTGCAGATTAACATTTTAGTGTATAATCTGCACAATATATTTTTGGAGTGGCATTGCTTAACAGTAATCTGGGTATGTTACAAAGTGGTATCAAAGCATTTTGTTAGTGCTGGTAGCGGGGGATGTTACAATACATGCAAGGGAGATCCAATAAACAAGGGTGGGTTATATGATGCTTTTCAATAGGGAATAGAGTTGGTCATCCTCCTATATATATCCATATGTTACACTAAGATATTTCAAAGAGCCACATTGAATCTTTAACATTGTAGTCATTTGATTTTAGTTGATAGCCCAGATATTTCATACTTTCATCAAATACTTTGTGGAGGGAGAATTACTTTGATTCTTTCCACATAGGGGTCATCCATCACGTGGAATGTCAATTTTGAGTTTTTGATATTTATTTGCATTCTCACTATTACCTAATAAAGATGTAAAGTTTTGTCTAAAGCCTACGCTTCTCTAATTCCCCCCAAAAATCACATAATCAACAAAGAGTAGATGAGTAATAGAAAAATATCTAGCAACATGGATACCCCTAATCAAACCCTCTTTTATGCTATCCATCAACCTGCTAAGTCACTCTTCCACTAGAAGAAACGAGAGAGGAAACCGAGGGATCAGGGTTTCATCAAACATAGGGTAGATTTAAAAAACAATGGTTTTCTCCATTGATTAGAATTACATAGTGTTATGGGATTGTTTTGCACATAAGGATGTGGAAACCTCCCTGATGGTTGGTCAGCCAAGCAATGATGAATCACGATATATATGCTACTTATCCCCCTAAAGTAATTTAATTCTACCATAACAAGTAAGCTAATGAAGAAGAAAGGTAAGACGAGAACCTATATGAATATTATAGTCGTATATCTAAAGAAAGTATACTTCAATTAGGAGGAGGGTCATCTAACAATCAAAATCTCCCAAATGTTCTTGCACACACGCCAAATAATACAATCCTTATTTGAGTTTTGGTAACAAAAGTTTTATTCATCTATACATAGCACGTACCTACTTGCAAAAAGGAAAAATATATGTAACAAGGATTTCATAAAATCAAGCCAATTCATATCTTAATGTCAAGTATTAAGATTTGAATTCACAAACCCATTAAATGGACAAAATGTTGAGGGGGGGGTGGGGGGTGGGGGTGGGTGTCTTCGACATATACTTGTAAAATACTTACTTGTATCAAGATATGACCTCCTTTCTTAGGTGTGAGTTCCTTATCATTGACTTCCTCTCAAACTCTAACCTTATAACTAAATCAAGCTTCTCATGGATAGGGATGAGCAATGTGGATGATCAACTCTTAATATTAACTCTACAAGATGATATTTTAACAACATAAATATGAAAAAGGATGAAGGTCCTTTCCCCTCCCCCTCACCTCCTTTTTACACATGAGAGGTGAATTTGGAGAGGGAAATGTTCTTGGTGGGGCTTGAAATCGAGTCATATATCTAGTATCATCATATTTATCTTTTTTCAAACCCCCCATAATGTGCATGTTTATATAATTTTCCCTTTTTAGGGATATATTTTAGGCCATTTAGTGTGATAAAGTCTCATGATCACAGGTTTTGTAAAGGAATCTCATGAACGAAAACTTAGAAAAGGTTTTTTAAAGGAAGTTAGACCTTTTCAATGAAGTATTGTGAGTTAACGGTCTCTTTAGGGGTAGGATAATTCGATTTGGAGGTGGATAAATAGTTGTAAATGATAGATCAATTAACTTGGCATAGAGTGACCATATTATCTTGATAACAAATTACCCCTAATGTGTGAGTTCAGGAGGGAAAGGAATGACCAAAATAGATTATCCAATTGTCTTCATGGTAGGAGGCCTCTAGTTCATCAAGGCACTAGTCACTCTAAACTCAAGGTTTGAAGAACATCTACAAAAAATAAGTAAAGATTAAAAAAATAATATTTCCCAAGGTGAGTATACCCATGCTAAGGTGAATAATAAGAATGGACACAAAATGAAGTACAATGTGGATCCATATAAAAATGACATCATGGCCACAAACAATACATAGTGGATCCATGTATAAAATCATGTGATCATGGCCACAAGAAATACTAAGCGTATTGTAACATCCCCCACACTGCTAAACCCATAAAAAAATTATGATACCATTAATTTAAATACAACGCATCATTCTAAAAATGTGCATACATTTAACATCAATAATTTAAAACTTGAATGCAATTAATCTACTCCCATAGTACAATGTATAAACCATTCTAGACACAAATTTAATGCATAGAAAATTAAACCATCAATATAACTCAGACACAAGATAAAACATGTATCTTTTATAATAGTTGTGCAACCAGTTGCAGAGGACACATGTTCCACCCAACCATAGACTTTTTGTTCCAAATTTCAACGATAAGTCACCCCCGAGTTGGGGCTATGAATCCACAAAAGAGGGTGTCTCTCCACTCACATCTCAATATTCCCACAATCAACTATTGGAGAGTAATGCTATTTATTTTCCTACCTTGAGGGAGTTGGGGGCTTATCTTGATTGATGACTGTCTTTGATAGGCGCTGATTTTTCTTTTCAATCTATTGATTTCAAATGTATTAACGATGCTTATTGACCTATGATGTTTATTTAACATTTGTGTGATAGAATTGACATGCCATATTCTGATATTTTGTTGATTCCTAAGTTCCTGGTGATTTGATGTGGCTGCATGGTTTGTTCTATTGCATGTCTTTATTGGATAAATCAAAATATGCATCTTTTTGCTGGCATGTTTGTGCTTCATGTTTTCATATTTATGATTTAGCATGCAGATTCTACTCACATGTTTCTAAATCTAAGTCTAAATCACATACTGGATGATCCTTCTTTTGAGTTGAGACTTGGCACATGTAGTTTTAGGACACTCATCTACAGTCACCTTATTATTTCCAAATAAACCCAACACTCTTTTATAAATTGGTTTGAAGGTAGGGAATATAATGATTGTGTATTGGTAAATATTCTTTTGGTCACAGTTCTGATGTCATTATTGTTGTTTTGTAGGAGAGGGTTTGCAAGGGCACTATGTTCCCATAGTTGCTTCAGCCTTGAGAGGCCTATGGGGAAATATGCTAATCCATATTTGCTACCTTGACCTTGATTCTTCCCAGGCTTCTCCTTGATGGGAAGTAGATTACCTTCACTTGTAGTTGTCTCTAGGACCAAATCCCCCAAAGGTTGTCGGACCCACCTTTCCTGCAATCATGTACTTGAACCTCGTCGGATTGGTCTACATTGGGTCCTCTCTTGGTCTTACCTCTTTCCAAATCCCATGCCAAAATCTCATTCCCACTCTTGATTATGAGTCTTTGCCAAGTTGTCACCTGATTTTTGTCAGTTATATGTCACATTCACCCATAGTTCTTGGTGTAAGGACCTTTTCCTGGACTTGGTGGCGCTTTCGTTCCTTGTGATCTAAGCTTGTTCTCCCTTTCAGACATGCATATTTAGTGGACTTTCATGTTTCGTACGTTGGGCTAGCATCGATTTTACTTTTTGTGCTTGTCACTACTTGCGACGTTAAATTGTCGCATGAATCATCATCCTCTCTCCCTCGTCACTTTCCCTTCATTTCAGTCGATTCACCACATCCTCGATCGCATCCACTCTCGCTCCTCTCCATAGCGTCTAGTTTCATGAATCCTATCCTATACGCCTTTTTCTGAATTTTGACCCCTAGGTGCAGAACCCTGACCAATAGAACCTAGGGGGCATGGAAACTCGACTTGTCTAAATTACTCTAAATTTTCCTAATTTGTAATTACTTTATTTTACTTTATTTTATTAATTTTTGTAAATATTTTATTTTAATTTTGTTTTTATATTTTATGTTATTTAACTTTTATTTCAATTTCAATTTATTTTATTTTATTTTTTTATTTTGTAAATATTTATATTTTAGGTATTTTATTGAATGTATTTTTATTGTAATTTTAACTATTTTTGTTAACCATGTGTATTTAATAAATTAACCATTTTTTATCATCTCACTTGTACATATTTTTACCTTTTATTTTTCTCCTTTAATCACCCTAAACCTAAACCTATTCCCCAATTCCTATTAGGTCTCCCTATTTTATAGGGATTTCCTATTTTCATTGGGAAAATCACGAAGGTGGCGGGGACATACATGAGTGGAATAGGATTTGAGAATTTTATGAACCTGCCAACCCACGAATGGAGAAGGTCGAAAAATGGCTAGGTGTTGTGAGGCAGTTGGACGAACTTAGCATAGGAGAAATTAGATACTTGGAAGATCTGGGAGTCTGAGGATCAAAATGTAGATCACTGATCTTTTGGATGCAAAATGTATATCATGGAACATGGGATATGAGAGTTCGACCCTGCCAAACCACGATTGTAGAAACGAATAAGTATGGGATAATGTGGAGGTCGGATGGACTCGATATGTGAGAATGTGGATTGGAGATGGGGATTCATGAGTCCGTCAACCTGAGAACCTGCTGTTTTGAAAAAATGATTAAGTATAGAACTATAAAGGGAGATTAAAAATGAAAAAAGGAAAAGGGGAAAATGGGTAAGTATAGAAGAGGGAATAAGGGGAGAAAAGAAGTTGGGAAAATAGAAAAGTGGAGGGAAATTCCGGAAGTGGGAATTGATATCAATAATAAGCTCCAATTGTGGGATGAAGACCCCCTGTAGGTTGTCAAGAATTCTTAATCTCTCGTGACCAGGTGCTTCTTCCCATTGGTCTATGGAGTCAAAGTAAGAATATACAAACTGAAAAAATAAAATTATGTACAATGAGAATGAGAAAGTCTTAGGAGAAGAAACCTTTAAAATGTTTCCCATTGACAATAAACATCAACATTTTACCCTTCAGGTCTTGGAGCATATATGAGTTAAATCCCAATATATTATTGACGACATATGGTCTGATCCAAAGTGCCCCGAACTTTGCATGCATGGATGAATTCTACTTGGCCTTGTTACGAAGTAACACCATCTCTCCTTTATGGAAATTATTTACAGTTGTGCTCTGATCAAAATACCTTTTGATGCTCTGTTGCCTTTGAGAAGTTCGATTCAACACCTTGCTTCGTTCTTCTTCCAACTTCAGCATCTGATTGATTCTCCTCTGGATGGGTGAACTGTCTTCTGTATCTTCGATATTAACCACCAAAATCATGCATTGAGCTCAAGGCTAATAGGAATTTTCACCTCTTTCCCATAAACCAGTAGATATGGAGACAACCCATTGCTATCCTTCAGGGTCGTTCTATTTTCCCATAATGCATCTGTCAGCTTTAGATGCCAATTCCTTTGAATTTTTTCAATGGTTTTCTTCAGTATATGAACAAGTGTTTTTTTTGTGGATTCAACAAGGCCATTACCTTATGGATAATAATTCGATGATTGACCCATGTTGATTCCACATTGTCTGCAAAACTCCGTAAACTTTGACCCGATTAACATTGAACCATTATGTGTGATAAATTTATCTGGGACACCAAATCTCAACAGTATGTTGTCTTTGAGGAATTTAATTGGTTCTTCAACATCATCCTTCTTTAATTCCACCGCTTATGGTCATTTGTTTTAATAATCTATAGCCGTTAGAATGTACATATGCCCCTTTCTAGACTTTGGATTAATCGTCCCAACAATATCAAGTAACCATTGGGAAAATGATTGTTCTACCACAATGGGTTGCAAAGGCATCATAGATTTATTCATTTTTCCTAAAAAGTGTTGGCATGAAAAACACTTCCTTATTGTGGCATACGAATCTTTGAAGATTGATGCCCAGTAAAATCTTTCTCTGATTATTTTTTGGGTGGTTGCAGTAGGTGCAAAGTGTCCCCCACATATTCCCTCCTGGAATTCTATGATTAGTTCTTGGGCTTGCTTTTCATCGATGCATATTAGCAGTATACCATCATAATTTCTTCTGAACAATATGTCAACAATCAGCATGTATTGATTCACCTTCATCTTTAGTGTCCTTTGATCCTTGGGATTCATGGTGACAGGAAATTTCCCATCCCTTAAGTAGAATTTAATATCTCTGTACGATTCGGAGTAAGCGGATGGTTCTCCGACTGAGATTGAAATCATCCCATCGACTGAATCCCCATTCATGATGATCTTGCATAAACCTTGTCCTTTGATTGCCTTTATTCTTGGGTCTATTTACAAATCCTCTTGTCTGGGCGACGTTTTCTTGCAAGTTGGGATCATTGTTTCCCTCCCCAAATATATACATGGATGTCTCGCATCCGTCCATTTCCATAGCTTCAGATCTTTCATCAGGTGAGTAATGATTTTATTGCTTAACTAATTTCTCGTCATAGACATCATCCGAAACAACCGCATTTGAAGTAGGTTGTCTTGGAACCCTTGGTATTTGTGGGCTATTTGTGTTCTCAAACCTCACCTTTTTTTTTTCAAGGGGAGGGTTCCTCCTTTTCTCAGGGATTGGAAATCCTAGGTTTGGCGTGTAATTATCTCCCCTTCTCAGTTTGGTTATCTCATTTTGCATTTGTTTGATGGTTCTATTCGTCTGTGCAATTTCAATTCTTTGCTTGGTTTCCTGCACTACCACAAGTTCAACCTTCACGTCAGGTATGGTCCCCTTCCAAAATTATCCTCCCACCATTTGACTCTGAGCCACTCGAGGCTTGAATTCCTCGTTGTTTCTTGAGCTAGAATCTTCTTGGTTATCAATACTTAATCCTCCCATATGCCTTTGTACTCTTCCCATTATAATATCAGGGTCGACACCCATTTCAATAATAATTTCTTCTATCTTAGTAGATTTAGTCATTTCCTCCTCCAAAGTATCCATTTGGAAGGTTCTGATGGAATATTTTACATTCAGGGGCATTGCATTCTTTTAACAACCGAGAATGACCAGATCATTTGATGTTTTATCTTATATAAATCCACTCAAGGTCTTATTGAACTTGATATTAAAATCTCGTATCCTTTCGTTCTTCCTCAACCCAATCTGGGTGAAACCGGTGAGTAGGGAATGGTAAGCGATTGGAGGGGAAAACATATTCAGGAACATAGCTTCGAAGTTGTTAAATGAGCAGCTGGATCTACTAGGAAATTTTGTATACCATTCATATGGTCTTTCTGATAAGGTTTGTAGAAACAACCTTACCATGACATCATCATATTTAACACGGTGAAAGTCACAAACATAAAGAAACAAGTGCAGATGCCTCTTTGCATCGATTTCTCTGTCTCCAGAAAATTCCTTTAAGGTGCCCTTAGGGAGAACAAGGAGCTCACATTGCTTACCTATAATATTAAGAGGGGAATATCTTTCCCTCCTTCTATTTTCAAATCCTAGGATTCCTTGATTTCTTGCAACATCTCTTCCACCTACTTGTCTCTCCTCATGATGCTCGTCTCATGGTTGTTCTTCTCTCGCTGCTATGTCTGGAGAGATTCCATGAATAGGATTTTCACTTCTAAAAGTAAAGAGTTGCTTGATTTTACTTCTAGTAATGGGTCCCTTGTATTTGTCCAGCTTCAATTCTGACCTTGTTCTTGTGCTTCTCTAGCTAGCCTTTGATTTCTTCAATCTTGTCATCCCTCTCTCCTATATCTTTGAAGGATTTCTATTTCTTATTTTAGGACTAAGATCTGTCAGGAGCCTTCTAAATCTTCTGGAGTCTAAGCTGTTGTTATTACCAGATTGTACAATTGGTGTAGAATGCTTCATTGATTATTCAATCCAATTTCTAGGTGGGTTTGATCCGCCTGGGGCAAAGTCATATATTCTTTCAAAAAAAATGATAGAACAGGTTCCAAATTTCAGTTCATTCCCCAATATGGTCTCCAAAAATGTCAACGCTTGAATCCATTAGGATCGAAACAACAACCTCACGAGGATATAAATCCACCTGCGTTTTTATGATCACATAAAAATAAAAATAAGTTGACCCACATGCATAAGAGAACTTTAACAGATTGGATACATGGGAAGCTCAAATAAAGATAATGATAGATCAACCTCAAATACTTTATATTCTGAAAATAGGGTTACAAAGCACAATCGAGATTGTTCCTGAAGTAGTTTTCTTGAAATTTCCAAATATATATAGTTCATTACATATTATTGAAATTGTAAATGTGTTTGCCTAAAATATTGGGATTGGGGCTCCCACAGACCATAAAGAAAATAAATACAAGAAATAAGCTTTTAGAAAGAAGACGATGGACAATAGAAGGATCAACAAGACCTGTTAAGAAGAAAAAATGAGTTATCAGTCTTCAGTTAAACCTTTCTAGTGAAAGACATGGAATAAATGGATGAATGACTTGATAAAGAAAAAACTGATTTGATCAGCGTAAAGTTACTATGATGGTCGCTCATGTTTTCATTTCCTTGTCGATGTAATTTTATCGTTTTCATCAATGGTTGCAGGAACTGTCTCAACTGCTTCTTGCCGTTCATGTGTCAGTTTGTTGATAGCCTTCTTGAACCACTCTTCGATGTAATTTTTCATAGGTGCCACGTTGATTTAATGCCAGATTTTAATATTGAACATCTCACCCTCCAAGTCACGGAGATCAATGGAAATGACATGTAATATTTCTTCAATATCCTGTTTTTTTATAAAATAATCTACTAGCCAGTTATCTATGGCATTCTCATCATATACAACTATACCATATAATTTTTCAATTGATAATCCTTTAAAAATCTCAACCTACTCATCAAACTGTTGTTTTGTTAGGAACAACGAGTTGATGATCAACTTGGGATCTTGGACCTCGTTAGTGCTTTCAGCTAGGTCCACCTTTGTGAGCCTTTTGAATAAATCTTCTCTCCTTTTTATGGCTTGGATGCACGTCTGGATGATGTTGTTCAAGTTCTTTATTTTATATTTCTAGCAGGCATTCAACTGCTTGATCCGACTTGGAGAGGGAAGGTCCTCCTCTCTTCTCTTAAGCTCTGAAATGTTAGTAACTTTAATAGCAAAGGGTACCACTTCATCAAGGTATAAACCTTCTTCATTTTTTAGATCGACCTGTAGATATTCAAGGAAGGCACATGCCCTCGAGCCAAAATAAATCATGCTCTTTGAAATTTCCCAAGCTTCTATAATCAGTGTCATTATTTTCTTGATATTATTCTCCACATAACTCTTGGCTGATGTGAGTAAGCTTGAGGATCCTTTTATTCTATCTATGGCCATGGCAGGTTCGACAATTTCCAAAGGGATGGAAAGGATTGAAAGAGGCATCAAAGTATCTTCAAGTTCCTTAATCCTTTCCTTCAACTTTGTATTTTATGCTTCGAGATTCCCAATGGAATCATCCAATGCATCATCGGTGGCTCTATGGATTCTGGATACCTGGGAAGGCCACATATTCTTTAGGTTAACCTCTGAACGAGATTTCCCCTTTTTATTCTTCACATCACTCTTCTCAATAATTAATTGTTTAGACTCATTGTCAAAGACAACACTCTGAAATACAAATGATTCTTCTTCATCAAATATCTCATTCTCAATAATTTCCCAACGACTGGTTCTGGTGAGTCGTGCCTCCTGGATAGTCAATGTTAGGGAACATATTCTCAATGTCAACTTCAAGCTCCATATCCTCGAGGGAGAATCTATCAATTTCACTCCCGACACGATGCTCTTCTTTCTCTTGTACAATATTCTGCCTCTTCTTCCTCAGAGGAAGTTTATGGGATCTTTCATTTTTTCCTGGAGGGGGGTTCTTGTCTCCTCCTCCGCCTGAACTACTTTTGTTTACCTTCTTAGATGAGTGGGCCGCTAGAGCACTTCTGTGAGGTGTTTAAGTCTTGGGAGTAACATTTGGGGACTGGGAACTCTTCTCGTATGGACCTTTCCTCTTTGTTTATACAATTCATTGGTATTGAGTATCGTCGTTATGTCACCAACAATGTGGGTAGGATTAACCATGTTATTATCTTCTTCTCCTATCATGGTATGGATAAAGGAACTGCTAAAACCCATTGTTAACATATGTTCCAAAAATATTCCATTAGGGTCAAACCCTCTAATCATTTCAGCATACTTGAGATTCAAGTTGTGGAAGTGGCTAGAGAATTCGTCAATTTTGTTCATATTTATGAATACAAAATCCCCCACTTTCCAAGGTAATGGTATAAATTGCTTTTTTAGTTTTTCATGAAAAAAGTGCAGCCAAAAGTTATATTTCCTTGCAAATTCTATGAAAAACATTATTTTAGATACATGGCATGGAAGAAAGGAAGGATTTTCCTTATAACCAAAAATCCTGATGACATTGTAATTCTCCATTTGTTCCAAACTCCCCTTTCTATCTAGCAATTTACTAGCTTGAGTAGATATTATTGGGGTATCTCGTCCAAACAATAACCCTTTAAAAACCGAGATGAAGGCGTTGAAAAATTCATAAAAATGCAGGGAATCATTGTGCCTCCATAACACTTGGTACCAAAAGGTCAGAGGGTCGAATTCACTATTCACCTTTTTGCATATAGATAATTTTGGAAACTGACAGCAATGTGATATCGTGAAAACCAAATAAGAAGACATAAAGAATTTATTATCCTTTTTATATTGAGACATTTGGGAATATATTTCAATGGAAATCAACTTTCCCCAATCTAAAATGGCCTACTCCTTGATGGTAAAATATAAGATGTAAAGAATCATATAAAAAATGCTAGCAATATTTTCTTGGCCCGTAATTCTCGTAAATAACCAAGTAATTTACCAAAATGGGTTTTTGATTAAGCTGACCTATAGTTTGGTAATATTATTAGGGATGGCAGTGGGATTCTCCAAGAATTATGGTAAGAGATCCATGTCGTTGTCATGTTTTTTCAAAAAGTATCTGCAATCTTCACCTTTGAAGGTGAGCATTGGCTCTAGGAGTCTCAACATCTTACAAAATACTTGAGGAGAAATAATGACGGGAGAATGGTCCTGGAGTGGAATTATCCGATGGCTTGGTATATATTTCTCGGCGCACCAAGAAACCAATTCCTTGCAGTAAAAACTTCTGGAACATAATCTGCGCATGCAATTTCGGACGTCTAAATTACTTCCTTCTGAGAATAAGGGGATGAATAATAAGAGTATGCTCTAGATCACTGGAAATTATGACCTTCTCATCCAAAAATGTTCAAGGTATCTTCGTAGAACTGTTGTTGATCCATTGCTTCCATAATTTGACAAGAGCATTCTTTTTGACCTAGATAATCTTAGAAACATGTGCTTGAGAAATAATATATAATATTCCACAAATCATTATTTAATGTGGTTTAATGAGGAATTTCCTCAATCCCTTCACCTATTAATGAAAATATTTATGGGACCTACATAATGAGTTATTAGCATTAAACCATACTAAATGTGCATTGGGAAAAGCGCGAAGGTGGCGGGGATGGACAATAGTGTAATAAGATTTGAGACTTTTATGAACCAGCCAACCCGGGAACCTTCCAACCTGCGAATGGAGAAGGTCGAAAAATGGCTAAGCGTTGTGAGGTGGTCGCATGGAATCAACATAGGAGAAATGAGATACTTGGAATCTTGGGGAGTCCGAAGATCAAAATGTAGATCGCGGATCTTTTAGATGCAAAATGTAAATCACAAAACATGGGATATGAGAGTTCGATCCCACCAACCCGCGATTGTAGAAACGACTAAGTATGGGAAAATGTGGTGGTCGGGCGAAATAGATATGTGAGAATGTGGATTAGATATGAGGATTCACGATTCCACAAACCCGAGAACCAGTCGTTCTGAAAAAATGACTAAGTATAGAACTAGAAAGGAAGAATAAAAAGGAAAAGGGGAAAATGGGTAAGTATAGAAGAGGGAAAATAAGGGGATAAAAGAAGTTGGGAAAATAGAAAAGGGGAAGGAAATTCTGGAAGAGGGAATTGATCTCAACAACAAGATCCAACTGTGGGATGGTGACCCCCTGTGGGTTTTCAAGAATCCATAATCTCTTGTGACTAGGTGCTTCTACCCATTGGGTTATGGAGTTAGAGTAAGAATATACAAACTGAAAAAATAAAATTATGTACAGTGAGAATGAGAAAGTCTTAGGAGAAGAAACCTTTCAAATGTTTTTCATTGATAGGAAGCATTAACCTTTTACCCTTCATGTCTTGGAGCATATAGGAGTTAAATCCCAAGATATTCTCGATGACATATGGTCCGATCCAAAGTTCCTCGAATTTTGTATGCATGGATGGTTTCTCCTTGGCCTTGTTCCAAAGTAACACCATCTCTCCTTTCTGGAAATAATTTGCAGTTGTGCTCTGATCAAAATACCTTTTGATGCTCTGTTGCCTTTGAGAAGTTTGATTCAGAGCCTTTCTTCGTTCTTCTTCCAACTTCAACAACTGATTGATTCTCCTATGGATGGGTGAACTATCTTCTGTATCTTCGGTATTAACCATAGAAATCAATGCATTGAGCTAAAGGCTAATCAGAATTTTTTCCTCTTTCCCATAAACCAATAGATATGGAGACATTTTGGTTCTATCCTTTGGAGTCGTTCTTGTTGCCCATAATGCATCTGTCAGCTTTAGATGCTAATTCCTTTGATTTGTTTCAATGGTTTTCTTCAGTATCTGAACAAGTGTTTTGTTTGTGGATTCAACAAGGCCATTACCTTGTGGATAATAATTCGATGCACTCATGATGATTCCATATTGTTTGCAAAACTCCGTAAAATTTGACCTGATTAAGATCAAACCATTGTCTATGATAAATTTATCTGGGACACCAAATATCGACATGATGTTGTCTCTGAGGAGTTTAATTATTTCTTCAACATCAATCTTCTTTAATGCCACCACTTCCGGCCATTTCATGAAATAATATGTATCCATTAGAATGTACATATGCCCCTTGTTATACTTTGGAATAATCGGCCCAACAACATCAAGTCCCCATTGGGAAAACGATTTTTCTACCACAATGGGTTGCAAATGCATCACACATTTCTTCATTTTTCCTGAAAATTGTTGGCATGATGAACACTTCCTTATTGTGGCATACAAATCTCTGAAGATTCATGGCCAGTAAAATATTTCTCTAATTATTTTGTGGGCGGTTGCAGTAGGTGCAAAGTGTCCACCACATATTCCATCATGGAATTCTATGATTTGTTCTTGGGTTTGATTTTCATTGACGCATATTAGCAGTATACCATCATAATTTATTTTGAACATTATGTCATCAATCAACATGTATTGATTCACCTTCATCTTCAGTGAACTTTGCTCCTTGGGATTCATGGTGACAGGAAATTTCCCGGACCTTAAGTAGAATATAATATCTACATACCATTATGAGTCAGCTAATGGTTCTCCGACTAATATTGAAATCATCCCATCGACTGAATCCCCATTCACAATGAGCTTGCATAAACCTTTTCCTTTGATTGACTTTATTATTGGGTCTATTTACAAATACTCTTGTTTGGGAGACATTTTGTTTCGATTTGGGATCGTTGTCACCCTCTCCAAATATATACATGGACATCTCACATCCATCCATTTTCACAGTTTCAAAGATTTCATCAGGTGAGTAATATTTTTCTTGCTCAATTAATTGCTCGTCATAGACATCATCCAAAACAATCATGTTTTAAGTAGGATTTCTAGGAACCCTTGGTCTTTGTGGGTTATCCATGTTCTCAAACCTCACTCTGTTTTTAGGGGGAGGATTCCTCCTTTTCTCGGTGATTGGAAATCTTGGGTTTGGCATGTAATTATCTCCCCTTCTCAATCTAGTTATCTCGTTCTGCATTTGTTTGATGGTTTTATTCATTTGTGGAATTTTGATTCTTTGCTTGGTTTCCTGCGCCACCACAAGGTCAAACTTCACATATGGTATGTTCCCCTTGAAAAATCCTCCTCCCACCATTTGACTCTAAGCCACTAGAGGCTTTAATTCCTCATTGTTTCTTGAGTTGGAAGATCCTTGCTTATAAATATGTAATCCTCCCATCTGCCTTTGTACTCTTCCTAGTACAATATCGAGTTCGGAACCCGTTTCAATCATAATTTATTCCATCTCAGTAGATTTAGTCATTTCCTCCTCCAAAGTATCCATTTGGGATGTTCTGATGGCATATTTTACATTCAGGGGGCATTGCATTCTTATAACAAACGATAATGACCATATCATTTGGTCTTTTATCTTATGGAACTCTACTCAAGGCCTTATTGAACTTGAGATTAAAATATTGTATCCTTTTGTTATTCCTCAACCCAATTTGGGAGAAATCGGTGAGGAGGGTATGGTAAGAAATTAGAGGGGAAAACATAGTCAGGAACATAGATTCAAGGTAATTTAATGAGTGGATGGATCTACTGGGATACGTTGTATACCATTCATATGCTCTTTCTGATAAGGTTTGCAGAAAAAACCTTACCATGACATCGTCATATTCAACACGGTGAAAGTCACAAACATCAAGAAATAAGTGCAGATGCCTCTTTGCATCGATTTCTCCATCTCCAAAAAATTCCTTTAAGGTTCCCTTAGGGAGAACATGGAGCTCATGTTGCTCACCTATAATATTAAGAGGGGAATTTCTTACCCTCCTTATATTTCCAAATACTAAGATTCCTTGATTTCTTGCAGCATCTCTTCCACCTCCTTGTCTCTCCTCATGATGCTCATCTCGGGGTTGCTCGTCTCTCACTTCCATGTCTAGAGAGATTCCATGAATAGGCTTTTCACTTATAAAAGTAAAGAGATGCTTTCTTTTACTTCTGGAAATGGGTCCCTTATATTCGTCCAACTTCAATTCTGACCTTGTTCTTGTGATGCTCTAGCTAGCCTTTGATTTCTTCGATATTTGCGTTCCTCTCTCCTTTGTCTTCGGAGGATTTCTCTTTCTTATTCTAGGACTAAGATTTGCCAGGACCCTTCTAACTCTTCTAGAGTCTAGGCTATTTTTATTACCAGATTGTACAACTGGTGTAGAATGCTTCGTTGATTATTCAATCTTATTTTTAGGTGGGTTGATCCGCTTGGGGAAAAGTCATATATTGTTTCAAACAAAATGATAGACCAGGTTCCAAATTTCAGTTCATTTCCCAGTATGGTCGCCAAAAATGTCAACACTTGAATTCGTTAGGACCAAAATGACAACCTCATGAGGATATACAACCCCCTACTTTTTTATAGAGGCGATACTCCTCTTTTACATTTTCTTGAGATTTTTAAATATTCAAAATGTTGGACTTGAAAGAAGTCTGTTGCAGTAATTTAAAGAAACAAAAATATTACAATATAGTAAAAGGAATTTAAATTTGTCCCAAATCCCTTAAAAAAAACCTTCCATAAATTTGATGTGAACTTGTGATCTTTATCTGAAAGAATTGTCTTGGGAACTCCATGTAGCCTGGCAATTTCCTTCATATATTTTTTTTCAATGTTGGTTTCCTTGTGAGTTGTCTTCACTGGAATAAAATGTCTAGCCTTAGTTAATTTATCCACCACTACCATGATGGAGTCATGTTGCTTCATTGTTCTAGGAAACTTATTAATAAATTCCATTGTAAAAACTTCCCATTTCCACTCAAGAATGGACAGTGGATGTAGCAGTCTAGTTGGATGTCTATGCTCAACATTTACCTTTTGACATCTGGGAATCCGACTATGTAATCAACCACCTATTTTTTTATTCATGGCCAAAAGTATTGGCTTCTTATAGCTGCAATTGATTTATGATATCCTGGGTGCCCAACATATGACTCATTGTGCATTTCTCTCAACACTATATTTGTCATCTCTTTGGAGTTTGGCACATATACTTTGCATATATACATGAGGACTCCATCTTCTTTTTGCTCAAAATCTTTAAATTTCTGCTGAAAATTACCTTGTTGTCGTGTTTCTTTTATTTGCAAATAGTGTTGATATGAATTTACAACGTCTAAAATTATGTCTTTTAAATCAGACCTATAGATACTAATGATTGTAGCATGCATTTCATGTGCTCTCCTACTGAGTGCATCAACCACTTGGTTCTCTTTTCCCTTGATATGATTTATATCATATTCATACTCACTAAGGAATTCCAACCATCTAGTTCACCTATCATTTAGTGTTGGTTGTCCAAACAAATGTTTCAGACCACAATGATATGCCCTTAGTTCAAATTTCCCAACCATGAGATAATATATCTACTTTTGTAATGTGTGAATAATGGTCTCTAGTTCTAATTCATGTGTGGCATAATTCCTCTCATGTTCTTTCAATTTTCTTGACTCATAACATACCACATGTTCTTTTGCACGAGGAATGCACTAAGCCCTTGCACACATCAATGCACACAAAAAATATTCATCTTGGTTTGCAATCTTCAATATTGATGCACTTGTCAAAATGTCCTTTAGTTGCTGAAAACTCTCTTCACATTTGGAATTCCATTCAAATTTCACTCCCTTCTTTTGCAAAAAAGTAATTGGGATTGAAATATTTGAAAAACCTTTTATGAATCTTCGGTAATAACCTACAAGTACCATAAATGATCTGAATTCTATAACATGTCTTAGCATTTTCCATCCTAAAATGGCCTCTATATTCTCAAGATAAACTACTATCCCATCTACTGAAATAATATGACCCAACTAATGAATCTTCCTTTGATAGAATATGCACTTAATTAACTTGGCATACCATTGATTCTCTATTTATAGAACCATCCTTAAATGTTTCTCACGTTCCTCCTCTGATTTTGATTAGATGAGTATATCATCAAAGAAAACAATTACAAAATTGTCTAGGTATTCTCTGAACACTCCATTCATTAAACACATGAAAATAATTGATGCATTTGATATCCCAAATGGCACCACCACAAACTCATAATGTACATATCTTGTCCTGAATGTTGTCTTGGTGATGTCTTCTTCTTTTTTTCTCACTTGATGATAGCCCGACCTCAAGTTAATCCTGGAAAATATTCTTGCACCTTTCAACTAATCAAATAGATTATCAATCCTTGGAAAATGATATTTGTTATTTATGTCGACCTTATTCAATTGTCTGAAATCAATGCATAGCCTCAAGGTTCCATCCTTATTTTTCACAAAGATCACTAGGGCACCCCAAGGTGACACACTTGGGAATATATACTCCTTCTTTAGTAGTTCTTCAAGATGCACTTGTAGCTCCTTCAACTATGATGTTCCCATCTTATAAGTATTTTTGGACATAGGGGAAAATGATGGCACCAAATCAATGGAGAAATCTTTGGTGGAAACCGTAGAATCTCCCAAAATACATCCTCAAAATATTTCAAGATAGAATGGTCTTCAAAACTTGGCATTTTATATTTGATTTCCTCTTCCATATGGATTGCAAAAAGATAGCATCCCTTCCTAAAAATCTTCTTCAACTGCTTGGATAAAATCTCTATAACTATTATATCCCTTGGGATACCTTGAACCTTCCCTTACTTCCCTTCCTCATCAAGAATAGTGATTGTCTTTTTGTAGTAGTCTAGGACATCATGGTTCTTTTCCAACCAATCCATACCAATCATAAAGTCATATGACCCTAATGGTATGATGTTCAAATATTCTTTTGTGCTGATTCCATTCATGTCTGTTGGAATATCTTTAACCAACTCATTGATCCTTCTCTTATCCCATGTGGCTAGCTAAATCAACCAAGATTTCCCATGCTTGCTTCTTTGCAAGTGGAATATTTCAACAAGGTTAGGATCTATGTAACTATGTCTAGCTATAGAATCAATTGAAATTGATATGGGATGGTTATCAATCTTACCTTCTACTTCAATCATGGGGGATTGGTGTTTTGCTTTCTTGTTGTCCAAGGCTGCATAAATCGTTAGAATGCTTCTTCCCATGTCTTCAACTATATCAGCCTCCTCAATATTGTGAAAAATTTTCATCCTTTCTATTTTGTGAGGGCAATACCTATACAAGTGGTCTCCCTCACATCCCCAACATTTTATTGGTTGCTATCTTGGCCTTTTCCCAAATGAGTTTGTCATCTTGGGCTCATTCTAGGCTGATTATCCTTGTTGATATGCTTGAGAGTTGTTCCTGTAAAAAGGTGGCTTAAAACCTTTCTTCCTTTGCTCCATCTTACCCTTCATCTTGTCATTCAAAGATTTTTGGAAATTTGGCCTTCCTATGCCCTACTTATAAAGGTATTTTGACTTCCTTATGGCTTCCTCCAAAGTCCTAGGGTTATCATAATGTATCTTATCACTATAGAAAGTAGGTATCCCACTCAAAAAACTTTGGATTTTAACATTCTCATCCTTTTATGAAGCCAAAATAATTAAGAAATTCAAAGAATCTCTTCTCATATTCCTCCATTGTCATTTTTCCCATTTTGAGTTCAAATAAATATTTCATCTTCTTATCATAATAATGATCTGACACGTATTTTTGATGGAAATATCCCTTGAATTGTCTCCATGACACTTTCTTCTCCTTAATGTGCTTGGCCTACTTATGTTTATCCCACGACATGGTTTCTTTTCCTTGAATATAATAGGTTTCAATTCTAGTTTCTACATTTAATGGGTAATCATGCAACTAGAAGTATTTCCTCATTCCCAACAACCAAGCTTCAACCTTTTATCCCTTTCTGTGCTCTCCATAAAAATTCAGTGGCTTGAGTTTCCTAATCTCACATTGCATGGGACACAGTTGGGATTCTCTCTAGCCATGAATATGCATGAGCTATTATAGTCAATTTCCCCAATGAATGATGATTTCTTCTCACACTCGTTGAATGCCTATCATCTCTGTGATCATCCCTCCTACCATGGGATTTGGATGTTTCCACCTACCCAACACTAGTTGTTTGCTTTCAGAATATGTAGCATATCCTAATGAGATTGCATCATACTTTCATTATCTTCCCTACAACTATGCACTTCTCTATGCAGTATTCTCATATTTTCAGCTAGCTCCACAAGCTTCACCTTACTTCTTCTTCCATTAGACTCACTTTTAGCATTTCCCATGCTGACATGTAGCCCTATGATTTCATCATCATGGCTATAATACCCTTGGGAATCCTCCAAATCACTATTTCTCATATTGGAACCAAATCTTCCTTATTATACCTCTAACTCTACAAGAAAATGTGTATAAAATAATTGTTCTTAGAATCAGGCACCTTGCAAAATACTTTATTAATTAGGTTAATAAACATTTTTAATTTAAATTTATGAAGAACATAAATTCACTAATCCAAATTATGATTTTTTAGACACATTCCTCTTTGAAATAGATCTACAACGATTGTAATCATGTCTCGTTCTGAGCTCTGAGCAAAAAGTTACAACCTTCTCCAGTTGCAATTTCCACTCATTTCTTTGTTTTTAATGTTGCAAATTTTATTAGAAACTGTAGTGTTCAAATAAAAAAATATGGGTTGATAGATAGTTTCTCCTCCTCAATACCATCTTATTTATTTCTCTCCTTTACCAAATCCAAGATACAAGATGATAGTTATGGTTTGTAGAAGCTTAAATTGATTTCTCATTTTACCTCTTACTGCTACACGTGTCTTCTCTCCCATCCCGTACAACTTTATTTACCCAGATTCCAAATATGGTTCCATTTTTTTCTTCTATGGTCCATGAGCTTTCCACATACTGCTCATGTGCCTCAAATAAATTCTAAGCAAGGAGTTATTCCCTCTAGAAGTAAATTGGTACTTAATTTATATCATGTACTGTTTCAATTGTAACTTCCTCATACTAACTTTGTTTTCCGGTCATAATATCTCATTGGAAAGATATTATTGAGTTCTTTCATTCCATTAGCAAACACTGAGTTCTTCCACCTAAGGAAAAAAATCAAGCATAAGAATTCCTTTAACGCAAAACCCAATCTTTCAAAGGTAAATTTTTTTTTTCAAATAACTTGAAAAAGGATTTCACTTCTAAGATGAGATGCAAATTGAGAGAGTTGGCTTTGTTTAAGGAATGGAAGGAAATATAAAGGAAAACCCAAAATATTTTTAAAAATAAGTGGACTCTCTCACAAAGTTACCATCAGCACAAAAAGCCCGAGGGAATGATATAATATGACCTAAACCGTACCCACAAAACAAAAAGTTCTTTTAATCAAATAAACAAAATGGCACACAAGACAAAGTTTCAAAATGACTTTGAAAAAATGTTGCAGCAATAACTGTTGGGACAGATCTGAGAAATTTCTAGAGGGGTGGAAGAAAGGACAAAAACATATTTGGGCCTTGTTTGAAGGATGTCCCCTCAAAAATTGTCTTTCAGAGCCTGGTCGCTCCCTGTTAATAACCACAGGGTGACCATAAAGCTATGGTCACTCCTTACAGAGGACTAGAGGGTGACCACAAGGTCTTGGTTGCTCCCTGTAGTGTAATTCTTAGGCTATTCTCCCCCTACATTGGAGAACCAAGCAAACAAAAGGGGTTGGTCGCTCCATACAATAGAGCAATAGATGACCACAAAGTTTTGGTTGCTCTGTGGGCATAGATAACCTGCGACGACAATCATGCAAGTGTGAAAGCTAATAGATATGAAGAAGATCTATCAGATCTGGGTCTGAATACTTTCCAATAGCCACATAAAAGACTTACTAATATATCAAGAACAAAAAATGAGGCCCACAACAAGAAAATGTCTTGAGAATATAGATTTAAAAATTGAGGAAGAAACTAACTAAACAACAATGACTTCCCTAGTGGATTTTCCTGTAGCATCCCCAACCACCCAAGTTGGGCCACACCACACAAAACTCTCTCAATTACAGTTCTGATGTCACATTGTAGTGTCCCCAGACTCATAGATGGGAAATGCTACACGAAAAATTTCCGAACTCTGATACCATTTAAGTAACTGATATACTTCTACAATTGCTCATATTAATGCAGATTAAAAACATCTATATACAAATACAACATATACAAAAAAACCCATAAGAATAATTGAATAAATATTAACATAACACATAAATTAACACACAGTAAACACTTATATTTAGTAAAAAGAACACCAATTGTGTGCAGATCTTCAACATTCCTCATAGCCTTAGACCACAATACTCATAAACTCTCTGTAGTGGGTCACCCCCGAGCTGGGGCTAAATTCCACTTGGGTAAAGTATTTTTAACCAGGCTAAAGTCTCTTTAACAACATACAAACTCAGACACAGGTGCCAATTCAAACTAACATCCTACAGTCCCTCATTCCCCATATGCATGTCCCACCCTAGAAAGTGTGCCCTTTCTCTACTCAATAGTCCTTCAGATTCCCTACTTCCCTTTCGGGGCTTCAGTAACATGTCGGACAGAAAGTCTCAGAGCCCTTTAGCTATAGTTTGGCACCTTGGGAAATCAATTTCCATCAATTATCGCACTTGGAGCGAATGTGCATGGGCTTGAAAACCTATTTCTTCAATGTCCTATGGTCCTGAAAAACCCCTTCTTCAATTTCCTACGGGCTTGAAAACCCACCTCTTTAGTGTCCTACAAGTCTAACAACCTGCCTCTTCAGTCCAACTCCAAAACTAACCAGGTCCTGGTACAAATATAGGTACAAATACTAGCAGCATAAAGGTACCGATGACAATAGCATGGAGGTAGTGAGGTGTGAAAAGAATGATTCCCCCCATGGTTGAATGATTTAAAGTCCCCAAAACTTATGTGCATGTTCCCAACTTGACACTTGTCATGTTGGAAACTACATGGGCCACACATGGGTTCCCTTAGATAGTGATATGTTTCTTCATAGGGACTTAGGATAAAATGCATTATCCCCTACTTTAGACTTTAACTTTAGGAATACTGATAAAATATTCCTTTTCATCTCAAGCCCCCCTAGCTTAGCTCCTTTTCTAGAATCTTATCCTCATTTTAGCATTCTAGTGGAGTTTATTCCCCCATACTCTTTTACATGGTTGATTTCCAACAATTATGTGTTTTCATTTAAAAACACTAAGTGTGATTACATTTACAAAAATAGGCTTGTTGGGCTTTAATCTTCTGGCTCACCAACCTATTAACCACATAGGCACTATGGCCTCTAAGTGTCGTGGCTCACCAGCCTATATCTACAATTACATTATATTTACAATAGTGTTCGGCCTAGGGTATTACATTCCCCTCCACCTTATTTATGCACTGTCCTCAATGCATTATATACATATGTACAGACAAAACTTCACAAATCTTCAAAAAGATGCAGGTGTTCTACCTGCATAGCATCCTCATGTTGCCAGGTTGCATCTTCAAGACCATACTAGGTCCATTAGACATTTACCAATCCTATTTCTCGATTCTTGAGAAACTTGACTTTCCAGTGCAATATGCATATTGGATGAACTTGGAAGTCTCCTTCTTGCTCCACTTGAATCACATTCTAATCAATGACATGATTAGCATCTGGTACATAATTTTTAAGCAATGATACATGAAACACATTATAAATACACATTGACGAAGGTAAGGAAAGCATGTATGTTATAGGACCAATCCTCTTCAGGATTTCAAATGGCCTACAATAATGAGCTACACGTTTTGAACAATTTCCCAACTTCAGGGAACTTATCTTGGCCTTTACTTGTAAAAACACACGGTCACCCACTTTGAACTCTATGTGAGTTCTGCCCTTATCAACATAACTTTTCTACCTGTCTTGGGCAACCTTTAAATTCTATTTTGTTCTCACCATCTTCTCTTCCATTTCCCTGAGTAAATTCTAGTCCAACCACTGCTCTGTCTACTGGGTTCTCCTAGCTCACTGGAGTGTTGCATTTTCTATCATAAAGTGCCTCAAATGGGTTCATCTTTAGAGATTCTTGATACCCATTTTTATAAGTCCACCAAATGCAAATAATCCTCCCATTTAGATGGTTTATCCATAACATACATCCTCGACATATCTTCAATCACTTGATTCACCCTCCCTATTTTCCCAACTGACTCTGGATGATAGGTTGTGCTAAAGTTAAGATTGGTCCCAAATCCTTTGATAATCCTTTCCAAAAATTTGATGTAAATTTTGGATCTCTTTCGGACACAATTGTCTTGGGCATACCATGTAGTCGAGCAATTTCTCTCATATAAATATCAACAATGTTGGCTACCTTATGAGTGAGATTTATTGGAATAAAGTGGGTAGCTTTAGTAAGCTTATCCACCACCACCATGATGGAATATTGTTTCTTGGTTGCTTTGGGTAGCTTGGTGATGAAATCCACTGTTACAACTTCCCATTTCCACTCATGAATGGATAATGGTTGTAGCAGACTAGTTGGGTGTTTGTGCTCAACTTTGACTTTTCGACATTCCAAACACTTGGAAATAAAATCAACCTCTTTCTTCATACATGGTCAATAATATTGGCTCTTGACAACTTTAATAGTATTCTGGTAACTTGGGTGTCCAACATAAAGAACATGATGCAGTTATTTTAATATCGTATTTTTCAATTCCTGAGAATTTGACACATAAATTATGCCTTGGTATAAAATAATTCCATCCTCTTTTAACTCAAAATTCTCAATTTCCTGCTGCAAAATACCTTGTTGTAATTTTGTCTTTATTTCCATGTATCGTAGATCTGATTTTGCAGCCTCTGAAATTGTGTCTTTCAAATATGATGTGTACATGCTAATAATAGTAGAATACATCTCATGCACTCTCATGCTGAGTGCATCAACCACCTTGTTCTTTTTACCCTTGATATGCTTTATATCAAAGTCATATTCACCGAGGAATTCTAACCACCCGCTTTGCCTGACATTTATAGTTGGTTGTCCAAATAAATATTTCAGACCACTATGGTTTGTCCTAAATTGGAATCTTTTCCCCATGAGGTAGTTCCTTCACATCTTCAAGGCATGCACTATGGCTTCCAATTCCAAATCATGAGTAACATAATATCTTTCATGTTCCTTTAATTTTCTTGATTCATAGCACACCACATGTCCATTCTGAATAAGAACTCCACCAAGTCCTTCTTTACATGCATCTGTGCATACAATGAAGCTTTCATTTGGATCAACAATCCTCAATATTGGAGCACTAGTCAAAAAATACCACATAGGATACAAAGAACAATATGGAAATCGCATTTATTATATATAAAACCCTTAAGGTAGGGAAACACCTTACAATTGATCATTTTAAGGAAGGGATCCACTCATGTTCACTTGCCTCTTCGAGGGGGAAAAATCCTAATGAGATATGCTCCAAATAAAACACTCATAAACCATGGTCATATTTCCTTATATAATCCTAAATACCTCCTAAGAAAGTTCTAGAGAAAGAACCTTCAAGTAATCCCTCTCACCTTTATTATGTTCATACTACTACAATAGGCCTTATTTACTAATGATGGCCTTTATTACATATATTCAATAAATCCAACTACCATAGTGGGCCTTATTTAAAATTTAGTAGACCTAGTCCACCTTACATTGAATGGCCTCAACTGTTATCACTATTGGCCCTTCGGCCCCCCATTACTCCTAGGTATATTACATTCCACCCCCCTTATGAAAGTGTTGTCTTCAACATTTGTTGTGAGGAAGTACAACCATATACCAGGGTCCCATGGATGAGTGTGGGCCATTATGATAAAGTAGGATATAGAATTGGGTTCCCATGTAGAAGTGTTATCTACCATGTTGAAGTAATCCAAGCTCCATTGTAAACCTGGGTCCCATGTATGGGTGTTGAAGATGACACCCAACTGATGACTCTTGAGTTCCATGAATGAACAATTAATATGCTCCCAATACCCACCCATGATAAGGGGATAAATAAAAATATAATTCACATAGTTGTATGGAATGAACAAGCCATTGTAGAATATGCAAGGTGAACACTTGTAGTCATAACTAGCTCTCGATTGATTCTCCCTACATAAGGTGGAGTAGAGTCATCATATAGAATACAAAAGTGGTTTTCATCCCAGAAATGACAACTATCCATATAATAATCATCACAATCAGCCTCAAAATCATACGAAGAATATTTTTCCTGATTATATTCCGTGATGGTCTCCATAATATATATTTTCTGCATTTTAGGTATGGTCTCTTGAATATTTCAAAATTTTGTTTTTATGCTCATAATATCTAGGAGGATTTAAAAGTGGAATTTTTCAGAGGTTGTAGTGCACAACATATCCATTGGAAGCACCACATATAATATACAAAAAGAAA
The DNA here is from genome assembly GCA_009831015.1 of Picea engelmannii. NCBI lineage: Eukaryota > Viridiplantae > Streptophyta > Pinopsida > Pinales > Pinaceae > Picea > Picea engelmannii. The sequence goes on along the minus strand of ML783437.1, from coordinate 362,845 downwards.
TATTTGAAAATCCTCTATCCAATGACACTAATCTGAGCACCTAGTCAAAATTTTTAAGCTCTGCAGTCTTGCAGTCATCATGAAAAAACCTTGAAAATTGTTGATTTTATATCAACATTATCTTCACTTATGAAACTTTGATTCTAATGATTTTTTTTCAAATCGGTCAATTTTGGGAGAGGAACTTAGATATATAATCCATTTGGGGAAATTATGCACCAATTTCTATAGAAATCTTTAAAATCGCGTGGTCGTCCTTGGAAAAACCCTGAAAAATTTGTTGATTTTAAATCAACAATATATTGACCTCTCGAACTTCGATTCAGATGATTTTTTTTTTTTTGAAATTGGTTGTTTTTCTAAGACGAATTTATATATAAAACTAGTTTCTTCAAATTATTCTCATAAATATACAAGAATTTATCTTATTTTCGCAACCCTCTTTTTCTTCTTCTTTTGAAAACCTGTAAAATAGAAAAAAAAAATGTCCCTTTTCTTGGTCGAAGAATTTTTTTTGATACCTCTTATTGAGTGATTCATATATGCAAATATGATCACCTGTTGATTAAGGTTGGTTGTCATTGATGACAACCCTTAAAGAAAGCCCCGTAGCACAAATGTTTGGGTAAATGGACCCAATATTGTTTGATGTAAATATGACTCCTTGTTGTTTTGTCATGGTTGATAAGAAGTAAATATGGATGAACTCCAAAGTGGTCCCCTTATGGTGAAATCCCTCACGGGAAGACACTTTGTGGAGTAAGAGAACCCACGCTTAATTGTGGAATAATGAGATGAAGGAAAGTGAACTTGTCAGGGAAAATATCCTAGATGGATAGTTCTTGTCATGTCATTTCCAGTGGTATGTGGAACTTCACATAATTCCTCACGGTTAGAGAGTTATGGCCATGAGAAGTTGGAGACCCCAGGTTTGGGTAATGGACCGAAGTTTGTTTGATGGGTAACTGTATGAGTTATGATATATTTTTAGATAATACTATTCTATATGGATATTACATGTCATGCCATTTCTGGTGGTATGTAGAACGTCACATAACTCCTCACAGTTTGAGAGTTATGGCCTTACGAAGTTGGAGGACCCTCATATGTCATCTAGAAACCCCAAAAGGTCAAAGTAGTCAAAGTGGTTTAAGAGATTTTAAAAGGTAAATAATAAAGTGAACTGAAGAGTGTATTATAATTCAAAGTGAATACAAAATAAATTATTTCAATAATAAATTTAATGGAGAAATTAGAAGTGGACCCAACCTTAAAATAAGGAAAGTGGGCCAAGTGACCTAGAAGATGTTTTTAAGGAAGCTACTTGGAGAGTATAAATAAGAGTCAAGGCTCTCTCATTTGAATCACACTTGAGAATATTGAATATATATAGGTTTCATAGGTAACCAAATTATATCTAAGACGAAATTCTGAGGAAAGTGAAGAAAAGAAGGCCGAAATGCAAGGAAGGATAAATTCTTTTGATGGTGCTTTCTAAGGTATGTTATTTATAGGTCATCTCACCATTTTCTCTATAACTTTTTTTCTATAATGATTCAAATATTGACATTTCTATGAAAGTGAGAAAACATATCCAAGTATCTTTGGTAAAAAATTCATCTTGTGGGTCGTTGTATTTTGGGAGTTACACTCTGTGGAAAATAGGGGTTGTGGCCAGTCCTGAAACTAGTCAAAATCAGATGTTTCGGGTAAAAACGTCATAACTTCTTCATAATAGATCCAAATTCAGTGCGACCAATTGTGTTGGTTAGGGTACAATATTTAGTATGTTTTGTAACAATTTCAGATCAATTCATCAAAAATGTTGTGCGGGGCACACTCTACAAGGTCGCTCTCTAGAATAAGTCAGAATTCAACAAGATATGCCATTTTTGCTATAACTCCTTTTCTGAGAGGTTCCAAGTAATGAAACTTGGAGGAATTGCATAAAAAACACTGAATAACATTGTGTATCAGTTTCATATCTTTATACATTACATGTTCAAAGTTATGATTACTTCAAGTTAGGGTTGTTGACTAATCCAAAACTGGGCATGTGAGACTAAATAAAAGTTTGATGAAAATGCTAGTCTCTTGTTTTTAAAGTTAAGGAAGGTTTGTACGAATGTGATCATATACGCCAGGATTATTACAGAGCTACAAATCATATTTGTATGATGAAATTGATGAGGGCTTTTGGTTGTGGTACATGTTGAGTACATGGTTGAGACAAGTAGTTGATGAGTTGGAGCACATACATGATGTGTATAGTTGATGATGCTGGTACATATTGATGAGTCATAGTTGATGAGTAGTTGACACATGATTGGTACATACTTGGTACATGGTTGGATGCACTTGTTTATGGTACAGGTTGATTACAGGTTGGTGCATGGTTGATGCACT